>MU968359.1:75263965-75856909 GCA_034641835.2 Pinus albicaulis
TAATTTCTCTAGGCCCTTAGTCAGGGATGCTTTTCTTGACACTTATTCCTAATCTACCTTACTACTAGCTCCGAATCCCCAAATAATTTCAGACTTTGGATGTTCATGTCTTTGGTTGTCTACAATCCCAGCTGCAGCGCTTCGTATTCAGCCACATTGTTTGTGGCTTCATACTCCAACTTGAAGGGAAAAAGGATGAAATTCCCATTAGGAGAAATCAAAAGGACACTAGCTCCATTCCCTTCTCTGGAATTCGCTCCATCGAAATGTAGGTTCCAGATACCCCTTTCTTCCCCACTTGTCGATTGTTTAGCCTTAAATTGGCAGAATGTCGGATCTTGTATGAAATCTTTGTCTTCTTCGAGCATAAAACAAGAAAACTCCTCATCTTTACTATATACTAGTGAATTCACTGAGTTATCATCCCTGGTCACCATCTTTACGAACCTTGTCTCCCGGTAAAACCTTCTCTCTTGGCCTCCAAATACCGAAATGGTTGCATAGGTCAGATCCAACTTTATTGAACCGCCAATCTTTGTAGCCTATGATCTTGATAATAGCATCTTAAACCGAGCCAGGATATCAACAACCACTATATCCATTACCACACTCTTGGCTGGGATTTGAGCCAGATTGACAACCAGATCTTTGATCATCCCTAAATATTTGACTCTCTTAGAGTCAAAAGAGTATAGGTATTTGTATGGACGAGTAATCTTCAGTCCCAATTTTTCCATTACTGACAGAGGTAATAGGTTATGGGATGCCCCTGAGTCTAGCATGCAGTTATGCAACAACACGTCATGAATCACCAGGGAGGCATAGAAAGGAGGGGTCGATGAGTCCAACTTCTCCACATGAGGACCAAACACTACCATGGGCTTTTCCTCTTAGAGGTTAAGACTATCTGGGATTGAGGTTACTCCATGAGGAAGCATGAACTGAGACACTTGAGCTTGGTAGGTAGTCTATTTCAAAAGCTCAGCTAGGGGGACTGGGATCTTGACTTTCTCCAGCTCTTTTTGAAGACAAAAGATAGTAGGGGACTTCTCTATTGGGTTTTCCTTGAGTTCTATTGGTATGACTAGAGGTTTCTCCTCCGGTGGAATATGTTTTCCCTTTTCATGGGAATTAACTATAGGCTTAGAAGAATATGGGGTGGAAACATAAGAATGTACAGGCTCATTGATAGGTTTCTTACCTTTTCCTTCAAATTTTTGAACAACTGACTCTTTTTGAGGCAACTCTTCTTCTAGATCTTGTGTTCGGGTCCTCCTCATGGAGGATTGGAGACAATAATTTCTGTGAAATTGTGCTTGCATGAAGTCCAAAATTTTTTGCAGTAATCATCAATATCAGGGTCTTCAACAACACCTCTTTTGTAAGCTTCTTCTTGCAAAGGAAGTTCAACCTCCTTATCTTCTTGCAAAGAGAGTTCCACCTCCGCACCTTCTAAGTAGGCAAGGTATTGATCATCTTGCCCGTCTGGGACTTCTTCAGCAGAGCCATCCATTTGCCCTTCAAGATATAAGGGGGTTTGTATGTGATCTTATTGTTCCCTCTGGTCTCTCTACAATATTTGTAGAGGAGGTTTTTTGTACTGAGGGTTATAACTCGGGTTTGGAGTAGCTTGGGGTGGCCTTGGTGATGAATTATTTAATTCCAGCTCAAGCTTCACTAGCTTGCTTAAGATATTCTTGACCATCTTGTTCATTTCCTCAATCTTATAATCCATTGTTTCCCTTTCTTGATTTGAGGTAGAGTCTTCTTATTTACCTCTTCGTCTAGAATCATGGTCCATCCTTCCTTTATATTTTCCCGTAGAAGAAAAGTTAACTTCCACTTCTAAAGCATTAGTTTGAGCTTCGTCTAGGGTGGCAGACTTTATTTCCCTTAAGGAGAAACCGAAATTTTATTCGAACACCGCTACAAACACCACCTTAGCAGCGATTTGGTGAGGCTTCATTTCTGATGGTAGACTTGTATATAGTTTATTAAATCTCTTAATGAATTCATACACATCTTCATTATCTCTTTTCCTCAGGGCGTTGAATTTAGTAAGGCAATATCCATGATCCTTTTTCTGCTCCCATTTATGGGTGAAAGCATTTTCCATTTCCTCCCAAATATTAATAGAGCGGTCTCCCAGGGTCTTGAACCATTTACGTGCCTCACCATCTAAAGACTGAAAAAAAAGCCTCAAGACAATCTAGATGCTCAACATTGAAGTTCTCTGCAAAAGCACAAAAAATTTCCAAGTGTTTTTGGGTGGCAATGTTATCCTCCCCATTGAAGCGAGGTAGGACCTTCAAATACTCCTGAGGCATATTATTCAAGATCTGTGGTAATGCGAGGGGGGCATATTTGTTCAGCAAGAAACTAGGAACAACCATGATAGGTGGTGGAAGTGGAGAAGGATTCTGATGAATAACAGGAGGTGGAGGAAGGGGAGTGTGTATAAAAATACAGATGTACTGAACAATGGCTTGTGGGGTTGCTTGAACAGATGGAATATGTGAAGTGGTAACCTCTGTGAATTCCTTCACTTCTTCGGCTTCAGCAGTGGGATGAAGAAAGAGGTTTGAAGTTTCTACAGACTCAACCTCATCTTTGACTTCCATATTTTCAATTCAGGAATGACCTGGAGAATATTCAAGGATTCTGGCAGTGGTCTCAGGGCATTGAGCTTGAGCCAACTGTGAGGAAGATGGAGAGTATTCCAAGGAGAATCTTGGTATATCAGTGTGAGCAGTCTTCTTTTCTATCCAATTTCTTTTGTGTAATATCTTCTCAGGGTCAGATACTGAAGGAGTTCTCAGTTGAGACGTGTCTGGCCTAAGGTGGGGCTTATCTTGAGCCAAGACTGTAAAATGGATTTAAAATTTGAATTATAGTGGGGTTGCCAAGGTGAGGGATCTACAACTCTCAACCCTTCGTAGTCACCTATTTTGAAGGGTGACTATGTTTTTTTTGTATCCCAGGGATTTAAATCTTTAACTTCGCTTCCCCAGCAACGATGCCAGAAAGATGTTGTAACTCCTAGAGACAACCCTGAGTTGTAAAAGGACCAGTGCCTAGGACATCTTAAATGCAAGGATTTTCTAATATAACTGATAGTGGTTGACAATAATATGGCTTCCTTGCTACTAACAAATGGTGGAAATTTTGTGATAGTGGGACCAAGCCTTCAGAGATAAACGTAACAACTAAGAATACTTATGCGGATTCTGTACAAGACTAGATAACTAGATGCATCAGACAACTACAAATAATATTGCTGTAAAAAGGGCCAACTATTAAAATAATAAGAAATTATCAAGCTATGTGTAAGCGGAAACTATGAAGGAATATGGAGTGGGATATACACTGTAAATGGGTTTATATTAAGATAAGAATCCATAAAGTGCATATCAAAAGAATTATGGAAATGAGATAGAAAGTGAGCAGAGTATCATGCCTGAGCCATATTTAAAGCGCTATAAATGTGAAGATATCAGTACCAACTATGATAAATTCACATCCAATACAAAGCACTCGCATTCCAAAACATTTAGATACAAGAAAATGGGTAGATACGAAGTGAACATTTATATATAATCAACAGGAAGCAATAAAAACTGTATAGCACTTATGTGGAATCCTTTTCAACAGAAAAGCTCTTTATACCAAGTCTCAATGGGTTCTTTAAAATCAAATATCCAGACCATATAAAAATTCATACACAGAGCGCTTTTAGTTGATAGTCTCTCCAAAAATCTGGAACCCTGTATAAGTCTTTTCTTTCTGCTTTTGTAACTTCTGATTTCTATGTGCGGAAAGAAATTTTGGGAAAATATATTTCCTGCATGTTTGTATGTTGTTCCAAGTCTTAATAAAAAATCAAAACTGACGATGGGGTAGAACACCTCCCATCATCTTACAAAGTGGGCTTGAAGCCATTTCTAACAAAAATACAAAGAACTTGCTCACTGAAAGTAAAATGCAAGAGTGAAATATGAATTTCACTCGAAATTAAAAATTGAAAAGAAAAATAAAGTAAGAGGCCAGGTAGGCCTAGTCATGAGTTATCATTACTTCTGGTGAGACGGAATCGCGGCTACTACTGGAGAAGGCAGTATTGTAGTTGTGGAAGAGCTGGCTTTCTTTTTGGAAGACGAAGTTGACAGGGATGCAGACGCAGTGACTGGAGAGCTCATATGATCGCCAAACCTCTTCGATATGTCAGCTGTAGGACCAGGTATTGCAAAAAAAGCATCAACCATGGCATGTAATTATGTCAATTCGGCATAGTTCGTTTGAGTAGGCAAATACTCCTTAACTTGATAGAGAAGGGAGAACTCCTTACCGAGTGAGGCAATTATTGTTTCGGCCTTAAGCCGAGTGGTCTTCTCAGATGGTGCATCTGTCAAATTCATCACCTCTGTCATTTTACACTCGTATACTTGTAACGGTTGAAACATAATAGTTGTAGGCTCCCAACATGATGGGAGTCTTGCAAGTGTCATTTCAGTCCATTCTGTTTCAAACTGTCCCAAACTCGTCACCATCTGTTCCAAACTGCCCAGTGCATGATTGCACACGGCTTCCTTTTCCATTACCCTTTTGCATTCTGCTACCTCCTTGAACCTGTCTTTAATTCCCTTTTTGGCCAATTCTTCTGAGCTAAAGTTATTCAAGAAGGTAATGTACCTTTTGGCACTTTCAACCTTAGTTTCAGCGTTTGTATGCCCTTCATGTAGTTTCCTTCTGAATTGACGAGCTGTGGCCTTAATTTATTAAATTAAAATAAGAAAGGCCCAACGCTTCTTTACCTCCATGATGATGTCCATCTAGATTAATCATCTGGCTTCCAAGAGGGTGATATTTCCCTTCATCTCGCTTGTCAGGTCTCTTATATTCTTGTCCTGTTGTAGCTTCTCTTGTTTTGCCTCTTATATTTCTTTTTTCAAGGCTACTACCATTTTGTTATTCTCCTTGAGATGGGCCTCGAGCTCATAAATATTTTGTTGTGCAGTTTGAGCCTGCTTCTCTGCCACCTGAAGGTCGGCCAGTGCTATAGTTAAATTTTTCGGAAGTGAGTTGGATACTTCAGGAAGTTTTGTGGATCATATGTACGTGTCCCAGCTTCTTTGCAACTCATCCATCTTTTGCTGGAGGGAAGTCATCTCACTAGTAATATTAGCTCTCTCCTCTTTCTCTTAAGCCAGGGAGTCTGCTAGGTCATCCTAGTCTTTTTCCATCTAGGCTAATTCAACAGTTTCCACATGCTGAAAACAGGGCATATTCAATTAATGGTTCAAAACCGCGACCTATTTTTGCAACTCTGAAATGACATGACACTGAGGATAAAATTTACCACTCCCTTTGCCCTTCAAAGCTACTTGGAGATCCAAAGATCATTTGAAAGTGCCCGAGCATTAGTATTCTCTACCCTGAGGTTCTCAACCACTTGGTTATACTTGGTTTGCAGCTTCCTTAGTGTGAGAGAGAGCTTCACGACCTCGTCTTTCATCATGTCGCTGAAACACTAAAATAGATTGCATTTAGAGATTAGGGGGACTTGTGACATGTTCTCTGCAACCTCCAGAGCTCTATAGCTGGTGGTCCCAGCCTCTGGATCTAGAACTGCCTCTATCATGGCCATCAACAGCTGCTCATTATCCATATCAACCTTGGCAGTAAACCGAGTATGATATTTGTCTACATATCTAGCTAATTCAGACCAAAGCTTATCTTTGATGATTCTGTTTTTGCCCTTTATTTTGTCTTGCACATCGGCCCTGTTTATGGAGATGGCTTGTGAAACCTCTGAGAAATCAGACGATGATGGACCATCATATCTCACTATGAAACCTGATTTTCCTTTGTCTGGCTCTCCATACAGTGCCTCTTTTTCTAGCGGCGGCTCTTCCTCGACATCTTCCTCATCATTTTTTCTCTGCCATTTAGGGTGTAGAGAATATTCTCCTGTGTCCTTCTCCATATTTTCTCCTATGACTCCGGCTTCTTCGACGTATTTCTTTCTTGCTTCTCATGTTGAAGCAGTGTCCCCTTTCTCCCCTATCACTGATGAATTAGTCTCCATCTGTGAAATAAATGGCCAGGTATCAAGACTAGCAGGGTTTCCACTAGAGAATCTTCTCCTGTGTCCCCCTCCATCTGTTCTCCTGTGACTCCGACTTCTTCGACCTGTTTCTTTCCTGCTTCTCATGTTGAAGCAGTGTCCCCTTTTTCCCCTGTCACTGATGAATCAGTCTCCATCTGTGAAAGCAAAGGCCAGGTATCAAGATTATCTCTCCACTAGATGAAGGGCCTAGATTCGTGATCATATGCAGTTGATTTAATCTTCCTCCTGTTGTTAGAGATGATGCCTTTTGGATCATAAGGCCAAGATTTCCCTTGCCTTAAATCCATACCCTTGAGCAGGGTTTCCACTATGGGGAGGGCATGCCTTGAGTTAACAATAAAGGGGCCAATGGTGGTAGGAATCTTAAGAATAAACCTTTTTCACGGCGGTGAAGTGGAGTTGGTCAGTCTTCAGGGTTTGCGGGAGGTACTCCAAGGTGAAAATACACGTGGTGGGAAAAACTGGCCATCTATAAGGGGAAACCTCTGCACCGTAGACCCTAATTTCAGTGTAGTCATCAAATAGGTACCAATATCCTATGCTTTCTTCCTCACTAAACTATAGCTAGTTCTTCTGCTCAGGAAAAATCCCTGGTGAAGGGTTGTCGTGAATAATAGTATAGGCTATTGTCATGAATTCGTTCAAGAAGTTTGGATAACCCACCCCATTAGCCAATTGATCTTGTGTTCGGGTCCTCTTCCTGGAGGATTGGAGATAATAATTTCTGTGAAATTGTGCTTGCATGAAGTCCACAAATTTTTGGCAGTAATCATCAATATCAGGATCTTCAACAACACCTCTTTTTTTAGCTTCTTCTTGCAAAGGAAGTTCAACCTCCTTATCTTCTTGCAAAGAGAGTTCCAGCTCCTCACCTTCTGAGTAGGAAAGGTACTGATCATCTTTCCCGTCAGGGACTTATTCAGCAGAGCCATCCATTTTCCCTTCAAGATACAGCGGGGGTTGTATGTGATATTGTTGTTCCTTCTAGTCTCTCTGCAATATTTGTAAAGGAGGTTTTCTGTACTGAGGGTTATAACTCGGGTTTGGGGCAGCTTGGGGTGGCCTTGGTGATGAATTATTTAATTCCAGCTCAAGCTTCACTAGCTTGCTTGAGAGATTCTTGATCATCTTGTTCATTTCCTCAATCTTATAATCCATTGTCTCCCTTTCTTGATTTGAGGTAGAGGCTTCTTCTTTACCTCTTTGTCTAGAATCATGGTCCATCCTTCCTTTAGATTTTCCCATAGAATAAAAGTTAGCTTCCACTTCTAAAGCATTAGTTTGAGCTTCATCTAGGGTGGCAGACTTTCTTTCCCTTAAGGAGAAACCAAAATCTGATTCGAACGCCGCTACAAACACCACCTTAGCAACAATTTGGTGAGGCTTCATTTTTGCTGGTAGACTTGTATATAGTTTATTAAATCTCTTAATGAATTCAGACACATCTTCATTATGAATTTTCCTCAGGGCGTTGAATTTAGTAAGGAAATATCCATGATCCTTTTTCTTCTCCCATTTCCGGGTGAAAGAATTTTCCATTTCCTCCCAAATACTAATAGAGCGGTCTCCCAGGGTCTTGAACCATTTATGTGCCTCGCCATCTAAAGACTGAAAAAAAAGCCTCAAGACAATCTAGATGCTCAACATTGAAGTTCTCTGCAAAAGCACAGAAAACTTCCAAGTGTTTTTGGGTGGCAATTTTATCCTCCCCATTGAAGCAAGGTAGCACCTTCAAATAATCCCGAGGCATGTTATTCAAGATCTGTGGTAATGCGAGGGGGGCATATTTGTTCAAAAAGAAACCAGGAACAACCATGATAGGTGGTGGAAGTGGAGAAGGATTCTGATGAATAACAGGAGGTGGCGGAAGGGGAGTGTGTATAACAATAGGGATGTACTGAATGACGGCTTGTGGGGTTGCTTGAACAGATGGAATATGTGAAGTGGTAACCTCTGTGACTTCCTTCACTTCTTCGGCTTCAGGAGTGGGATGAAAAAATAGGTTTGAAGTTTCTACAGACTCAACCTCATCTTTGACTTCAATATTTTCAATTTAGGAATGACCTAGAGAATATTCAAGGATTATGGCAGTGGTCTCAGGGCCTTGAACTTGAGCCAACTGTGAGGAAGATGGAGAGTATTCCAAGGAGGATCTTGGTATATCAGTATGAGAAGTCTACTTTTATATCCAATTTCTTTTGTGTAATATCTTCTCAGGGTCAGATACTGAAGGAGTTCTCACTTGAGACATGTATGACCTCAGGTGGGGCTTATTTTGAGCCAAGAATATAAAATGGATTTAAAATTTGAATTATAGTGGGGTTGCCAAGGTGAGGGATCTACAACTCTCAACCCTTCGTACTCACCTATTTTGAAGGGTGACTATGTTTTTGTTGTATCCCAGGGATTTAAATCTTTAACTTCGTTTCCCCGACAACGATGCCAAAAAGATGTTGCGACTCCTAGGGACAACCCTGAGTTGTAAAAGGACTAGTGCCTAGGACATCTTAAATGCAAGGATTTTCTGATATAACTGATAGCAGTTGAAAATAATATGGCTTCCTTGCTACTAACAAATGGTGGAAATTTGCTGATAGTGGGACCAAGCCTTTAGAGATAAACGTAACAAATAAGAATACTTATGCAGATTCTGTACAAGACTAGATAATTAGATGCATCAGACAGCTACAAATAATATTGTTGTAAAGAGGGCCAACTATTAAAATAACAAACAATTATCAAGGTATGTGTAAGTGGAAACTATGAAGGAATATGGAGTGGGATATACACTGTAAATGGGCTTATATTAAGATAAGAATCCATAAAGCGCATATCAGAAGAATTATGGAAATGAGATAGAAAGTGAACAGAGTATCATGCCAGAGCCATATTTAAAGCACTATAAATGTAAAGATATGAGTACCAACTATGATAAATTCACATCCAATACAAACCACTCACATTCCAGAACATTTAGATACAAGAAAATGGGTAGATATGATGTGAACATTTATATATAATCAACAGGAAGGAATACAAACTGTATATCATTTATGTGGAATCCTTTTCAATAGAAAAACTCTTTATACCAAGTCTCAATGGGTTCTTTAAAATCAACTATCCGGACCATATAAAAATGCATACACAGAGCGCTTTTATTTGATAGTCTCTACAAAAATCTAGAACCCCGTATAAGTCTTTTCTTTCTGCTTTTATAACTTCTTATTTCTATGTGCAGAAAGAAATTTTGGGAAAATATATTTCCCGCATGCTTGTATGTTGTTCCAAGTCTTAATCAAAAATCAAAACTGATGATGGGGTAGAATGCCTCCCATCATCTTACAAAGTGGGCTTGAAGCCATTTCTAACAAAAATACAAACAACTTGCTAACTGAAAGTAAAATGGAGGAGAGAAATATGAATTTCACTTGAAATTAAAAAGTGAAAATAAAAATAAGGTAAGGGGCCATGTAGGCCCAGTCATGAGTTATAATTATTTTTGGTGAGACGGAGTCGCGACTCCTGTTGGAGAAGCAGCACTGTAGTTGTGGAAGAGCTGGCTTTCTTTTTGGAAGACGAAGTTGACAGGGACGCAGACATGGTGACTGGAGAGCTCATATGATCGCTACACGTCTGTGATATGTCAGATGTAGGACCAGGTATTGCAATGAAAGCATCAACCAGGGCATGTACTTCTGTCAATTATGCATAGTTCGTTTGAGTAGGAAAATGCTGCTTAACTTGATAGAGAAGGGAGAACTCCTTACTGAGTGAGGCAATTATTGTTTCGGCCTTAAGCCGAGTGGTCTTCTCAGATGGTGCATATGTCAAATTCATCACCTCTGTCATTTTACACTCATATACTTGTAACAGTTGAAACACAATAGTTGTAGGCTCCCAGCATGATGGGAGGATTGCAAGTGTCATTTCAGTCCATTCTGTTTCAAACTGTCCCAAACTTGTCACCATCCATTCCAAACTGCCCAGTGCATGATTGCGCACGGCTTCCTTTTCCATTACCCTTTTGCATTCTGCTACCTCCTTGAACCTGTCTTTAATTCCCTGGTTGTCCAATTCTTCTGAGCTAAAATTATTCAGGAAGGTAATGTACCTTCTAGCACTTTCAACCTTAGTTGCAGCATTTGTATGCCCTTCATGTAGATTCCTTCTGAATTGACGAGCTGTGGCCTTATTTTCTTAAATTAAAGTAAGAAAGGCCCAACGCTTCTTTACCTCCATGATGATGTCCATCCAGATTAAGCGTCTGGCTTCCAAGAGGGTGATATTTCCCTTCATCCGTCTTGTCAGGTCCCTGATATTCTTTTCCTGTTGTAGCTTCTCTTGTTTCGCCTCTTATATTTCTTTTTGCAAGGGTACTACCATTTTGTTATTCTCCTTGAGACGGGCCTCGAGCTCATGAATATTTTGTTGTGCAGCTTGAGCTTGCTTCTTTGCCACTTGAAGGTCGGCCAGTGCTATAGCTAAATTTTTCGGAAGTGTGCCAGATACTTCAGGAAGTGGCGTGGAGCATATGTGCGTATCCCAGCTTCTTTGCAACTCATCCATCTTTTGCTGGAGGGTAATCATCTCTCTAGTAATCTTAGCTCTCTCCTCTTTCTCTTTATCTAGGGAGTCTGCTAGTTCAGCCTTTTCCTTTTCCATCTGGGCTAATTCAACAGTTTCCACATGTTGAAAATAGGGCATATTCAATTAATGCTTCAAAGCCGCGACCTATTTTTGCAACTCCGAAATGACATGACACTTAGGATCAACTTTACCACTCCATTTGCCCTTCAAAGATACTTGGAGATCTGAAGATCATTTGAAAGTGCCCGAGCATTAGTATTCTCTACCTTGAGGTTCTCAACCACTTGGTTATACTTGGTTTGCAGCTTCCTTAATGTGAGAGAGAGCTTCACGACCTCGTCTTTCAGCATGTCGCTGAAACACTAAAACAGATTGCATTTATCGATTGGGGGGACTTGTGACATGTTCTCTGCAACCTCCAAAGCTCTATAGCTGGTGGTCCCAGCCTCTGGATCTAGAACTGCCTCTATCATGGCCATCAACAGCTGCTCATTATCCATATCAACCTTGGCAGTAAACCGAGTATGATATTTGTCTACATATCTAGCTAATTCAGACCAAAGCTTATCTTTGATGATTCTGTTTTTGCCCTTTATTTTGTCCTGCACATCGGCCCTGTTTATGGAGATGGCTTGTGAAACCTCTGAGAAATCAGACGATGATGGACCATCATATCTCACTATGAAACCTGATTTTCCTTTGTCTGGCTCTCCATACAGTGCCTCTTTTTCTAGCGGCGGCTCTTCCTCGACATCTTCCTCATCATTTTTTCTCTGCCATTTAGGGTGTAGAGAATATTCTCCTGTGTCCTTCTCCATCTTTTCTCCTATGACTCCGGCTTCTTCGACGTATTTCTTTCTTGCTTCTCATGTTGAAGCAGTGTCCCCTTTCTCCCCTATCACTGATGAATTAGTCTCCATCTGTGAAAGAAATGGCCAGGTATCAAGACTAGCTCTCCACTCGATGAAGGGCCTAGATTCGTGATCATATGCAGTTGATTCAATCTTCCTCCTCTTGTTAGAGATGATGCCTTTTCGATCATAAGGCGAAGATTTTCCTTGCCTTAAATCCATACCCTTGAGCAGGGTTTCCACTATGAGGAGGGCATGCCTTGAGTTAACAATAAATGGGCCGATGGTGGTAGGAAGCTTAAGAATGAACCCATTTTTCACAGGGGTGAAGTGGATTTGGTCAACCTTCAGGGTTTGCCGGAGGTACTCCAAGGTGAAAATACACATGGTGAGAAAAACTAGCCATCTATAAGGGGAAACCTCTGCACCGTAGACCCTGATGTCAGTGTAATCATCAAATAGGTACCAATATCCTGTGCTTTCTTCCTCACTGAACTGTAGCTAGTTCCTCTAATCAGGAAAAATCCTTGGTGGAGGGTTGTCATGAATAATAGTATAGGCTATTGTCATGAATTCGTTAAAGAAGTTTGGATAACCCACCCCATTAGCCAATTGATGCACTGTGGGGTTCCACTCAAAGACAATTCTTGGTTGAGAATTTGTCCTAGAAACCTTTTCCAGACCCAAACCCTCGAACTTATCAGCTTATTGGAAGAGGAAGAGGTAGAACACCATGGAGCAAAAAGGAAAATGGCCGGTGGCCGAGAGGTCTTGAAACTGGGTTTGGATGGCCGAGGCCAAGAAACCATGGATATCCAAAACAACACCTGATTGTGACATTAACCATAAAAGGGCTACACATTCCTTTGAGACTCGCTCGACCCCCTCTATACCTAGTAACCCCGCAATGAGAGCAAATTTTGGCTGAAGGTTTTCCTTGAATGTATTCAGAGGCACCGAGTTTGAAGACGGGAAAGCTATAAGGCAGGAGTTGGAAATAGCAGCGATGAAATCGCTTTTTTGCCTCTAGGGTAACTTGGAAAACTGACGGGACAAAGACATTTTAGTCAAAATGACATAATTTGAACTGGGGGGATAATAGAGGGATTTCTTGATGATCTCAGGAGATATACTAAATATCTTATTCCCTTCAGTTTATAGGAACATATGTCGGTGCTCATCATAAGCTTCTCTGAGCTAACATATAAATCCCACAACTGGATAGACTGGCAGAGAAATTTGGTGGTATAGTGCAGTCAGAATAGCTATGAACCTATCCCTATTTTCTAAATGTTTCCTAAATATGTCAGGATTGATGCTAATGATGAGGAAAGGGTATTGTGGGTCTCGAATCTAGGATTTCATGTCTGTGAATTGCTATGGTCCAGGAGCAGACCTGGACTCGCGAACTTGAGGGGTTTTAGGCTCCAACTTCTTAATCTTGATTCTACGCATGACCATTATGAAAAATGAAAAGAGGAAGGAAGCTTAGATAGTGAAAGAGGGATAGAATACTTGCACAGTAAGGAAAATTCTCGGGAGAAAATGATGCATTGAAGTTGAAAGCGACTTGGTCGACCTGGTACTGGGAGCTCGCGCTTTAGCTATACAATATCTCATAAAAGAAAGTATTTTACCACAATGAACATAGAACAGGGTTAAACAGCTTTAGATACCCAAAAAACGAGGCTATTACAACACTTGTAGGGCTGATAGCATAAGGATGTTGACATTAGGACACGTGGCATTTGGCTATTGGTTATCAAAGTTTGGTTAGGTGTATCCCATGCACCGGGTTAAATACTGGTACTGGTCGTTACCGGGTGTCCTAGGACTTACCTTGCCTTCGTGTTTCTTGAGACAAATATTACTTGAATGGGCCCACTAAATAGTCTGGCGGGGTCTTGGAGCAGCTCTAAGCCCGTGGCCATCACCCCACAGAATACCTGTCTCAAGTCCCACCATTGCTACATCAGCACCATTCCGGGGGGTGATCTTCCACCTTCCCCCTGCCATCCTTGATCACCCTGGAAATGCTTAGCGCTGCCTTATTCTCTTGACTATTCGTAACTCAGGCAAGTCCCGCTCTTATCTAGCTGTCTTGCACATATATACTCCTTTATTTTGGGTACGGTTTTACCGCAAAGTTAAAATTATATGTCCTGTCCCATTTTTATATGCATTTTCATTCACATCAACCCACTCTCTCCTTCAAATATTTCTCCCCTTTATGCTTCAGGTTATCCCCTTTTTGAAGTTTCTTAGGGTAGTTTTGAATGATATAACAACATTGGCTCCATTTGGGGATGATACGCTCGTCCTCGAACGTGTCAAGAACTTCGCAGACCATCTGCTAACCTCTTTACTTGAACACATCCTCCTTGGCGCTTATACCTTCCTTAGGTATTAATAAAAAACAACAAACATAAGAGTAAAAGAAAAAAGATATTGTAAAATATATATATAGCAGGCCTCACAACTTGTATCACTACTAAAAATAAGGTTTTAGGATTTTCCCATTTACAAGTGCTTCAAGCAGGTCACCTTCCAAATTTTCCAGCCTGATAGTGTTATTTGCTCCAGCTTCTGCAATTTTAAATGGCCCAAACCACAATGGATCGAATTTCCCATGCTTTCCTTTCTCCGCTCTCCTAATATCCCACCTTATGACCAGATATCCAATCTGCATTTCTTTACCTTTGGTATGTTGGTCAAACAAGTCTTTCATTTTTTCTTGATACTCTGTCAGCCTTTGATTTACTCGACCCCGGGTTTCTTCCAACTCAACCAACTGATTCATTATTTTGATAAGATCATTTGGCTCCTCCTGACTGTCTTCTAGGAAATGAGCTACAGGTAGAGCTAGCTGTATTGGAAACACTGTTGCTCGTCCATAGACCAATTAATGTGGAAAATTTCCAGTTGATCACTTGCTGGTAATTCTGTTTGGCTAGTTTTTCTGGTTTTCGTTTATGGCTTTTTTTCAATGCTCTAACCAATGTCTAGTTAGAGGATTCTGCCAGCCCATTACCCTGTGGATAGTATGAAGTGGAGTGCCCCAGCACAATATTGTATTGCTGGAAAAAGTTGATGAACTTGGTAGACTTAAAAGACTGTGCATTGTCAGTTACAATCTTAGTAGGGAAGCCAAACTTGGATATGATGTTATCCTCCATGAACTTGATCACTCCTACATCTGTGGCATTCCTCATTGGCACTTCCTCTACCCATTTACTAAAGTAGTCTGTGGCTGTCAGGATCCACTTGTGCTGTCCACTGGACGCAGGATGAATATCTCCTATGAAGTCAATTCCCCACTATTGAAAAGGTTCTTCTATATGTATTGGGATCATAGGCAACGGTGAAATTTTTTTCTTCTTAGCGAATCTTTGACATTTTTTCCAAGCCTTGACACAAGCATGAACGTCTCCAAAAAATTTAGGCCAGAAGAAACCTGCCTTCAAAATTTTGTGCGCTGTGTCCCTCCAACTATAGTGTCCTCCACAAATGCCTTCGTGGAATTCAACCATGACTTCTTCCACGTCAGACTCTGTGAGACATAATATCAAGATTCCTGAGGGGTCTCTCCAGTACAACCGGCCATTTTCTATAATAAAATTTTGGGATTTTAATCTCAGAGTTTGGTATTTTGTCTTATCACAGCTTAGGGGACACCTGAGAGTTAGAAGATACTCTACAATCTCCTTGTCCCATGCACTGATTAGGTATTTCATGTGAGTATTCTGAATGGTAGTTTCTATGCTGGGTTGTTTTCCTGTACCTTCAAGTACCTCTTCAACTCCCATGGTTAAGTTTATTCCCGAGGCTTGACAGTTAGATTCAAACAGGATCTTTCCTAGTCCTTGTCCCTTTATAAGCTTGGTGGGGAGAATATCCAACTTGTATTCTTGGATCTTTGCTATCCACTTTCCCCTCTTACCCTCGCTGTCACCTTGGATCAAAATGTCTTTCACTACAGTAGTGGGTACAAAAGCAGTTATAGCTAACTGAAATACGTACATTCGAAAATCCTTCAGGGACTTGACTAGGGCATAGGATTGTTTCTCCAAAATATTATATTTCAGCTCAGCGTCTTAAAGCACCTGACTAAAAAATTCAATGAGTTGCTCGTACCCGTTGGCATTCTTCTGTAATAGTACCACTGCTACAATGTGAGGAGATGCAAATGAGAAAATCATGAAGGGCTTACCATAATTAGGACCTGACAGTACAGGGGCTTCTACGAAAACACTTTTGATTCTATTAAATGCTTTCCTCGACTCGGAATTCCATTTCACATAATTATCTTTCTTCAACATTTCCATTATATACCGAACTATATCTGCGTAGTTCAGTACGAATCTCCTCAAAAAATTTATGCATCCAAGAAACACTTGAACTTCCTTCTTGTTTCGGGGTAAGGATATGATTTTTATTACTTCTACCCTTTTTGGATCAATTTTGACCCCAGCTTTAGTTACAATATGACCCAACACTTTCCTCCTTCTAAAAAAAATAAATATTTTTGTGGGTTCAGAGATAGCTCATACCTGCAGCATTTGTCAAAGCTTATGCGCAAGTGATTAATGTGCTCGGTATCATCCTTGGATAAAACTGTGATATCGTCCAGGTACACCACCAAAAATTTGTCTTGCTCGCCTACAAAACTGATGTCCATGGCCCTCTGAAATGTGGTGCCCACATTTATCAACCCAAATGGCATCCGGGCATACATGAATGTACCCCATGGAGTGGTAAATGTCGTTTTCTTTTGGTCTTCTGGAGGAACTACCACTTGATTATACCCTAAGAAACCATCCATCATGGACATGCATGAGGATCCCACCACCTTCTACAATATGTGATCCATTTTTGGCAGCGGATAATTGTCTTTAGGGGATGCTCTGTTTAAGTTCCTAAAATCAACACACAATCTTATCTCTCTGTTCTTCTTTCGAACTAGGACCAAATTAGCTACCCATTCAGAATACCTCAATGGTACAATGATTTTGGCCTTCAACAGATTATTGATCTCCTTTTCTATGGATGGGAGAAGTAAAGGATTAATCTGTCTCAAATTTTGTTTTTGTGGCTTAGCATCTCCTCTTAATAGGATCTTGTGTTGTATGATGCTAATGTCAAAAGTTTTTTAGGTATTGATAAGACCAGGCGAACACATCCTTGTAGGACTGGAATAATTTTAGATATTTCTCTTTGTAATCTTCGGGGACCTTCTTTGATATCTTCACAATTTTGGGTTCTTCCTCTATCCCAACATTTAACTCCTCTACCATCTCCTCTTCGACCACCTTCTTATGATTAGTTGGGACATCATTTTTTTCAAAGAGCCTTTCCAAAGAAACCAATCCTCTGGGGATCACATTCCCTTTGAGCTGGAGTACCTTATGGTCAGCCACAGTATCCTACCACTTATTCATGGGTGAATCTTCAGTCTCTTCTTCTTCTGCATCTATGGTCAAATTTGAAAACTCTGCAATAGTCTCCATGAATCTTTTCACTTGTTCTTCATATTCAAACACCTGCCAGTGTTTGAGATTATCTGGGATAGAGGGATGATAACAAACCTTTATTTAATACCTCAATAGGGGGTTCTGAGGGGGTCTAAAATTACTAGCTGCAACAGCAAGAGAATCAACCATTCTAATTTGGTCCCTTGGCATGAATTCAATTTTGAACGCCAGGAAGAAATTTTCCACAAGATCCCACACTTAATTTCTCTAGGCCCTTAGTCGGGGATGATTTTCTTGACACTGATTCCTAATCTACCTTACTACTAGCTCCGAATCCCCAAAGAATTTCAGACTTTGGATGTTCATGCCTTTGGCTGTCTACAATCCCAGCTGCAGCGCTTCGTATTCAGCCACATTGTTCGTGGCTTCATACTCCAACTTGAAGGGAAAATGGATGAACTTCCCGTTAGGAGAAATCAAAAGGACACTAGCTCCATTCCCTTCTCTGGAATTCGCTCCATCGAAATGTAGGTGCCAGATACCCCTTTCTTCCCCACTTGTCGATTGTTTAGCTTTAAATTGGCAGAATGTTGGATCCTGTATGAAATCTTTGTCTTCTTCGAGCATAAAACAAGAAAAATCCTCATCTTTACTATATACTGGTGAATTCACTGAGTTATCATCCCTGGTCACCATCTTTACGAACCTTGTCTCCAGGTAAAACCTTCTCTCTTGGCCCCCAAATACCGAAATGGTTGCATAGGTCAGATCCAACTTTATTGAACCGCCAATCTTTGTAGCCCATGATCTTGATAATAGCATCTTAAACTGAGCCAGGATATCAGCAACCACTATATCCATTACCACACTCTTGGCTGGGATTTGAGCCAGATTGACAACCAGATCTTTGATCATCCCCAAATATTTGACTCTCTTAGAGTCAAAAGAGTATAGGTATTTGTATGGATGAGTAATCTGCAGTCCCAATTGTTCCATTACTGACAGAGGTAATAGGTTATGGGATGCCCACCTAGATCACTTATGCAGTTATGCAACAACAAGTCATGAATCACCAGGGAGACATAGAAAGGAGGGTTTGATGAGTCCAGCTCCTCCACATGAGGACCAAACACTACCATGGGCCTTTCCTCTTAGAGGTTAAGACTATCTGGGATTGAGGTTACTCCATGAGGATGCATGAACTGAGACACTTGAGCTTGGTAGGCAGTATATTTCAAAAGCACAGCTAGGGGGACTGGGATCTTGACTTTCTCCAGCTCTTTTTGAAGACAAAAGACAGTAGGGGACTTCTATATTGGGTTTTCCTTGAGTTCTATTGGTATGACTAGAGTTTTCTCCTCCAGTGGAATATGTTTGCCCTTTTCATGGGAATTAACTATAGGCTTAGAAGAATAAGGGGTGGAAACATAAGAATGTACAGGCTCATTGATAGGTTTCTTACCTTTTCCTTCAAATTTTTGAACCACCGACTCTTTTTGAGGCAACTCTTCTTCTAGATCTTGTGTTTGGGTCCTCCTCATGGAGGATTGGAGACAATAATTTTTGTGAAATTGTGCTTGCATGAAGTCCAAAATTTATTGCAGTAATCATCAATATCAGGATCTTCAACAACACCTCTTTTGTAAGCTTCTTCTTGCAAAGGAAGTTCAACCTCCTTATCTTCTTGCAAAAAGAGTTCCACCTCCTCACCTTCTGAGTAGGCAAGGTATTGATCATCTTGCTAGTCCGGGACTTCTTCAGCAGAGCCATCCATTTTCCCTTCAAGATACAGTGGGGGTTGTATGTGATCTTGTTTTTCCTTCTGGTCTCTTTGCAATATTTGTAAAGGAGGTTTTTTGTACTGAGGGTTATAACCTGGGTTTGGAGTAGCTTGGGGTGGCCTTGGTGATGAATTATTTAATTCCAGCTCAAGCTTCCATAGCTTTCTTGAGATATTCTTGATCATCTTGTTCATTTCCTCAATCTTATAATCCATTGTCTCCCTTTCTTGATTTGAGGTAGAGTCTTCTTATTTACCTCTTTGTCTAGAATCATGGTCCATCCTTCCTTTAGATTTTCCCATAGAAGAAAAGTTAACTTCCACTTCTAAAGCATTAGTTTGAGCTTCGTCTAGGGTGGCAGACTTTATTTCCCTTAAGGAGAAACCAAAATCTGATTCGAACACCGCTACAAACACAACCTTAGCAGCGATTTGGTGAGGCTTCATTTCTGATGGTAGACTTGTATATAGTTTATTAAATCTCTTAATGAATTTAGACACATCTTCATTATGTCTTTTCCTCAGGGCGTTGAATTTAGTAAGGCAATATCCATGATCCTTTTCTGCTCCCATTTCCTGGTGAAAGCATTTTCCATTTCCTCCCAAATATTAATAGAGAAGTCTCCCAGGGTCTTGAACCATTTACGTGCCTCTCCATCTAAAGACTGAAAAAAAAGCCTCAAGACAATCTAGATGCTGAACATTGAAGTTCTCTGCAAAAGCACAAAAAAATTCCAAGTGTTTTTGGGTGGCAATGTTATCCTCCCCATTGAAGCGAGGTAGGACCTTCAAATAATCCTGAGGCATGTTATTCAAGATCTGTGGTAATGCCAGGGGGGCATATTTGTTCAGCAAGAAACTAGGAACAACCATGATAGGTGGTGGAAGTGGAGAAGAATTCTGATGAATAACAGGAGGTGGCGGAAGGGGAGTGTGTATAACAATAGGGATGTACTGAACGATGGCTTGTGGGGTTGCTTGAATAGATGGAATATGTGAAGTGGTAACCTCTGTGAATTCCTTCACTTCTTCGGCTTCAGGAGTGGGATGCAGAAATAGGTTTGAAGTTTTTACAGACTCAACCTCATCTTTGACTTCCATATTTTCAATTCAGGAATGACTTGGAGAATATTCAAGGATTCTGGCAGTGGTCTCAGGGCATTGAACTTGAGCCAAATGTGAGGAAGATGGAGAGTATTCCAAGGAGAATCTTGGTATATCAGTGTGAGCAGTCTGCTTTTCTATCCAATTTCTTTTGTGTAATATCTTCTCAGGGTCAGATACTGAAGGAGTTCTCAGTTGAGACCTGTCCGACCTAAGGTGGGGCTTATTGTGAGCCAAGACTGTAAAATGGATTTAAAATTTGAATGATAGTGGGGTTGCCAAGGTGAGGTATCTACAACTCTGAACCCTTTGTACTCACCTATTTCGAAGGGTGAATATGTTTTTGTTGTATCCCAGGGATTTAAATCTTTAACTTCGCTTCCCCAGCAACGATGCCAGAAAGATGTTGTAACTCCTAGAGACAACCCTGAGTTGTAAAAGGACCAGTGCCTAGGACATCTTAAATGCAAGGATTTTCTAATATAACTGATAGTATTTGACAATAATATGGCTTCCTTGCTACTAAAAAATGGTGGAAATTTGGTGATAGTGGGACCAAGCCTTCAGAGATAAACGTAACAACTAAGAATACTTATGCGGATTCTGTACAAGACTAGATAAGTAGATGCATCAGACAACTACAAATAATATTGCTGTAAAAAGGGCCAACTATTAAAATAATAACCAATTATCAAGCTATGTGTAAGCGGAAACTATGAAGGAATATGGAGTGGGATATACACTGTAAATTGGCTTATATTAAGATAAGAATCCATAAAGTGCATATAAGAAGAATTATGGAAATGAGATAGAAAGTGAACAGAGTATCATTCCTGAGCCATATTTAAAGTGCTATAAATGTAAAGATATCAGTACCAACTATGATAAATTCACATCCAATACAAAGCACTCGCATTCCAAAACATTTAGATACAAGAAAATGGGTAGATACGAAGTGAACATTTATATATAATCAACAGGAAGAAATACAAACTGTATATCACTTATGTGGAATCCTTTTCAACAGAAAAGCTCTTTATACCAAGTCTCAATCGGTTCTTTAAAATCAAATATCCAGACCATATAAAAATTCATACACAGAGCGCTTTTAGTTGATAGTCTCTCCAAAAATCTGGAACCCTGTATAAGTATTTTCTTTCTGCTTTTGTAACTTCTGATTTCTATGTGCTGAAATTAATTTTGGGAAAATATATTTCCCGCATGCTTGTATGTTGTTCCAAGTCTTAATAAAAAATCAAAACTAATGATGGGGTAAAACACCTCCAATCATCTTACAAAGTGGGCTTGAAGCCATTTCTAACAAAAATAAAAACAACTTGCTAACAGAAAGTAAAATGCAGGAGTGAAATATGAATTTCACTTGAAATTAAAAAGTGAAAAGAAAAATAAGGTAAGAGGCCATGTAGGCCCAGTCATGAGTTATCATTACTTCTAGTGAGACGGAGTCGCAGCTGCTACTGGAGAAGGCAGTACTGTAGTTGTGGAAGAGTTGGCTTTCTTTTTGGAAGACGAAGTTGACAGGGACGCAGACGCGGTGACTGGAGAGCTTCTATCATCGCTAAACCTCTGCAATATGTCAGCTATAGGACCAGGTATTGCAACAAAAGCATCAACCACGGCATGTAATTCTGTCAATTAGGCATAGTTCGTTTGAGTAGGCAACTACTGCTTAAATTGATAGAGAAGGGAGAACTCCTTACCGAGTGAGGCAATTATTGTTTCGGCCTTAAGCCGAGTGGTCTTCTTAGATGGTGCATCTGTCAAATTCATCACCTCTGTCATTTTACACTCGTATACTTGTAACGATTGAAACACAATAGTTGTAGGCTCCCAGCATGATGGGAGGCTTGCAAGTGTCATTTCAGTCCATTCTGTTTCAAACTATCCCGAACTCGTCACCATCCGTTCCAAACTGCCCAGTGCATGATTGCACACGGCTTCCTTTTCCATTACCCTTTTGCATTCTGCTACCTCCTTGAACCTGTATTTAATTCCCTGGTTGGCAAATTCTTCTGAGCTAAAATTATTCAAGAAGGTAATGTACCTTTTGGCACTTTCAACCTTAGTTTCAGCGTTTGTATGCTCTTCATGTAGTGTCCTTATGAATTGACGAGTTGTGGCCTTAATTTCTTAAATTAAAGTAAGAAAGGCCCAATGCTTCTTTACCTCCATGATGATGTCCATCCAGATTAAGCATCTGGCATCCAAGAGGGTGATATTTCCCTTCATCTGGCTTGTCAGGTCCTTGATATTCTTGTCCTATTGTAGCTTCTCTTGTTTCGCCTCTTATATTTCTTTTTTCAAGGCTACTACCATTTTGTTATTCTCCTTGAGATGGGCCTCGAGCTCATGAATATTTTGTTGTGCAGTTTGAGCCTGCTTCTCTGCCACCTGAAGGTTGGCCAGTGCTATAGTTAAATTTTTCGGAAGTGAGTTGGATACTTTAGGAAGTTGCGTGGATCATATGTGCGTGTCCCAGCTTCTTTGCAACTCATCCAACTTTTGCTGGAGGGAAGTAATCTCACTAGTAATATTAGATCTCTCCTCTTTCTCTTAAGCTAGGGAGTCTGCTAGGTCAGCCTTGTCCTTTTCCATCTAGGCTAATTCAACAGTTTCCACATGCTGAAAATAGGGCATATTCAATTAATGCTTCAAAGTCGCGACCTATTTTTGCAACTCTGAAATGACATGACACTGAGGATAAACTTCACCACTCGCTTTGCCCTTCAAAGCTACTTGGAGATTCAAATATCATTTGAAAGTGCCCAAGCATTAGTCTTCTCTACCCTGAGGTTCTCAACCACTTGGTTATACTTGGTTTGCAGCTTCCTTAGTGTGAGAGAGAACTTCACGACCTCGTCTTTTAGCATGTCGCTGAAACACTAAAACAGATTGCATTTAGAGATTAGGGGGACTTGTGACATGTTCTCTGCAACCTCCAGAGCTCTATAGCTGGTGGTCCCAACCTCCGGATCTAGAACTACTTCTGTCATGGCCATCAGCAGCTCCTCATTATCCATATCAAGCTCAACAGTAAACCGAGTATGATATTTGTCTACATATCTAGCTAATTCAAACCAAATCTTATCTTTGATGATTCTATTTTTTCCCTTTATTTCATCCCCCACCTTGGCCCTGTTTATGGAGATGGCTTGTGAAACCTATGAGAAATCAAAAGATGTTGGACCATCATATCTCACTATAAAACCTAATTTTCCTTTGCCTAGCTCTCCATATAGTGCCTCTTTTTCTAGCGGCGGCTCTTCCTCGACATCTTCCTCATCATTTTTTCTCTGCCATTTAGGGTGAAGATAATCTTCTCCTGTGTCCCCCTCCATCTGTTCTCCTGTGACTCCGGCTTCTTCGACCTGTTTCT
The DNA here is from genome assembly GCA_034641835.2 of Pinus albicaulis. Classification (NCBI taxonomy): domain Eukaryota; kingdom Viridiplantae; phylum Streptophyta; class Pinopsida; order Pinales; family Pinaceae; genus Pinus; species Pinus albicaulis. Next base: position 75,287,283 of record MU968359.1, read on the forward strand.
TTCCTGCTTCTCATGTTGAAGCAGTGTCCCCTTTTTCCCCTGTCACTGATGAATCAGTCTCCATCTGTGAAAGCAAAGGCCAGGTATCAATATTATCTCTCCACTAGATGAAGGGCCTAGATTCGTGATCATATGTAGTTGATTTAATCTTCCTCCTCTTGTTAGAGATGATGCCTTTTGGATCATAAGGCCAAGATTTCCCTTGCCTTAAATCCATACCCTTGAGCAGGGTTTTCACTATGGGGAGGGCATGCCTTGAGTTAACAATAAAGGGGCCAATGGTGGTAGGAATCTTAAGAATAAACCTTTTTCACAGGGGTGAAGTGGAGTTGGTCAGTCTTCAGGGTTTGCGGGAGGTACTCCAAGGTGAAAATACACGTGGTGGGAAAAACTGGCCATCTATAAGGGGAAACCTCTGCACTGTAGACCCTAATTTCAGTGTAGTCATCAAATAGGTACCAATCTCCTATGATTTCTTCCTCACTAAACTGTAGCTAGTTCTTCTGCTCAGAAAAAATCCCTGGTGGAGGGTTTTCGTGAATAATAGTATTGGCTATTGTCATGAATTCGTTCAAGAAGTTTGGATAACCCACCCCATTAGCCAATTGATGCACTTTGGGGTTCCACTCAAAGTCAATTATTGGTTGAGAATTTATCCTAGAAACCTTTTCCAAACCCAAACCCTCGAACTTATCAGCCTATTGGAAGAGGAAGAGGTAGAGCACCATGGAGCAGAAATGAAAATGGCCGGTGGCCGGGAGGTCTTGAAACTGGGTTTGGATGGCAGAGGCCAAGAAACCAAGGATATCCAAAACAACACCTGATTGTGACATTAACCATAAAAGGGATACATATTCCTTGGAGACTCGCTCGACCCCCTTTATACCTAGTAACCCCGCAATGAGAGAAAGTGTTGGCTGAAGGTTTTCCTTGAATGTATTCAGAGGCACTGAGTTCGAATATGGGAAAGTTGTAAGGTGGGAGTCAGAAATAGTAGTAATGAAATCACTTAGCTACCTCCAGGGTAACTTGGAAAAATGACGGGATAAAGAAATTTTAGTGAAACATACATAATTTGAACTACGAGGATAGCAGAGGGCTTTCCTGACGATCTCAGGAGATATAATAAATATCTTGTTCCCTTGAGTTGATAGGAACATATCTCGGCGCTCATCATAAGAAAACATAAGAGTAAAAGAAAAAAGATATTGTATAATATGTATATAGCAGGCCTCACAACCTGGATCACTACTGAAAATAAGGTTTTAGGAATTTCCCATTTACAAGGGCTTCAAGCAGGTCACCTTCCAAATTTTCCAGCCTGAAAGTGTTATTTCCTCTAGCTTTTGTAATTTTAAATGGCCCAAACCACAATGGATCGAATTTCCCATGCTTTCCTTTCTCGGCTCTCCTAATATCCCACCTTAATACCAGATCTGCAACCTGCATTTCTTTACCTTTGGTATGTTGGTCGAACAAGTCTTTCATTTTTTCTTGATACTCTGTCAGCCTTTGATTTACTCGACCCCGGGTTTCTTCCAACTCAACCAACTGATTCATTATTCTGATAAGATCATTTGGCTCCTCCTGACTGTCTTGTAGGAAAAGAGCTACAGGTAGAGCTAGCTATATTGGAAACACCGTTGCTCATTCATAGACCAATTAATACGGAGACTTGCCAGTTGATCGCTTGCCGGTAATTCTGCTTGCCCAGTTTTTTTGGTTTTCGTTTATGGCTTTTTTCAATGCTCTTACCAATGTATTGTTAGAGGATTCTGCCAGCCCATTTCCCTGTGGATAGTATGGAGTGGAGTGTCCCAGCACAATATTCTATTACTGGCAAAATTTGATGAAATTGGTAGACTTAAAGGCCTGTGCATTGTCAGTTACAATATTAGTAGGGCAGCCAAACCTGGATATGATGTTATCATCCATGAACTTGATCACTACTACATCTGTGGCATTCCTCGCTTGCATCGCCTTTACCCATTTAGTAAAGTAGTCTATGGCTATCACGATCCACTTGTGCTGTCCACTGGACGCGGGATGAATCTCTCCTATGAAGTAAATTCCCCACTATTGAAAAGGTTCTTCTATATGTATTGGGATCATAGGCAAGGGTGCAAAATTTTTCTTCTCAGCGAATCTTTGACATTTTTTGCAAGCCTTGACCCAAGCATGAACGTCTCCAAAAAGTTTAGGCTAGAAGAAAACTTCCTTCAAAATTTTGTGGGTTGTGGCCCTCCAACTATAGTGTCCTCCACAAATGCCTTCGTGGAATTCAGCCATGACTTCTTCCACTTCGGAATCTGTCAGACATAAGATCAAGATTCTTGAGGGGTCTCTCCAGTACAACCAGCCATTTGCTATAATAAAATTATGTGATTTTAATCTCAGAGTTTGGTATTTCGTCTTATCACAGCTTGTGGGACACCTGAGAGTTAGAAGATACACTACAATCTCCTTGTACCATGCACTAAGTAGGTATTTCATGTGATTATTCTGAATGGCAGTTTCTACGCCGGGTTGTTTGCCTGTACCTTCAAGTACCTCTTCAATTCCCATGGTTAAGTTTATTCCCGAGGCTTGACAGTTAGATTCGGACAAGATATTTTCTAGTCCTTGTCCCTTTATAAGCTTGGTGGGGAGAATATGCAACTTTTACTCTTGGATCTTTGCTATCCACTTTCCCCTCTTACCCTCGCTGTCACCTTGGATCAAAATATCTTTCACTATAGCAGTGGGTACGAAAGTAGTTATAGTTGACTGCAATACGTACATTTGAAAATCCTTTAAGGACTTGACTAGGGCATAGGATTGTTTCTCCAAAATATTATATTTCAGCTCAATGTCTCAAAGCACCTGACTAAAATAGGAAATGATTTGCTCCTACCCTTTGGCATTCTTCTGTAATAGTACCACTGCTGCAGTTTGAGGAGATGAAAATGAGAAAATCATGAAGGGCTTACCGTAATTAGGACCTGCCAGTACAGGGGCTTCTGCGAAAACACTTTTGATTCTATTAAATGCTTCCCTCGACTCGGTAGTCCATTTCACATAATTATCTTTCTTCAACATTTCTGTTATATACCGAACTATCTCTGCGTAGTTCAGTATGAATCTCCTCAAAAAAATTATGCATCCAAGAAACACTTGAACTTCCTTCTTGTTTCAGGGTAAGGATATGATTTTTATTAATTCTACTCTTTTTGGATCAATTTTGACCCCATCTTTAGTTACAATATGACCCAACACTTTCCTTCTTCTAAAGAAAACAAAGATTTTTGTGGGTTCAGAGATAGCCCATACCTGCAGCATTTGTCAAAGGTTCTGCGCAAGTAATCGATGTGCTCAGTATCATCCTTGGATAAAACTGTGATATCGTCTAGGTACACCACCACAAATTTGTCTTGCTCACCTACAAAAGTGATGTCCATGGCCCTCTGAAATGTGGTGCCCACATTTATCAACCCAAATGGCATCTGGGCATACATGAATGTACCCCATGGAGTGGTAAATGTCATTTTCTTATGGTCTTCTGGAATAACTACCACTTGATTATACCCTGAGAAACCATCCATCATGGACATGCGTGAGTATCCCACCACCTTCTGCAATATGTGATCCATTTTTGGCAACGGATAATTGTCTTTAAGAGATGCTCTGTTTAAGTTCATAAAATCAACACACAGTCTTATCTCTCTGTTCTTCTTTGGAACTAGGACCAAATTGGCTACCCATTCGGAATACCTCAATGGCACAATGATTTTGGCCTTCAATAGTTTCTTGATCTCCTTTTCTATGGATGGGAGAAGTGAAGGATTAATTTATCTCAACTTTTGTTTGTGTGGCTTAGCATCTCCTCTTAATGGGATCTTGTGTTGTATGATGCTAATGTCAAAAGTTTTTAGGTATTGATAAGACCAGGCGAACACATCCTTGTAGGACTAGAATAATTTTAGATATTTCTCTTTGTACTCTTCGGGGGCCTTCTTCGATAACTTCACAATTTTGGGTTCTTCCTCTGTCCCAAGGTTTAACTCCTCTACCATCTCCTCTTTGACCACCTTCTTATGACTGGATGGGACATCATTCTTGTCAAATAGCCTTTCTAAAGGCACCAATCCTCTGGGGATCACATTCCCTTTTAGCTGGAGTACCTTATGGCCAACCACAGTATCCTGCCACTTATTCATGGGTGAATCTTCAGTCTCTTCTTCTTCTACATCTATGGTCAAATTTGAAAACTCTGCAATAGTCTCCATGAATATTTTCACTTGTTCTTCATCTTCAAACACCTGCCAGTGTTTGAGATTATTTGGGGTAGAGGGATGATAACGAACCTTTATTTCATACCTCAACATGGGGTTCTGAGGGGGTCTGAAATTACTAGCTGCAACAGCAAGAGAATCAACCATTCTATTTTGGCCCTTTGGCATGAATTGAATGTTGAATGCCAGGAAGAAATTTTCCATGAGATCACACACTTCATTTATGTAGGCCCTTAGTTGGGGATTCTTTGCTTGACACTGATTCCTAATCTACCTTACTACTAGCTTCGAATCCCCAAGGAATTTCAGACTTTGGATGTTCATGTTTTTAGCTGTCTACAATCCCAGCAGCAGTGCTTCCTATTCAGCCACATTGTTCGTGGCTTCATACTCCAACTTGAAGGAAAAAGGGACTAAATTCCCATTAGGAGAAATCAAAAGGACACTAGATCCATTCCCTTCTCTGGAATTCACTCCATCGAAATGTAGGTTCCAGATACCCCTTTTTTCCCCACTTATCGATTGTTTAGCCTTCAATTGGAAGAATGTCGGCTCCTGTATGAAATATTTGTCTTCTTCAAGAATAAAACAAGAAAAATCCTCATATTACTATATACTGGTGAATTCATTGAGTTATCATCCTTGGTCACCATCTTTACGAACCTTGTCTCCCGGTACAACCTTCTCTCTTGGCCTCCAAATACTGAAATGGTTGTGTAGGTCAAATACAACTTTATTGAACCACCAATATTCGTTCCCCATGATCTTGATAATAGCATCCCAAACCGAGCCAGGATATCAACAACCACTATATCCATTACCACACTCTTGGCTGGGATTTGAGCCAGATTTACAACCAGATATTTGATCATCCCCAAATATTTGACTCTCTTAGAGTCAAAAGAGTATAGGTATTTGTATGGATGAGTAATCTGTAGTCCCAATTGTTTCATTACTGACAAAGGTAACAGGTTATGGAATGCCCCTGAGTCTAGCATGCAGTTATGCAACAACAAGTCATGAATCACCAGGGAGACATAGAAAGGAGGGGTCGATGAATCCAGCTCCTCCACATGAGGACCAAACACTACCATAGGCCTTTCCTCTTAGAGGTTAAGACTATCTGGGATTGAGGTTACTCCATGAGGAAGCATGAACTGAGACACTCGAGCTTGGTAGGCAGGCTGTTTCAAAAGCTCAGCTAGGGGGACTGGGATCTTGACTTTCTCCAGCTCTTTTTGAAGACAAAAGAGACTAGGGGACTTCTCTATTGGGTTTTACTTGAGTTCTTTTGGTATGACTAGAGGTTTCGCCTCCACTGGAATATGTTTGACCTTTTCATGGGAATTTACTATAGGCTTAGAAGAAGAAGGGGTGGAAACATAAGAATGTACAGGCTCATTAATAGGTTTCTTACCTTTTCCTTCAAATTTTTGAAAAACTGACTCTTTTTGAGGCAACTCTTCTTCTAGATCTTTTGTTTGGGTCCTCTTCCTGGAGGATCAGAGATAATAATTTCTATGAAATTGTGCTTGCATGAAGTCCACAAATTTTTTGCAGTAATCATCAATATCAGGATCTTCAACAACACCTCTTTTGTTAGCTTCTTCTTGCAAAGGAAGTTCAACCTCCTTATCTTCTTGCAAAGAGAGTTCCACCTCCTCACCTTCTGAGTAGGCAAGGTACTGATCATCTTTCCCGTCAGGGAATTCTTCAATAGAGCCATCCATTTGCCCTTCAAGATACAACGGGCGTTGTATGTGATATTTTTGTTCCTTCTGGTCTCTCTGCAATATTTGTAGAGGAGGTTTTCTGTACTAAGGGTTATAACCCGGGTTTGGAGCAGCTTGGGGTGGCCTTGGTGATGAATTATTTAATTCCAGCTCAATCTTCACTAGCTTGCTTGAGAGATTCTTGATCATCTTGTTCATTTCCTCAATCTTATAATCCATTGTCTCCCTTTCTTGATTTGAGGTAGAGGCTTCTTCTTTACCTCTTTGTCTAGAATCATGGTCCATCCTTCCTTTAGATTTTCCCATAGAATAAAAGTTAGCTTCCACTTCTAAAGCATTATTTTAAGCTTCATCTAGGGTGGCGGACTTTCTTTCCCTTAAGGAGAAACCAAAATATGATTCGAACGCCGCTACAAACACCACCTTAGCAACGATTTGGTGAGGCTTCATTTCTGCTGGTAGACTTGTATATAGTTTATTAAATCTCTTAATGAATTCAGACACATATTCATTATGAATTTTCCTCAGGGTGTTGAATTTATTAAGGCAATATCCATGATCCTTTTTCTGCTCCCATTTCCGGGTGAAAGAATTTTCCATTTCCTCCCAAATCCTAATAGAGCGGTCTCCCAGGGTCTTGAACCATTTACGAGCCTCGCCATCTAAATACTGAAAAAAAGCCTCAAGACAATCTAGATGCTCAACATTGAAGTTCTCTGAAAAAGCACAGAAAAATTCCAAGTGTTTTTGGGTGGCAATGTTATCGTCCCCGTTGAAGCAAGGTAGCACCTTTGAATAATCCTAAGGCATGTTATTCAAGATTTGTGGTAATGCGAGGGGGGCATATTTGTTCAGCAAGAAACCAAGAAAAACCATGATAAGTGGTGGAAGTGGAGAAGGATTCTGATGAATAACAGGAGGTGGCGGAAGGTGAGTGTGTATAACAATAGGGATGTACTGAATGACGGCTTGTGGGGTTGCTTGAACAGATGGAATATGTGAAGTGGTAACCTCTGTGACTTCCTTCACTTCTTCGGCTTCAGGAGTGGGATGAAAAACGAGGTTTGAAGTTTCTACAGACTCAACCTCATCTTTGACTTCGATATTTTCAATTCAGGAATGACCTAGAGAATATTCAAGGATTCTGGCAGTGGTCTCAGGGCCTTGAACTTGAGCCAATTGTGAGGAAGATGGAGAGTATTCCAAGGAGGATAATGGTATATCAGTATGAGAAGTCTACTTTTCTATCCAATTTCTTTTGTGTAATATCTTCTCAGGGTTAGATACTAAAGGAGTTCTCACTTGAGACATGTATGACCTTAGGTGGGGCTTATTTTGAGCCAAGACTGTAAAATGGATTTAAAATTTGAATTATAGTGGGGTTGCCAAGGTGAGGGATCTACAACTCTCAACCCTTCGTACTCACCTATTTTGAAGGGTGACTATGTTTTTGTTGTATCCCAGGGATTTAAATCTTTAACTTCGTTTCCCCGGCAACGATGCCAAAAAGATGTTGCAACTTCTAGAGACAACCCTGAGTTGTAAAAGGACCAGTGCCTAGGACATCTTAAATGCAAGGATTTTCTGATATAACTGATAGCAGTTGACAATAATATGGCTTCCTTGCTACTAAGAAATGGTGGAAATTTGGTGATAGTGGGACCAAGCCTTCAGAGATAAATGTAACAACTAAGAATACTTATGCGGATTCTGTACAAGACTAGATAAGTAGATGCATCAGACATCCAAAAATAATATTGTTGTAAAGAGGGCCAACTATTAAAATAGCAAACAATTATCAAGGTATGTGTAAGCGGAAACTATGAAGGAATATGAAGTGGGATATACACTGTAAATGGGCTTATATTAAGATAAAAATCCATAAAGTGCATATCAGAAGAATTATGGAAATGAGATAGAAAGTGAACATAGTATCATGTCAGAGCCATATTTAAAGCGCTATAAATGTAAAGATATGAGTACCAACTATGATAAATTCACATCCAATACAAACCACTCACATTCCAGAACATTTAGATACAAGAAAATGGGTAGATATGAAGTGAACATTTAGATATAATCAACAGGAAGGAATACAAACTGTATATCACTTATGTGGAATCCTTTTCAATAGAAAATCTCTTTATACCAAGTCTCAATGGGTTCTTTAAGATCAACTATCCGGACCATATAAAAATGCATTCACAGAGCGCTTTTAGTTGATAGTCTCTCCAAAAATCTGGAACCCCGTATAAGTCTTTTCTTTCTTCTTTTATAACTTCTTATTTCTATGTGCAGAAAGAAATTTTGGGAAAATATATTTCCCGCATGCTTGTATGTTGTTCCAAGTCTTAATAAAAAATCAAAACTGATGATGGGGTAGAATGCCTCTGTTACAGGTCAAAATACCTCCTCATCAGCTCAGAGGGGAAGACAAATATGGAAGAAGTACAAAGACCTAAATTAAACCTATTTCTGCCAGGGTAATGCATATATAGAACAGAACAAGGGTGTTATAACGCAGGCAAGAAATACATTGGCCACGTTAGTGGCTAGGGAAACGCTCTATTTACATTGGAGGGACGCGTTACCCGTGTTTTAAGTTTGAATTGGGAAAAGAGCGCGGAGAAAGATTTGAATCTCCGACTTTCCCTCACAAAGGAGTCAGTTCACAAAGGAAACTGCAGAAGCACCAGTTCATTATTGGTCATTGCCATGGAAGACTAAACTCCAAGAGAGGCAAAAGCATGGAGATCAAGGAAACATCTAAGCCTTTTCCATTCCAAACTAGTGGAAAGAGAAGGGCAACAATGGCCTTCTCCCTCTCCTATAAGAAGGAGATGAAGGCTCTTAATTGAAGGTCAAAGGATTGCTCAAGGTTCTTGTATACTTGTGGAATAGAGAATAGTGTGATATTGTGAAGGCCAAGAGTCAAAGAGGCTCCTAGAGAGCTTGTTGACTTGGACTTCTTCACTAGAGAGAGAAGAGAGATTGGGAGACTGAGGAGGGCTTGGTACAACCAATGGTTGTAATCCTCCTTCTTTCAAAATCAATAGAACTATGTTTGTTTTGTCCATTCAATGCTTAATGTTATCATTGTTGTTTCAATATTTACTTAGTATGATATGAATGGCTCAGATGTGTATAATCTAGATGTTTGTAGTTTATTGATTTAATTGATAGGATACTTGTTATATTAGAAATTACACGGGTGCTTTGACTGATTGCAGGTCTCATATTTGGAGCCGGCGAAGAAGGACTCTTGCTTTGCTGCACAACGCTCTCCAAGGGATTCCAAGACCATCAAAGAGGTAATTCTCTATTGTATTCCTTCCAAGTTATTTAAGCTAATATGAACATACATCATGCCATCTTTGTGAATGTACGATAGCTAATTCTTCACCGTCGCCCTGAGTGCACGGAAAGCTCCGAGAGGGATATACGGTAAAACCAACTACCCAAGCTGTGCTTTACCACTATAGCTTAGGCTGCGTACCATGCTTTGGAATCCCCACTTAGTTTCCAGGACTATTTCTTTCCTTCATTCCTTCTCTCTCCTCTCGTTCCATGAGATCCTTCAGACCATTTTTTGATGCCCAGATAGACATACCAAACGCTCGCGAGTTCAATCTTCGTTTCACTGTCTGGCCATACGAAGAGCTTTTTCCACTGGTTCATGCGACCCTATAGATTTTATCCATTGCATTATAACGCGGTCTACTAGATTAAATACGATGATGTCAGTCTTTGGATAACGCTATATTTTCTCACGGACAAAAGCGTTACTCAAACCAAAACCTCGTTTTGTTCACTACCGTGATCAAGGTTTTACGTTTGCATAAGTTTTTATGTCAATTACATCTTTTCACTGATTGAACCTCTGTGCTTGTTCTGCTAAGCGGTATTGATCTATTTTGTTTTGCTCTTATGAAAGATTTAGTGTGCAAAATCATTTACTTTTTTAAAGAGGATATTTTTTTTGCTTTTTGGTCAGTTTTACCTTCATCTAGTTTGAGTTCATTAAAGACTTTTAGGTTAAAAGAGGTATGATGAAGAAGTAGCTAGAACTCTATAAAATCTTTGAAATGGAGCTATGTTATTTGACATGTTGGTGCATGGATGATTGAAAAAAGAAACTCTCCTTGCAGAAACACTCTTCATCGAAGTAATATTTAGAGCATGTTTTGTATGGTTTCTTGAGTCGAGAGTCTCACTATACTTCATACCGCTCCATATCACCCCTCCGCAAGACTAATAATCAAAGTACACTAAGAATCAAAAGATAATAAAATCAATCTACATAACTCTTTTTGAGCTCACACAAAGACGGTGGTTCAGGGCTAGGATCTTGGGTTAGGAAACAGTCAGAGAAAACTCACCCAAGATCTCAAAACTTGAAAACTATAGTCATTAACGAGTGAAATCCCTCTGCCGCACTCACATTATTGGGACCGTTTCCTTTACCCGGAGCCTGCAGTGCAAGACAACACTTGGGATGCACAAGAAGGTAGCCGCCTTTGACCTGCATCCGCGTGGAGTGTGTTATATATTGCCGCTTCAGGATACTTCGAAACTCAGATCGAGTGATCTAGGGTATTCTTCCCACTATAGTACATTCTGTCCCCGACAATGGACCCCTCGGTGATGTGCTGCGGTTTGAGGTATCCTTTAGTGGCCATACTTTTTAGGGACTTACATAAGGTGAGGCGAGACGAGGCTGTCTCGGTACTTCGACACAAACGGACGCACACTGCGTCATTTCGTTCTTTAGGAGGGTACTCGTCTCCACGAGAGTGCTTACACCTATCGTACGAGGTTCGAGCGGCTCTAGAGTGACCGTAATGCGTACTTTACGACCAACCCGTCTCATCGTATACTATTGTGATCATTGGATTTCATCACCAATGAGGCGGTAGTACTCGGACGAGGGCACTCCTATTACTAGTTTGCTGTCGATTGATTTTAGAGAGTCATCTTTTTAGTAGCTACGTGTTCTTGTCATTTGAGACTTCACATACATCACATTTTAAAAAATTTGTTAAAAATTAAACCCTACTATCGTACGTCCCCTGACCCATGCCGTCTGCCCCGATGACAGAAGGTTCACCTCCTCTCACCCTGCAGGAAAGATTGAACTCGGTGAACCCGGCCTTCGCTGGAAGAGCAAGCCTCCTCTCGACTAATCTAGATTATCACATAGACCCTTATCGTTCCTGGGAATTCCCGAGGACCCTTTCAACGAAGGCGCTGTACCTAATTACAATCCTCCACCACCGATCCGTTAGGACCCGTGGATAGCCCGTATTCCACCACGTAGACATGTCTCTGCCACACCAACATCTATTTCACCACTGGCATCCATGTGATTTATGCCAATGGCAACATCTGGTTCGCCACCATCCTTCCCGCCTGGTCGGCCCATGCCATTACCGTAGTAAATCTCAAAAGATTCAACATATGCCTATCTCAACCCTATGGTCAACACAATCGCGTAGTTTACCGAACCCCTAAGATCTACTCCTACCGTGACCACGCTGGGGACCACGTAGCTCCTCCCACTTGTTACCCACTACTTCAAAGGCCCTTAACAACCCTTTCTTGCTGGAATCCTCATGAGTTCAAACTTCTCGGCCACCATACCAGGGGCAGCACATTGCACAGTAGTAGGAATATTTCTCTCCTATGCAACTTTAGGACAAATGGGACAACCCATTGTAAATACTATCCCCTTTAAGTGGTTCAAACATAGGTGTAGGATCTATACCACAAATTTTATGCAACATTAGCAGACATTTTGAAATTCTATCGTATCCATTTGGAATAATCAACTCAACTTCCTATCTCTGGAGTGGGAGGGCATTTTACGTTCGGGGCAAAATGCAACCATTTGCTCCTCAATACACTATGCTCCTATGGACAAGAACTGATGTTCCTACTCTCCACCTATGGGAGTTTTTTATCAAAGTCTCACTTACCCTTCGGTAACACATGGATGGGGGGACCCTATATTCAAATAGTCGCCCCATACCTGCTTGGTTAGACCCTTTGGGGCAAATCCACAATTGCCATTCTTTGTAGCTTTCTCAATATACCCGACATCCATAAGCCCATTTAACGACCCCATCAACCATAACTCGCTTTTGGCCTCTGAATACCACATAAGATTCCTTCCGATATCCCGAAGTTCGACGGAAGCATGGGGACGACTCCGGCCACACACATCTCTACCTTCCATTTATGGTCCATATCCAATTCCATGGTAGATGATAGTGCTCGACTTCGATCGTTTTCTCAAGACTTGACAGGTAATGCCGCCAAGTGGCACATTGAATTACCACGGCCGCCATCAATACGTTCGCGCTTTAGCAACGGATTTCTTAAAGAACTTCCAACTACCAATTAGAGTGGAACTTAACATAATTGTTAACATTGGCCATACCAAGACACCGCCACCTACATCTCCGACCATATTCATGAATGGAGACGTAGGAGGAGGCCTTCCGTCAAAGTGCCAACACCACTCATCTTCGCCAATTGTTTTGCAAGTCTCTTTACTCCCACATCTCTAAAGACATCGTCTTTCTCCGTGCGTGCTGATGAAGATCAATGTATTCGTCGTGCTCAACACTTGGATTTAATCTATTCACAATTGACACGCTTTACGATCCGCTCCCCCCATGCCCCCCTCGGTAACCCAAATCTTCCTGCCACTCGTAATCCCAGATCTCATGCCGATGGTCTCGTTGGCACGATCTCTTCGGTGTAGCCACCAATCGCTCCTTTCTGGGGCAAACCTCCTAACTATATCCCTTGGCTGCCACCACCCCCTCACTCAAACGACTCTCTCCTTCCGTCAGAGGTAAATTGTGCAAATCCCTCACAAACCTAGCGGGAAAAAATAGGAAGAATAAGAAGAAAACATCTTCTTTTCAAGAGCAACCGATAATCGTAATAACGCTAACTTAAAAATGTTGCTAGAAATGACAAAGGAAAGGATAAACTCAAGGAATTTTCATAAAATATGTGCGGAGGACCACTTGACATACAAATGTCCTCGGCTGGGCAGGAATGCACCGATTTTATTGCTAACGAGGATTCTGGAGAACACACGACGCTTTGCCACTTAATCCTTTCCCCAAATCAACAGTTAACAACATCAACATATGGTTGAAAACTCGCCACAGCCCCATCAGTCAGGGCAATGGTGGTTCACGATTCCTTCCGTGGCTAAGGACCATCTGCCATTTATGGCATCGAGAGTATTGAACTTCAGAGCACATGCCAAGCTTTATGGAACTCCTACTCATAGATGCTCATAGAACACGGAACTAGTTCCAATCCAGCTGTCAGCCCTTAACGATTTACATATCAAAAGCGGCCTCTTTCGTTGAACCTATGATTCATCCCCCCAAAAGGGACGCATTCGACGCACGACTCATCAATACTTCTGTCACGTGCAGCCCAAAAATACAATATTGTAGAATATTTGGCGCAGTACACCGTCGGCTATGTCCGCTACGGAAGTATTACAAACTTACCCGGCATAAAGGAAAGCTCGCTTTCGGCCATTGGTGGAATAGACTCCTCGAGGATTCCATGCTAGCGATCTTTGATATGGAAAAGGCCAAACCCTCGCCTCTCACATAAACTACGCATTCAGTGCAGAGTTGTGCTCGAAGGAGACCTATCCATGCGTACTCGTCATGTACTAAGGTGCTTCGACCGCGTTATGTCACAAGCTTTCACGGCTGAATTCTAGGGTTCTCTACCCTCTATCCCGCCATCAAATTCCCTCAAATCTTTCAGATGGCCACACGTTTCCCTACCAAAAGGGATACCTTGCTAGCTTTCCCATCACTACGAGTGGAAAATGGTAAACGTGGATGTTGAAGTCAGAAAGTGAAAGGCGTCATCTAGACTACATATCTATTACTCGGTCGCACGATTGGTCTTATGCCATAGTCGCCATCGTGTCTTCGGTCTTCTCAGACTCATCCTATTTCCATGGATGGGAAAATAGTCACAGTGCGACCAGCTATCCTTCTCGCACCCCCGATTATTCCACTTTACCAAGTAACATCGTACCCCTCAATAAGAGGTGTCTCACGACTCTTACGGGTCAGAGTATTAGTACCGCGTCTCTCGAAGGCATCTTCCCATCTTTAAGGGTTGTTTCCTCTCTATCGCCGTCGCAGATCCCAAACATGGTAGCAATGATATCCACACCTCTTTCGGATGGCTCTATACGACCCATGGATCATGTGCCCGCACCTGTGATGTTGATTTCCTACTATGGAGACTGGAGTGTCACTCTCGCCGGCTGAGGTTGGCTTACTAAGCCATCCAAACCTCATCTAAACCTTCCCTCGACTATGGTTTTCGGCCAAAGTAGGAGCTACAACCCTCTACTCACCATAGCAACACCTCTCTAAGGATCTCCTCAAATGAAGTCATGCCCACGCGATCGAAGCTATTTCGAGAGATCTCATGTCATCTAGAAAGAACGACCTTGGGGAGAGTTCCACACGCACTCGACGATTGGGATCCTATGCTTACAAAAACTGAAATCCCGTTTTTTCGATCATCCGAGATAGTTCCTCTTATACGACCGTCCACACTATCGATTCGTAAGGAACATGGGTAATATTTCCAAGACATCGCTCATTGATATCTCTACCAAACGGCATCGCGTGAAAATATCTTGATTGGAGCCGACCGCAATCCCGAGGAATCACGTCCTTCACATCTCTTTTAAAGAACTGCGATGTCTTTGCTTGGTCTTATGACTAAATGCCCGCATAGATCCTTCATTGTTTGATACTAAATTAAGACTTATGACAATGCTAAACCTATCCACAAACGACTTAGACCGTCCACCCGCGTGTGCTAAACCACCATCAAGGTCGTAAGAGACAAAATTCTTAAATGTATCGGCTTCATTTACTCTGCTCCTTAACTCAATGGGTTTCCAATCCGGGTCTCCGCTGATAAAAAACAAGGCAACTATTTGAGCTCTGCGCTCGATTATCGCGATCCGAACGCCTCGCTTGTCCCAAAGACAACTATCCTATGCCGTTCATTGATCAAATTCTATTTATCAGCGTGACATGAATCTTTCCTTCATGGATGGATTCTGGATACAACCAGATTGCCACAAAAAAAGACGACCAACATAAAACTCGTTTTCATCTATCCTTAGGCATCTTCGCGTATAAAGCTCCCATTCGGCCTCGAAGAATGTCGGAGCAACTTTTCGCCGGCTATGGACTATGCTTTTTCATGACATCTCGACATATTGGCGGGTGCGTACTTGGATGACCTCCCGCTCATTCCAAGCCACTTAGACCACCTGGCTCATTTAAGAGAAATTTTTGTTAGGTGCGTGTCCCATAATATACGCTTTTGAATCCTCATAAATGCGTATTTATGGTCGAGTCCTGTGATGATTGTTAGGGTCTATTGTTCTTGCCAATGGGATTAGGTTGATCCCGATAAGGTAAAAGCACCATGAATCGTCACGCACCACAATCCATCCTTCAACTCCAAAGCTTGGTGGAAGGCAAACTTTGGGCGCTGCTTCATCGTTAACTATGCCGAGACGACGTAAAGGATTCATGCGATTATTGAAGAAAGGAACACTATACTTGTGATGACCAAGCTCAATGGCTTGATGCTTTGTAAACATGCACTGTTTCAAACTCTACCCTTAGTGCTTCGATTATTCACGCGATTTTCTCTCTATCCGGGCAAAGATCACCATCCTCACTTGGAATGGTTTTGGTTCAAGTACATTTATGATGACAAATGAACATGGATTGATTATTTATCAGTATGTCCTAATTTTAATTCGACCGCGTTATTCACATGTGTGGAGAAACCTCTCCTCAAGTGTAGTTTTCGCCGTGACTCCGCCTCCGACATTATATATTACCATACGTATCATTATGATTGCTTTGGAGAATCCCATGCGACATATCTTGTCTAGACAAATATTGGAGTGGAAATATTCCAAATGGATCGTCATCCTCCAACAATTGATTTGGTGTCTACTACCGCCAAAGCAAAGAAATCCCTTGTCTTCACCCTAATTACCATTCTGACTCCTTCCCGTAATTCCATCGACTCCGACAGAGCAGGTCATGATCCATTCCCCCGATGAATCGTCTACTTCGTCGACTTTTCCGCACTCGGCATGGAGACATCTTAGTCTACCCACAAACTCAACGCTTCCGCCCAACTTCCTTGCATCTCCGATGACCGCTCGGCCGTATCCGCCACCAAGCAAAGCACTACTCGTACTAAACGATACACTATATCGTCGTGGTGTTGATACTATTCTCTGACGTTGTCTCACTATTGATGAGGAAGAACGCGCTTTGGAATGATCGCCACGCAGGGCATGGGTAAGGCCATCTTTCTGCATAGCTATCGCCCAAAAATCTTGCGCGTTGGTTAATCGGTGGCCCACTTTGTTTAAAGATTGCATTGGCAGCACTCGTAAAATGCCATCCATGTCAAATTTTCACAAAGAAATGCGAAGCATCCTACCCCTTCACCCGGCTATTCCACCCGCTTTCGCTAAATGGGAAATTGACTTCATCACTTGCAATCCCGCTTCGTAAAACGGACACAACTACATCAAGGCAAAATGAATAGTTTCCACGAAATGGCCGAAGCCCTCCCACTTTTAAGGCCGATGGCGAAACCGCCGCCTTCCTATTTAATCAAAGTTATCCGTCGTTCGGCGCACCCCCATCTACTGTCGCTATCATGGATCTCACTTTCAAAATCACATGATGACCGAATTAACATCCATGCTAGGTTTCCACAAGATCAATCTTTGTCTTATTATCCTCAAGCTAATGGTCAAGTAGAAGCCGTAAATGGCGTTTCTAAACCATGATTCGTCAATCGGGTCGGAAATCATAAAACCACATGGCATAGGAAGTTATATTCGCTAAGCAGGTATACTCGAACATCGGGGCTAAAACCGCCATAGGCTTCACACCTTCCAACTTGCTTGTACCGGGAAGCGTACTTCCAATCGAGCAAACTCATCACTCAAACTTTGCCATTGAACTCGGCCCGGCACCACCCGCCGCAAAGAGCGCTTTACTCTCACTCGATCATTTGGATGAAAACCTGCCGAGATGCTACATTAGCACTTCCTAAGCTCACCGCCGAGTTAAAGCTCAATACGAAAAATCGCCAAGCTCGCGCCTCTTCCAAGAGGCGATCTTGTTTCTACTTTATGATAAAAAACACGTACCTCTTAAAAGGTGAACACCCAACCATTGTGCTCGGTCTCACATCGTTACTAAAGCCCTCTCAAAAGGAGCTTACTTAACCACAGGACCGTAATGGAATTCCACTTCTGAGAGCCTCCCACAACGGCTCTATCCTACACATTTTGCCCAGTTTCACCAGGCATATGCTTTGTAATTTTATGTATATAAGTTTCTGTTTCTATTTTTATTTTTGATGCTTCTCCGGATTATTTTTTGTCTAAGGTGTTTTTCTCATGTAATATTTTTCTTTCGCACGTATGTCATCACATTCGTTATCATACGCCGGCATGCATTTGCTAGTCGTCACACTAGACACACATTGCTTCACCGCTTGCCCTCTATACTCCTTTTAGTCGAACCTTCTTGCCTGGGGATCTTCTCAGGTAACGCCACCAACAATGTCAACGATTACATGTCGTTGACCCAACTCCTCATGGAAGTGCATCTCGTGAAATCTCCGATTTAGTGGTCAGCAGATTCCCAACTCATCATTATGCAGCTAAACAACTGGCTACCATGTCCGCCACTCCCGTGTTGTTACGTTATTTTTACGCAGTGCAACTTTTAGAGCGTCAATTTCAAACAATCACATTTGAGCACGTCCCTAGAGAATTTAATGTATTAGCCGATTCTTGTGGCAAATTATGTGTTATATTACATTTGTCACATTTATTGTAAAATATTTACTCATGAGTACGTATATTTTTATCCTATCAAAAAATGCATAAAAATTTAAAAAACACGAAATCACTTCAAACATATATATATATATATATATATATATACACATGTCATTTCTAGTATACAATAAACATCAAAAAGAAAAAAATCTCCTGAAACTTGGGGTGTTTTACAAAATTTGGCCACATTTGCCATGCTCCGACCCTAATACATCTACTCCACCGCCTAAGCTCGATGCTCATAATAAAGATACCACTACTCTAGCTATCCTCCTCGTGAGAATCCGGTATCTCTTTCTAAGACACCTACTAAGATGCCGTCGCAGCATTTAACCGGAACCTCCCGCATAGGAAGTGGGCGGTATACCCATACTGCACCCTCCAAAGTCTCCCGGAGAGTTCATGTAAAATTTGGGCATTATCATCGCTGCCATTTCGCGTCCTTTCACAGTACACGGAGTCATGTAAACGTAATCCTTGCTGTGGCATATAGTAGGGTTCCCAACGGATGGACAGTGCTGCATCTATGTCACAAGCAAAAGTTTCCATGTCAAAACTAAATTTTCACCCCTTTCTAAACAAATTTTTTTTGCATAAACATTCAAAAGCTAAAAAACAAAAAACTTTTGAAAAGCACCGATCATTTTTTCTTACTACTCGGCCCCCACCGGTGCTGTGGGGCAAGAATAATTCCTGGATCGCTCGTGAAGTCTATCCCTACATAGGGATAATCTCAATCATGATGATTTGAGAGAGTCCAACCAATCAAAAAAATCCCTCATCAAAACAAAGGATTTACTAGACCCCTCTCCACTCCTCGCAAGCAAAGTGGCCCACTCGTCGCCCGCCGCGTGGGACCCAATGGCGTCGTAGGGATCCCGGGCTCATCATTGGTATCCGCTTCCGTATGAAAGAAACAACTGTGTTGTTCCGTACTCAAACCTGGTTTTGAGTATGGGTCTTACATGTAGTAAGCTCGCCGGACCCGCCCAACCACACCGTCACACCGCCGAAAACGTGAGGTCGTATACAATCCAAGGCTAGGAGCATCCTAGCCTTGGTCGCCACATGCCGACTCTTGGCACCGGCCAAGTGAAAAATCATCCATAGAATAGACCGCAAGGGTCTCAAAGTCACTCGTAATAGGTATCCGGTTACTCACACTGGTGCCACGATGCAACATGGATCAAATCAGAGGGAACGAGGGTTGGGGCTCGGACCCCGTCAAATTGGGCCTCGCCCCCATGACATGACAAGCCGGTCAAAAAGAACATCATCTTTCAAGGCGAGCTCATTGCCACCAATCCGAAAGACATGATGCCGTTCATCCCACTCACTGGATCAAATGGCACTTCGGAGGTCCTCTTGACCCCTCATCAATTCTAAACAGTGCATACGGGCAATCCGCACCTCCGAGAGCCATTAAAACTTGCCGCATCCGTCACCATCTCTCATTCTTCCCCGCTCAGGCTCTCTCTCGCCGTATACTCATGATTAATACCGAACACCCGCAAATGCAACATTTCCAACCCGATTAAAATTTGCTTGGACCACTTCAAAAATGGAAAACTTGAATTGTTAGAAACATGTTGCGCCTAACGCGTGACACTAATACACAAAACAGCGTCTTAACGCGTAATTCCTTGACGGGTTATGCGCTTTAACGCTACTGGTTGTACTCGACCTGCCAAGTAGGCTTAAATATTTTCTCTAGGGCCTCAAAAATTTCCTAATTTTGAAACCAAGAAAAACTAAAAAAATGGCAATTAAAAGATAACAGGAGGTTCTAGCTCTTACCCGATCCTCGTTAATAGAAGATCATAGTTCCTGATTGATTCTAATCATTACCTGAAATTCTCACTCCCTTTTCTACCTGTAGCTTCTTCGCACAAAGACTTCAAAATAAAAGAATGAATGTCTTTGACCTTCTTAGCAAATTTAGAGCATGACTCTCTTAAGACACGGCAAAGTCGTGATTCCTCACTCCGTACACATATCGCAACTCTCGAGATTTGGTATCGATAATTCTAATAAGGGACTGAAGACTATAAGGCACATACCTATGTTTTATCGAGAATTCTTTTTATGGTATTTTTCTTGCTCGTTAATCCGAAAAACCCGAGTTCTCTTCTTCGGGTCGTTAAACTTATACGAAATTGGCATCGAGTTGTTGCGCTTTTTGTTTCTTTTCTTGCTCGATAATCCGAAACCTAGAGTTTTTTTCTTCAAACTCATACTAAAAACTATGGAGAAGCACTCTAATTCTTTTTAGGAATATTTTTCTCGCTCATTAAACCAAAATTTTAGTCACCTTTGTCGATCATAAACTGCTATTGAGACAAAAGAACAAGGAGCCATTCTTCCCTCTTTTGCAAAGCT
Source organism: Pinus albicaulis (assembly GCA_034641835.2). Classification (NCBI taxonomy): domain Eukaryota; kingdom Viridiplantae; phylum Streptophyta; class Pinopsida; order Pinales; family Pinaceae; genus Pinus; species Pinus albicaulis. Next base: position 75,307,634 of record MU968359.1, read on the forward strand.
CTTTAAACGGAAAAAGTAAAATCGAGTTTTCTCCACGGACGTGCTAAAATTTTTACTTTGAGGTTTTGCTCTTCTCCCGCGTGACCTGCTAAAATTCCACGTGAGAGACGAGTTTTCTCGTGACTCGTTAAAAATTCCGCCGAGGGACCTAGGTTTTCTTGTTGGACCCGTTAATATTTCATGTGAGAATATTGTTTACTTTGTCTTCTCGTACTCATAACAAAATGAGGTAGATTCATTGAACATATAGATTTCTCACTTTTCCGCATTCCATGGACTAACTTATTGAAAATGAATCGTTTCTTGGCTTACTATTACTCCCTTTGCCGTGCCCGGTTATCAAGACATGACAAAGGTACCCCAATGTGGAGTCGTCTTTTACGACATTTTTCGTACTCTAAAACATGAAAAAATTCACCGATTTTACTCGTCTGACTCATAAACCTAACTGCATATGACATGGAGTTGTCTTTTATGACATTTTTCGCACTTCCTCTAAACATGAAAAATTCAATTTAGTTTGCTCATCCGGACTCATTAAATATAACTGGGACAATAGTTGTCTTTCCCACATTTTTTCGTACTCTCTAAATATGAAAATTCACCAAGTTTGCTCATCCGGACTCGTTAAATCTAATCGGATGGGGCACAGAGTTGTCTTTCCTCCCTTACATTTTTCGTACTCTAAACATGAAAAATTCACTCGAGTTTACTCATTCCTGGACTCGTTAAATCCTAATCGTACGGGGAAATTTGGACAAAAATGACATTACCTGTTATATTTTCAAAAAAGGTCGATTTCATGTTAAAATTTTAACATGGCACCTCCTGCAGAATCTTCATGCCACGAACCCTACCATTCATGAGCATGCTTCATTTTCAAGGTCTCGCACCTGCAAAATCCCAACACACTCTTTGGTGTTCAACACGCTTCAGCCTACCTAGTACCGCCAGAGTGCCTTCTATTGTTCAAGCTGCATCTCAAGTATTCACCGCCCCGTTATCAACCAAACCGTTCATTATGCCGTAAATTATCTGTCGTCCCATCGGCTCCCCATTTACCTTCTCTATCTCAAATCATAAACAAAACCGCTTGGTTTCCATTTCGTGTCGACCGATGTGGGACGCCCGTTGCCTACCTTTCGTCAGATCACTCTCCTATCGACTTCAACACCTTATCGAGAAGTTGATCCGTAATCCCATCAAAAGACTCGTATACTTCATGTACACTCATATGTAGTCTTGTGTTTGATCAAGGGTCTTCATCATCGGTTTTTTGCTCTAATGATTCTACTAGTGTCGACTTCCAACTCCTTTTATTCACACTCGCTAGATTGCACTGCATCTTTAGGGACCATCATCAATACTCTGGTGTCACCTCGCGTCTCTGCTACCGCCATTATTGACCTGGGTAATCTACTTACTTCTCACATGTTCGACGACAACTACCTCATTCACATGTTGAGAAATATGCGCTTAAGTGAATTTGGCTACGAAGACCTTGGGGGCAAATGCTACACCATTAAAGTTGTGTTCCTCTCCAAGTCGTTATATTGTTTATGGAGACAGCTCTTCTTCACTCTCGATCCCGTTATACAGATACTCTACATTGTGCCTATTGGTGGATGATTCTTCATATCTCTATTCTAGAGAAATCATGTTGTTTAAAGTTACCGAGCATGGGACATGCCCGACTCCAGGCAAATACTATTTTCTCGATATATGTTGTTGTTTCAGTTTTCCCGCCCTTCAATCTTTCTTATCTCTAGAAATTATAAAGTATTTCTGCCATCGCTTCGTCTCCGACTCACACTTTAGGGGCATCCACATAGGTCAAAACATACTCTCACTGCAATTTCGAGGGGAAGACAACATGGAAGAAGTTACAAGACCCAAATTAAACCTATTTCTCGCTGTGGCACGATATATAGAAAGGTATCAAAGGCGTTATAACCCAGCAAGCAACACATCGTCGTTAGTGTATTAGGGAAACGCTTGTTTACACTGGAGGGATGGGCAAGTATCTGTGGTTTTTTTAAGTTTGAATCGGGAAAAGAGCATTTTAGAAAAGATTTGAATCCTCCGACTTTCTCAAAGGAGTCGCCCACAAAGGAAATCACAGAGCACCCGGGGCTCATTATTGGTCATTGCCATGGAAGACCGAACTCCAAGAGAGGCAAAGCATGGAGATCAAGGAAACATCTAGCTTCCTTTTCCATTCCAAACTAGTGGAAAGAGAAGGTAACAATGGCCTTCTCTCCTCTCTTATAAGCACTTGAAAACAAGGCTCTTAAATTTGAAAGGTCAAAGGATTGCTCAAGGTTCTTGGTATACTCTGTGGAATAGAGAATAGTGTGATATTGTGAAGGCCAAGAGTCAAAGAGGCTCCTAGAGAGCTGTTGACTTAGACTTCACTACTAGAGAGATAGAGAGATTGGAGAAATCGGGAGGAGGGCTTGGTACAACCAATGGTTGTAATCCTCCTTCTTTTCAAAATCAATAGAATATGATAGTCTGTGTCCATTCAATGCTTAACGTTATCATTGTTGTTTCAATATTTACTTAGTATGATAAGTGAATAGCTCGGATATGATATAATCTAGATGTTTGTAGTTTATTGATTTAATTGATAGGATACTTGTTATATTAGAAATTATACTCGGTGCTTTGACTGATTGCAGAAGTCTCAGATTTGGAGCTGCGAAGAAGGACTTGTCACGTACACCGCTCTCTCAAGGGATTCCAAGACCGTCAAAGAGGTAATTCTCTATTGTATTCCTTCAAGTTATTTCTTGGTTAATATGAACATACTCATGCCATCTTTGTGAACAACATAGCTAATCTTACCGTCTGCCTCTGCACCGAAAGCCCCGAGAGGGATATACATTTAAAAATAAAACCACCCAAGCAGCTTACCCTATAGCAGCCTCCATCATCTTACAAAGTGGGCTTTGAAGCCATTTCTAACAAAATACAAACAATTGCTAACTGAAAGTAAAATGATAGAATATGAATTTCACTCAAAATTAAAAAGTGAAAAGAAAAATAAGGTAAGAGGCCATGTAGGCTCACCATGAGTTATCATTACTTCAGGAGATTTGAGTCGCAAATGCACGCGCAGGGCGTACTATAAATGTGAAGAGCCGGCTTTCTTTTTGGAAGATGAATTTGACAAGAACGTAGACGCGGTAATCGGAGCTCGATGATCGCGAAACCTCTCCGATATGCCGCCCACAAGACCAGGTATTGCAACAAAAATCGGGCGAACTAGGGCATGTACTTCTATCAATTTGCATAGTTCGTTTTGAGTAGGCAAATCGCCGCTAAGTTGATAGAGAAGGGAGAACCTCAATAAGGAGGGAAATTATTATTTCTGCTCTTAAGTCGAGTGGTCTTCTGCATGGTATCCGTCAAATCTATCACCTCCGATGTTTACACTGATACTTAGAAGGAAGTTTGAAACACAATAGCTGTAGGCCTCTGCATGATGGGAGGCTTACAAGTGTCATTTTACCCATTCGTTTCAAATCGTCCCAAACTCATCACCATTCGCTCCAAACGCCAATGCATGATCGCACACCGTTTTTCCATTACCCTTTGCATTGTGCTACCCTTTGAACCCGTTCTTAATTCCCGGTTGGCCAATTCTTCTCGAGCTAAAATTATTCGTGAAGGTAATGTACCTTCTTCCGTCACTTTCAACCTTAGCTCCCTGTGTGTTTGCATGCCCTTCATGAAAAGTCCTTTTCCGACTGACGTATCCTGTGGCTCCTATTTTCTTAAATTAAAGTAAGAAAGGCTCAAATGCTTTACATCTATGATGATGTCCATCCGTATTAAGCATCCTGCTTCCAAGAGGGTGATATTTCCCTTTCATCCGCTTGTCAAATCTCTAATATTCTTTTTCTTGTTGTAGCTTCTCTTGTTTCACCTCTTATATTTCTTTTTTCAAGGCTACTACCATTTTGTTATTCTCCTTGAGACTCGGCTCGCAGCTCATGAATATTTTGTTGTAAGCGCTTGGAGCTTCCTTTCTCCGCCACCTCAAGGTCTCGCTATAGTTAACTTTTTTGGAAGTGGGAGTTGGATACCCAGAAGTGTATGTGAGCATATGTGCGTGTCCTGGCTCTTCTTTCAGCCTGATCCATCTTTTGGTCGGGAGGCACTCATCTGCTATAATATTAGCTCTCTCCTATTTCTCTTTATTTAGGAGTCTCATTAGGTCACCCTTGTCCTTTTCATCCTGGCTAATTCAACAATTTCCACATGGTCAAACAGGCATATTCAATTAATGCTTCAAAGCCGCGACCTATTTTTTGCAACTCCAAAATGACATGACACTAAGGATCAAATTTACCCCTTTTGCCCTTCAAATCTACTTGGAGATCCAAATATCATTTGAAAGTGCCCGAGCATTAGTCTTCCACCTCGAGGTTCTCAACCACTCGGGGTTATACTTGGTTTGTGCCTTTAGTGAGAGAGCTTGACGACTCGTTTTCGCATGTCTACCGAAACACCAAAACAACATTTCATTTATCGATTAAGGGGACTTGTGACATGTTCTTCAACCTCTAGATCTTGAGAATGTGACCTTAAATTTTCTCCGGATCTAGAAATCGTTCGTCATGGCTATCATCACCACTTCCATTATCCATATCAAGCTCCTAAAGAAACCGAGTATGATATTTGTTCACATATCTAGCCCATTCGTACTCAAAGCTTATCTTTGATGATCTCCGTTTTTGCCCTTTATTTCGTCCCCCACCTTGGCCCCGTTTATGGAGATGGCTTCGTAAAACCTTCCGAGAAATTAGACGATGATGACCATCATATCTCACTATAAAACCTAATTTTCCTTTTTTTCAGCCTTCCCTCCACATGTGCTGCCTTTTTTTCTAGCGTTCTTCCCACATCTCTCATCATTTGTTCCTTTCCATTCAGGGTGCATATAATCTTCTCCGTGTCCCCCTCCATCTTTTCTCCTGACTGCCTCTCTCGCACCGTTTTGCTTCATGTTGGGAATAGTGTCCCCTTTTTCCCTCGCTACTAATGAATCACCCATCTCTGGTGAAAGCAAAGGCCGTATCAAGATTATCTCTCCACTCGATGAAGGGCCCAGATTCGTGATCATATGCAAATTGATTTAATCTTCCTCCTCTTGTTAGATGATGCCTTTTGGATCATAAAGCCAATATTTCCCTCGCTTTAAATCCATACCCGAGTAGGGTTTCCACTATGGGGACGACATGCCTACTTAACAATAAAGGTGCCGATGGTAGTAAGCTTAAGAATGAACCCTTTTTCACAAAGGCGTGGAGTTGGTCAACCTTTCAGGTTTACGGAGGTACTCCAAGGTGAAAATACACATGGTGGGAAAAAACTCGACCATCTATAAGGGGAAACTCTCACACCGTAGACCCTAATTTCAGTGTAGTCATCAAATTGGCACCAATATCCTGCTTTCTTCCACCGAACCGTAGCTAGCTCCCCTCTCCCGTCAGAAAATCCTCGGTGGAGGGTTGTCAGTGAATAATAGCATAGGCTATTGTCATGAATTCATCCAAGAAGTTTGGATAACCTACCCCATTAGCCAATTGATGTACTGGCCCCACTCAAAGACAATTATTGGTTGAGAATTTATCCTAGAACCTTTTCTAGACTCCAAACCTCGAACTTACTTTATTGGAAGAGTGGGGAAGAGGTAGAACACCATGGAGCGAAATGAAAATGGCTTATGGGCTTCTTAGAGGTCTTGAAATCGTGCTTGGATGGCAAGAGGCCAAGAAACCAGGGATATCCAGTCAACACATAATTGTGACATTAATCATAAAAGGGATACAAATTCCCTGGAGACTTGCTCTCAATTTCTATACCTAGTAACTTTTAATGAGAGAAGGTGTTGGCCGAAGTTTTTCCTTGAATGTATTCAGAGGTGACCGAGTTCGAAGATGGGAAAGCTCAAGGTGAGAGCTGGAAATAGCAAGAATGAAATCTTCTACCTCTAGGTACTGAAAATCGATGGATAAAGACATTTAAGTGAAACTCTATAGCACTGAACTACAGATAGTAGTAGGTTTTCCATGATCCTGTGAGAGTATAACAAAATATCTTGTTCCTCTCATTGATAGGAACATATCTCGATGCTCATCATAAGCAAACATAATATAAAAGAAAAAAGATATTGTACAATATGTATATAGCAGCTCTCACAACCCGGATCACTACTAAAAATAAGGTTTTAGGAATTTCCTACTTTCCATAAGTGCTTCAAGCAAAGTCACCTTCCAAATTTTCCAAACCCTAAAGTGTTATTTCCTCTATCTTCCTCCAATTTTAAATGGCCCAAACCATAATGGATCAAATTTCCCATGCTTTCCTTTTCGACTCTTCCGATATCCCACCTTAATACCGTATCTGCAACTTGCATTTCTTTTTACCTTGCATGTTGGCTTAACAAGTCTTTCATTTTTTCTTAATACTCACGCCCTTGATTTACTAGACCCTGGTTTCTTCCAACTCAACCAACCGATTCATTATTCTCGATTCATTATTCAAGGATTCTCTAGCAGTTGGTCTCTGTGGCCTTGAACTTGAGCTCAACTTCGTGGAGAATATGGAGAGTATTCCAAGGAGAATCTTGTATACCGCAGAGCATCCGTTTATCCAATTTATTTGCAATATATTCCTAATGAGCATCGAAGGAGTTTCACTGAGACGTGTTTGACCCTTGTGGGATTATTTTGAGCCAAGACCTGTGAAATGGATTTAAACTTTGAATTATAGTAAGCTGGCAAGGTGAGGGATCTAAATCCTCAACCCTTCATACTCACCTATTTTTAAGGGTGACTATAAGCTGTCGATCTCAAGGACTTAAATCTTTAACTTTGTTTCCCGGCAACGTACGCCTTTAAAGATGTAACTCCTAGAGACAACTTCGAGTTGTAAAAGGACTATGCCTATGACATCTTAAATGCAAGGATTTTATGATATAACCGATAGCAATGGACAATAATATGGCTTCCTGCTACCAACAAATGGTAGCATTGATAGTGGGACCAAGCCTCGTGAGATAAATGTAACAACTAAGAATAGTTATGTGGATTATGTACTTAGACTAGATAAGTAGATGCACTTATTAATGGCAATAATATCATTGTAAAGAGGCCAACTATTAAAAATAATAAACAATTATCAAGGTATGTGTATGAAACTATGGAAGATTATGGAGGGATATACATTGTAAATGGGCTTATATTAAGATAAGAATCCATAAAGTTCATACTAAGAATTATGGAAATGAGATAGAAAGTGAACAGAAAATATCATGCCCTATTACATTTAAAGTGCTTATAAATGGAAAGATATGAGTACCAACTATGATAAATTCACATCCAATACAAAGCATCGCATTCCGCAATATCGACAAGTAAATGGGTAGATACGGCGAACATTTATATATAATCAATAGAAGGAAATACAACTGTGATAGCACTTATGTGGAATCCTTTTTCAATAGAAAAAACTCTTTATACCAAGTCTCAATGGGTTCTTTAAAATCAACTATCCGCACTATATAAAAAAATCAAGTACAGTAGAGCGGTTTTGCTGATAGTCTCTCCAAAAATTTGGAACTCGTGATAAAGTCTTTTCTTTTGCTTTATAACTTTGACTTTGCGCGCGGGAAGAAATTTTGGGAAAATATATTTCAACATGCTTGTATGTTGTTCCAAGTCTTAATCAAAAATCAAAACTGATGATGGGGTAGAACGCCTCCATCATCTTACAAAGTGGGCTTGAAGCCATTTTTAACAAAAATACAAACAACTTGCTAACCCAGTTAAAATGCAGTGGAGGAAATATGAATTTCACTTGAAATTAAAAAATGAAAAGAAAAATAAGGTAAGAGGCCATGCAGGCCCAACCAGAGTTACGTTTACTTCCGGGGAGACTTTAGTCGCCGCCATCGTTGAGAAGTGATCGTAGCTGTGGAAGAGCTCGGCTTTCTTTTAGAAGAGGAAGTTGAGGGGATTTAGATGCGGTGACCGGAGAGCTCGATGATCGTTAAACTCCCTCTCGCGACATGTCACTGCAGGACTGTATCGTAAACGAAAGCATCAACCAGGGCATTTATCGTCAATCTCGCATAGTTTGTTTGAGTAGGCAATCGCTGCTTAACTTGATAGAGAAGGGAGAACTCCTTGGTCAAGGAGGTAATTATTTTTTTCGGCCTTAAGCGAGTGGTCTTCGTATGGTGCAGCACTTCAAATTCATCACTCTCGTCATTTTACACTCGTATACTTGTAACATTTGAAACACTAATATTTTTAGCTCCAAAGATGATGGGAGGCTTGCAAGTGTCATTTCACCATTCTGCTTTCAAACCCGTCCCAACTCATCACCATCCATTCCAAATCGCCTCAAAACAAAGATTGGACATGGCTTCTTCATTACTCCTTTTGCATTGTGCTACCTCCTGAACCTCGTTTCTCAATTCCTCGGTTGGTCAATTCTTTTCCTTTAGCTAAAATTATTCAAGAATGTAATGTACCTTCTAGCACTTTCAACCTTAGTTTCAAAGTTTGTTTGTATGCCCTTCATGTAGTGTCCTTCCTGAATCGATTTAGCCGTGCCTTATTTTCTTAAATTAAAGTAAGAAAGGCCCAATACTTTCTTACCTCCATGATGATGTCCATCCAAATTAAGCATCTGCTTCCAAGAGGGTGATATTTCCTCATCCGGCTTTCGCTTGTCAAGTCCTGATATTCTTTTTCCTATTGTAGCTTCTCTTGTTTCGTCTTCTTATATTTGTTTTTTCAAGGCTACTACCATTTTGTTATTCTCCTTGAGACGGGCCTCGAGCTCATGAATCTTTTGTTGTGCATTTTGAGTTTCATCGCCAATCAAGGTCGGCTGCTATAGTTAACTTTTTCTAAAGTGAGCCAGACATCATGAAGTGGAGGAGCATATGTGTGTGTCCCAACTTTTGTATAAACTCATCCATCTTTGCTGGAGGAAGTCATCTCACTAGTAATATTAGCTCTCTCTTCTTTCTCTTTAGCTAGGAGTCTGCTAGGTCACCTCTTTTTCTTTTCCAACTGGGCTAATCTGCGCTTTCCATATTTAAAAAATAGGAACATATTTCTAACAAACTAACGACATAAAGACATTTCAAGAACCCATATAATTTGAACTGCGGGGATAACAGAGGGCTTTCCTGATGATCTCAGGAGATATAATAAATATATTTTTCCTTGAGTTGATAGGAACATATCCCTGCTCCTCATAAGATTCTCTCGAGCTACCATCAATTCCACAACCGGGTAGAGGGGCGAAGAAATTTGGTGGTATAGTCCCGAGAGAACAACTTCGAACCTATCCCTATTTTCTAAATGTTTTAAACAGATGTTGTGCTTGATGCTATTGATGAGGAAAGGGTATTGTGGGTCTCGAATGTGGGCTTGCATGTCCGTGAATGGCCTGTGTCGAGGAGCAACTCCCGGACTCCGTGAACTTGAGGGGTTTCTGGTGCTCTAACTTCTTAATCTTGACTCTACTCATGACGATTATGAAAAATGAAAATCGGAAGGAAGCTTAGACAGTGAAAGAGGGACAAAATACATGCAGAATAAAGAAAATTTCAGGAGAAAACAACATAGGGAAGTTGAAAGCTACTTGGTAGACCTAGGCACTCGGGAGCTCGCTTGGCTATACAATATCTCTTGTGAAAAGAAAGTATTTATCACATGAACATAGAACAGGTTAAACTCATTAGATTACCTAAAAATGAGGCTGGGACGACAGCTTGTAGGGCCGAGGGCATAAGATACTAAAATTAGGATGCGGCATTTGGATATTGGTTATCAAAGTTTGGTTAGGGTGTATACCACGCACCGGCAACAATGGCATCAAGCTAGGCACCGGTGTCCTAGGACTTAGCTTTGCCTTCACAAAGTTACTTCTGTGACATTGTTACCTAAATGGGCTCTAAATAGTCCAAAGGTCTTGGATCATTCTGCCTATAGCCATCACCTCCCATTGAATACTCGTGTCAGTTCCATCAAGTATATAAGCCACCACCATTCCTGGTGAGCTTCTCGTCTTCCTCGCCATCCTTGATGCCCCCGGAAATGCTTGGTGTTGCCTTCTTCTCTTGATTGTTCAGAACTCAGCAGTCCCACTTTATCCATCTATCTTTGCATATATATACCCTTATTTGGGTAAGGTTTACTCGCAGTTAAAAATATATGTCCTTATTCCCATTTTTATATGTATTTTCATTCACATCAACCTCCACTCGCTCCTTTAAATATTTTCCTTATGCTTCGGTATCCCTTTTTTGAAATTTTTTTAGGGCGGTGGTGAATGATATAACAACATGCCACATGACCCTCGCCATTCTCCGCAGGGTAAACCAATACATGGCTCTACACTGGTCATCTAAGTCTTGCTATCCACACTCTCAAACACCTAAGTTATAAGCCTCTCACATCTATGATGGATGTCTCTCGTAGGCCACGTAAACTCTTATTTTGCTACGCCCGATCCACTTGATCCGTGGGCTCTTATACTAGAGGTTGTCCCATGTACTCGACCTGGTTTGACTTGGCACGATTCCAGATACCAAAGTAAGAATCAAAAGACTACACACAATATTCTAGAACTTACATGCACATAAAATATTGACAATTTGTTACTTACCATCGGGGTCCCCACATACTTATCAGTGGTAGTGGAAGATCTAGGGTCCCCAATAATAAATCATCCCACTATAGGGATAGTCATCTATATACAGCGCATCCGATCCAAATGAATAAAGAAATCTGTGATTCAACACCTATTCAACCTGCTTCCACTCTCCTATGCAAAGTAGTTGCTCTCATCAAAGGTATCCCAGGCTCCTCTTGGGCCCTCATCTCTGGAGTTGTATGCGAGGTTGAAGGTTTGATCTTCTCAAAGAAGAAAGAGCACAAAACTTTACCATATGCACATTCATGGTTCACTTGCCGCTATATAGTGGACAATCGTCATTCCAATGATATACTATCCTGGGCTCACCTATGTAGGTCCACCTAAAACACTCTCCACAAGTATCATTCCTCTTATGATGTGTTGGAGTGCCTCGGGTTGCCTGTGATTCGTAGTGACCGTTTACGGCCACAGACAAGTCTCTAACCTCTCCAAATCCTTGATGGGTATCCGAGTCCCTCGACTTAGAGACCTAGCCGACAATGACTCTCTACAAACTCTATGATATTCTACATGGTAACACTGCTGAGTATTCTCACGATCCTAAGTGGTGGAGACCAACAGGAAATATATATCCTCGGACTCGCCAACTCGATCTCGTGCCCTCGCACTATAAATACCTCGTGGTCCTAGTCCCAATAGATGACAATCCAAGCACAAGGGCCTCTACCTCATCAAAGGGTTCTCCACAAACTTCAGTAACCCCAAAGTCGCCAAAGCATCGGTGATGCTTTGATCCTCCGGATCTCCAACCACATGTGCCTGTGCTTTCTCTCTAGTTAATCCATAATTCTACCATATCTTTCAATACAAAACCATCACATTTTTTAGTATACAAAGACAGAAAGACTATTTCTCATCACAAAAGCCCCCATACTCAACCAAAAAACAACATAGAAACAACGCTGACCGTCTAAGTGAGTCCATCATCAGGGTAGATGTCCAAAGATCTTGAAAAGAAGAGAAATTAGAAAATAATATGTATATATAGTGAAAGAATAGAAGTATTAATAATATAAATAAATAATAAATTAATTAAATATTTCAACTGTGTCATCAATATAAAGTCGACCTTTCGTACCTCATCTTTCACTATATATACTTATCTCTTTTCCCTAATTTCTCTTCTTTCAAAGATCTTTCGGACGCTACCCCCGATGATGGACTCACTTGACAAATGAAACATTGGTTGGGTGATTAAAAACTCAAGAACAGTCATTCCTCTCTTCTATAAACTATCTCACCCGTATGGATTCTCCTTAAAAACATAGAAACACCCTCCTCGACAAAGTTGCACTTTTCGTGCCCAAACTGATAGGTCGACTTTTCCTCGCTCTAAAACCGCTACTCTGTGCTGCACTTTGGCCCCAAAAAGTGTGACCTCGCCGTGAGGATGAGTAGGGGGCTATTCTTGGAGCCCTAGGGACTTAATCAACTTTAATGCACCGAAAGAAAGAGTAGGGTTAGGCCTCTTACTCGTAATCGACAGATCTCGATTCCAAGGTCAGCCGATTTGTCCACTATGATCGCCGCAATATTTGTGGCCTTCTCTCCTCTCACATTCATCACAACTTACATGAAATGAATGAATTTGGAGGGAAAATGTCAATAAAAGGAGAAACCTCCCCTGCTTTTTCTTTCGTGACAAGCCACCCAACCGAGGCTCGTTTTACCAAACTATCCACATCATGGAAAGCCTCACCGAGCTCTCAAATGGGTATCTATTAGTTTTTAGTGATTTGATACTTCACTGAGACAAATTTTCCCAAGAAGTGCCACTTCACCCTTCCTCAAAATCAAATTTCTTCACTTGCAACACTCGTACTGGGGGCACCATGTTGTCTCCATACTTTTCCACACTCGTGTCAACTTTCATCGTGAGTTACCATCTTGTACTCATGATTTTATGGTCCCCATTGGACCCTTTCCATATGTGTCAGCACCATTGAGTCACCCTATTACATCTTAGCTATCAACAATATTTCATGGAGTCTATATCCCGAGTCCCTATGCCTCGCTATAGTCCTACCCTTCATTGCTCGGGGTCCTCTGCCCCGCACATTATGGCCTTTAGTCCCACCGCTCCCCATCTCTCACAGGATGATGTGGTTGTCGCATCACACAGCTGTCTGCCCTTATGCTCTAACAAAGGAAGTCGTCCGTTCACTACTTAGCACTCCCCATTTCATCATCATCATTGGTGTCACCCGCCGCTTCTACTATTGGCTCTCGTGTTTAATGAGATCCATATTTTCATTTCCATGCACACCTTCTATCGACATCAACTCATTCATTCCGACAAACTAGAGGGCTGTGTACCTGGTTCCAACTTCCACTCTGTTTGTTCTCGGATCGCGAAAGGGACCTTTATTTCCCTTTTTAACTTGATTTTTCTCACCTCTAGCTCCTTCAAAAAAGATGACTTCAGATCCGTATAATCGATGGTCTGATGCGGTATTCGACATTTGATTCCTGTGTGTGAGGCTCAACTCTGAGGGGGGTGGTCCTACAGTAACTCCCCCACATACTTGGATGATTTCTTCACTCTACCTTTCAATGTAGCTCCACAGATTTGATGATATCGACCCGCCGCTGCAACACCTTCTTTTATCGTATTAATATCATCATATTTTTTAGAGTCCTTCTCATTTAGAGGGGCATCCGGGTTGTATTCATATCCTGGTGTACTCTGCATATTATCAGAGTAAAGTCCCGGCTAATATCTCAAGCACAATATGTATGTGATTCATCATTATGTTATTCATCTAGCTCATTTTTATGCCAGAATATGCTTTATTATTTCATCCCACGGTTTTCTGGATGCCTTATTTTTTGTACTATTTCCTCATCGGGAATAGGTATGCCTCCCCTGCCACCTATAGCAGGTACTCAATCATAAAAGAGACTTTTTTCACCTCGTAGGAATCTCCGCCCCTTAGGTCTAGTTCTTTCAAGACTTTGGTCTACCTTATATTCCTTTCTTTGACTTCTTTTGATGTCTAGTGGATTGAGTTCTACAATGCATCGTCATACAATTAGCTCCTAATGCTCATATCACTGGGGGCAACTGTTATACCATTTTTTACCTAACCCATTGGTATTAGATGGACCCAAGTACACCATGTAAGACCAATTTTACCCTAAGTATAATTGCATTCACTATGGTAAAATAACTTAATAAAACCACATTTTACTAAGCTGTTCGTGGTCTAAACAGAAAACCCATGAGGGAAACATTAAATAAATCTATATTTGTTTGATTTTCCCTCAAGGAATAATTAGTTAAACAATAGTTTAATTAATATTCCATGTTACATTTAACCCAAAACAAGGAAATTAATTAGATAAATCATTATTTATCTTATTATTTTCTAAGAATAATTATTTAAACAATGCTTTAAATAATATTCTTTGTTAAATATGACTAAATCTCCCTTAAATAATTAAATAAATCATTATTTATTTAATTATTACTCAACCACATCCTTAAAATAATAAATAAATCATTTATTTATTTATTTATTATTACTTAATCACATCCTTAAAATGATAAATAAATCATTTATTTATTTATTATTTACAAATAAGGGGATTTGACTCAAGTCAAATTCCTTTTCCCTCCAACAAACATAATAAAATATTCCATAAAAGTTGGATCTTGATTTGGTTAATAATATTTTAATTATGCACCAATATCTAGACTAACTCAATATTTTTTTATAATAGAAGGGTTTTTCATTCATTTGTCACCTTTTTTTGCCTAAAGATCACTCTAGATTCCAATCTCTTGGTTTGGCTATTGATCCACCATCATAGCCATATTTTTCCATTTTTTTTGGTTTCTACACTATCAAGAGAGAGGAATTCAAATCATGGCCGAGGACTTACAAGAACCCATCCCACGGCAGAGAAATGGGAACACTCCTCTCGTGCTTTCCTCCTGAAAACATTACTGATACAAGATTCATTAGATACATTCTTGTCTTGTCTATTGGATGCATGGAGAAAAATCTTGTTTTTTTCATCGTTTAATGTCTTCTAATGCATGTATCTAGATTTTTGTATTTATCTTGATCACCTAACTATGAGACATGAAGATATTAGCAATTTATTTCTATTGTTAGGGCTATTTGTTATGCACAACTAAAGTGGTCTTTTTTCGTACGCTTGGAATTACATCTATACTATCAATAGGTTTCCCACCAAATTTTGGACATGGGGGAAAACTTTGAGGAGTGCAAAGTAATATTTTACCACTTGAAATCATGGATCGAGAAATACCATTCCAAAAATTTAACCATCTATCTATGTCATCTACATTTATCTGGCCCTTCAAATATAGGAATTTTGAATTTGAATTATACCTTGAAAGGAGTGGTACCTCCCGAGTGGTTTTTGGATGCGTATGCATTTCCTCAGAAGTCACAGAAGGATCTAGGAAAAGTTATCCATCCGTTTTACAACATTATTTGTTTTTTGATAAGTTAGCATAAGTAGTTAAATAATTTTTTAAATGTTAAGATAGGATATGGAGGCAAAAATGAAAAATTTAATAATGTTAGAAAATTATTATGTTTTGTAGGCACCACAACCATAAAATGTTAGGTGATACATGCTCTAAATAAAGAAGGAAAATTAAATAAAATGTTAGGGAAGAAAAAAAGAAAAAAGGATAGCTTCATTCGTTTTTAAAATATTTGATTGGCTACTAGTCTAAACGTGCCTATGGAAAAAGTAATTTATGGTTTAAATCCCGATTATTAATTCACATCCTCAAGTTTTAAAGCTTAACAATATTCCCCGCCATTATTTGTCATTTCATTTCTTAAATAATTAAACCATATCATACATCCTCAAAGTATATTCTTGCTACATTTCCGTCATTTCACTTTCATTAAAAAAATTTCTTTACATTTCCCTTCATAATTCTCGATACATTATTTAATAAGTCCCAACCCCGCCACTTCCACATCATCATATTTATCGTCCTCACACATCGCTAAAAATATCCAAACATCATCATCGCACATGTTTGGCATCCATTGGCCCTCATGGAATTTCGGCCCACCTCCGCCATCCAAAGTTTATCACTCCGGGGGCATCCAAAGAGTTATAATATGAAATTTCCTATGTATACGAGTCAATTCCACACATCATTTTGGACTCTCACAGTGCAAACCCAAACCAACTTACGAAAATTTTCCTTGAGACCTCTACCGTGATGACCGTTGCACATCGGCCTCCTCCAACGCCACTTATTATCCATTATCCACTTAAATTATTTCTCCATAATTATAGTGTAAATTTAATCACTTATCCATTAACCAACGCCATCACTAAACATTATTTTTCACCATTAAAACCTACTAAATCCCCCACAAACACATTTTATGATTACATATTATTATACTTCGTTGTTTGCAAGTTGTCCACCATCCTAAGCACCACACCTCGAGGACTCGAAACTGCGTCATTTTTCATTCCAAAACCTCTTTCTTCTCTCTATTCCCCCACTATCAAGAATACCATTATGCCTCCTAATGATAAAAGATCCGCAGGAAAAATGTCAATCCTTTGATTTTCCCTCCTCTGCACCTTCATCATATCCCTATGGTCGACAGAGATTACAGAATCTATGAAATACATTCTAATATCAATGTTCTTGAGATGCATCACATTAGAAGACAAATCAACTGGAAAAATACAGATGAAGTCCAACTCTGTGAGTCTAATACTGCCGCTTTTATCTTTCTCCTCCTACCCACACGTCCTCATTTCATTAGGAAGCATGCATGCCTCCTACTTTCCTATCCAAGAGACATATTAAATTCCACGTGGCCAAGTTCTATTTACCATAACTCCTCAAAGCAATAAAAAATGATGCTAGCTCCCACACCGATAATGTCGCCCCATTTCATGACTCGTTGAAATTTCTATGAGAAACTAGACCTTGCCAAGAGAACCCAAACATTAGAACTTTTCCTAGTAGAAGATGTTGCATTTCCTAAAAATAAAATCATCCTTATCCTTCATATCCCTATTCCCTAAGAGAACCAAGAAAATAACTAATGTTAGATTCAATTGGATACTACTATGATAAAATACATAAGGCTATTATAGGATTTCTCGCTTCATCTTTTCCAATGATGCCAAGCTTTCCATAATTTTCAAATTCACTACTTCCTTGCAAAGTCCATCTTTCACTAGTTTTTTTATTCTTGATAGAGGGCGTATTTAAATATACCCTTAGCTCTTGTTTATATGTTCATGTACTTTTCATGAGACAATATGAAATTTTCATTAAAAAAATTGAATGATAAAGGAGACCAGCACTCGCTTACTGGACTAATTAGTCATGAAATATTAGGATGAATTTACATATAATCGCTTAATTGGAAAGTTTTTCCACCACCATCATTCTCCTAAACAACATAGAATAATTGAGAATCAAAGAAGAAATTTAATATTTATAAACCGAAGAACAAGTAGAAGAGATATTGGTGACTGTGATGAAAAAACTACACATAAATAAGAGTTTTTTGATGCAAGTCTGCAACCATACAAGTTATCCTAAATCCCTCCTAATGATGATTTTTTCCTTGGAATTCATCAAAGAAAGATCAACATGACTTTATATTTCAGAAGCAAGAAGAAGTCTCGCTCAAGATAAAAACTCATATTGGCCCATTCATGTAATAGCATAAAAGCAACAGCAGAGGTAGATCAACTATTAAAGAAAATGCAATTTGATTTAAGCTTCACTCAATACATAATTCATTAGGGCGCGGTTTATAAATTAAGGGTAGAAACCAATCTACACCTTACTTTCACACAATTCGTTCCAAGAGAGGCAGAGAAGTATAAAAACAAGCTAGAGTGGATAGATAACACATTGCATGAAGTAGAAGAACAAACCAAGCTTACCATCAACAATGGCAGACCCAACAAATCAGAAAATGCAAATTCAAAGGAGTAGAGAAGAAGGGTCTCCATCAGACATGAAACATCTTCTAAAGGATTCAAAATCACAGAGAAATAAAGCTAAAATTAGTTCAAGACCAAGTATTAGCAAAGATTTAGAAAAAACAGACCATGTTAACACCACGATTCTCCTTATATCCTCACCAGTAGGTGATCAGTCCAACACAATCGCTACTTCCATGACTACTTCGATTAGCAACAATTCATACGTATAGGTACACATCAATCCTGGTGCGCAGCCAAAAAGAGCAACGTATACATCTTCAAGGCGAAATCAAACTAAAAATGAAGCCTGAAGATAAACACATATAACCAATTTTGGAAACAAACTTCGTGTGCCCGTGCTGGGTGCCATTGTCGCATTTGATGTAGGAAATAAAGAATGCTAATGGCATTCCTTCAAGCACAAGTTCCTTAGCCTAAAGGAGAAGAAGACTATAAGAAAAAATATTTTTTATTTTGATGCTAAAGATATACATCCCATTGATCAAATGAGATGCATAAAAAACCTGGGGAGATGATCTTTCTAACTCAGAATTAATACTTCTATGTCTTTATCTAAATTGCAAAGTTACACTAGAAATGCCGATCACAAATCAACATGGAGAAAGTCTCACCTTTTGCCAAAGACACTAGGATTAAAACCTTGAATATTTGGTAATCAATTTGGGTTATGATCCTATGAATGTTAATGTTGCAAGAGGATTTAATCAAGAAGAATAATGTAGATATTGCAAGAGCTGAAGAAACATTTGAAATTAATAGCAAATGTAAAATCCTTTGGCCAAGGAAATTGAAGAGATATAAATGTAAAAGGGAATACACAAGGAAGCTCATATTAAAAATAGAGTTCACAAATGAAACAAATGGAAACAAGAGATGGAAAAAATGGATTAAAGAAAACAAGAAAATAGTCTAGCCATTAATTCCCTTAGAAGTACTTCCAATGACAATTATTCCCACTGCTATAGCTTGCCACTACCGGAAGAAGGAGATTCTAAGGTGACCGGGCTAGCTCTCCACACCCAAAACATGACTTTTGCAGACCTAATAAATAAAAAATTTACAGACAAATGAAACTTGAAGACTTAAAGAACTGATACTTATCATGCATCGTAGCTTTAGAGAGCTCAAAAACCAAGTTGAAATACGAAGAAGTCAACCACCAAAGCTTCTTTATTGATACACCTTGGTAATGTCAAGGAAATAATTTGGAACAATTTTACCAAGAGATTAAATAAAACTCACCATCTATCAGATCATATTTAAGCAGTATGAGTTAGGGTGGAAAAGGAAAATCAAGCAATTTATGATATAAAATCAACTCAGAGAAATTTTTGATATATCCAATAGTATTATTAAATTTATGAACTCTAAAGATAGCCAAGAACTGGATGAAATAGGATAGATGAAAAGAATGGAGACTATCTGATGTAAAGAAAGTTCTATAAAAGAACTTAGTAATGTATTTAACATAAAAGTGTAATACTTCGATGTGGCAATAAACAAGTTTGTCGCAGAAGGATCACACATTAATTAAAAAGGGTCTCACTGCCTTTTACAAATGATAAATTAATGCCTAGGGAAGATTATATGAAGAAATATGGGAAACAACGAGAACTACATCTATGTCTTCTGTCAAAGGTTCCATGATAGGAAAATAATTTTATAATGTTATTAAGCAATGCTTTATTCACCACGAATTAAAAACACATTTTCTCCGAAAAAACCAACTTTTTACAAAGTACAATTTGAGGGCAGATGAAATCTAATGCAAAGTTTTTAAAGTTTCAATTCCAAAGATGAGGAGCTGTTGATAAGCATTGTGAATACCAAGATTAAAAGACAAGTCATTCCTGTTATAATAACACTGTTTGCAATATAAATACAAAAAAGGTGGTGACTTAAACAACTTTCTAGCAAGAATAGGGGCCAGAAATGTGTATGCACTCCTTTTAGATCGTAATTGCTTCCTTTCCTCGCTCATATTCAGAAAATATTGTTTTCCTTGTCACTCACATTGATTGTAATATTTTTTATTTTGTATAGATACTCAATTCATCAAGTATTCAAGGTTGTACCTCGTATGAGTGGATTTTGTAAATTATAAATCATTAAGTCTTTTATGATCATCATTAATACAAGAAGGATCATGAACTTAATTCATACAACTTTGTTTTTCCTTTTGTAAGTTTTTCCGCTTTTTCTTAATTAGTTTGTTTTCTTCACATATTTAGTTATTGTCAAGATAACTAGGTGAGTTGACTATATTTCAGCAACCTTACAATTCCTCCTGGTTATAATTATCATTATAAAGACTTCATTTACTTAACGTATTTGTTAATGTAAGCGCCTTTACTTATTAATTGTCAAGATTCGATGATATTAGATATATTTTGTTGAATATTTGAATATTATTTAAAGGATTTCTAGCTTATGATTTATTAAAAATTTGATCTATATATTTAATAATCATATTTTCACACAAGTCCACTTAATAAAAATCATTAAATCTTAATCATTGTGTGACGTTAAACATGCAGCCCTCACTTACAATTATTGATATTATCTCAAGATTTAAAACCTTAACTTTTTTATTAAATTTTATCTTATGCATTGGTCCTAAAAATAGTTTAAAACACAAACGAAACATTTTTAGAGCAAGCTTTGGTGCATGATTTTATTGAATTGCTAAATCATCTCAAAGGAAAGCATTGATCCTGCACCAATAAGCGCAGAGATGAATAATAGAAGCTAAATCTTCTAGGGACAATAATTTTTTCCTTTTCATTTAAGGTGAATAAACAATAAAGATATAGGTTAAAAACCTTTCACCTAGCGTATCTAAACTAATTCAAACTAGCTCCTTTTAAGCACACTAGTTTTTGTTCAATATGAGATTATTAACCCTTTACTAGATCCGTAAAGGTTCATTAAGGATTTTTTCTTTGAAAAAGACATTTCTCGTTTCTTCCTCTTCACCTTATACCCTAAATAAATTTATCCATAGACCCCTTTTCAAAGAATATCATCCCAACTCCGATTCGACTCAATTACTCGTTAGAGTTAGCTGAACATTATTCAAAAGGAGTATATCTTTAGTCAACGTTGTTGGTAAAGCACTGAGTCATATCAAGTCCCATATTTCCCTTTTAGACTCACCTACATCTAAAACAAGACACCAGGCTTACATTTACACTAATTTAGCCTATATGTTTTGTTACTCCAGCTTTATCATCCTATTCTATTAAACTAATAACAAGAAGAGACAATATATGTTTATTCTAATCCATCGTTTGGAATATATAGAATATTTAACACCATAAGTTCAAAAGATAATTTTTAAAAAATCCGTTTGAGATCCTCACTTCCTCCTCCTCCTTCACATTCTCCTCCATCCCCCTCTCTAATACTCATTCACCTACATATTCATCATCATCATCTTCATCATCCATTCGTACACCCAATACCCCTAATATGGATTTTAAACTCATTACACAAGCTAGGTATACGCTCCTTTTATTCCTAATGTCTGGGAAAATTTCCCCGATGGATATCTTAAAATTTACTAAGATTTAATGGAGAAACGCGCTCCTCAACGGAGGATCATATAGCTTCCTTTTTAAATTTTGCTAATAATATGAACATGGAGCACAAGATGTTGGCATGAGATTATTTGTATAGTCCTTAGAAGGTAAAGTTATATCTCGTTTAGGAAACTAGAGAAAATTTATTCAAACCTGGAATGAAATTATAACTATCTTTAAAACCAATGGGGGGTAAAGAAAGATGTTAAGCTTATTTTCACCTAATTTGAAGAGTTAAAAATCAATCATGGTGAACCAATTGCTAAATTTATCAAAAGATTTAACAAACTCTACCACAAATGGTCATGATCAAACTCTCAGCACAAACAAAGGTTAGATTTTCTAAAGCATTGCATGATGACTTTTGTAGTTATGCTAAGTGAGAGTTTCTAACACATTACAAGACATGCAGACTAATGTTGAATGGCGAAGCCACGTTAGCTTCTAGTAAAATTTAGAGCCAAAGAAGAGAAAGGCCAAAGAAATGAAAAAATCAAGAAGCATCTTCAAGTCCAAAAAGTGAAGATCCAAAGATCAGATGAATCACAACTCTTCTTAGAAACATATCCAATATAATCTTCAAAGATTGAAACTCAACCAAGAACAAATCAAAAAACTATTTCTAGACCACAAACACAGTCCAAAGTCGCACAAGAAGGCTACTCACTGAAAATTCTTCGCAGGCTCTACAATGACCAACAAGTACCTACACCATTGTTTATTGATGATCAACAATCCAAGAATACTTTTTCCATTACTAAAGACATTAATAATATAGATCACACATCCCTTCAGACTACCATTAACCTGTTTCCCAAAGTCAAAGTCCTCAAGAAGACCAAGATACTTCTCAGTTTCTAAGTATCAATATTTTTATAAGTTTTTGATTATAGAAATCAATAGAAGATATGACTTCAGACTATATATATGGTCTTGTAGACCTCCAAAAACTCCCGTAATGATTGAATCCCAACTAAAAACAACTGAAACTAAAACTACTTCTAATCTCTAACCAAATAACCGATCTTCACTTCGTATCGATAAAACAATATTGATCGTTTTTAATGTTGAGAAAGAATTAGAAAGAATAAAATTTCAATTCCACTTTTTGAACTCTAAAAACCTGTGGTATGGGGTAACTAAGCTTCAAAGTGGATCCAAAATTCTAGTATGGATGTCAAGGAGATATTACTTATCTACAAAATTAAATACCCACCATAACTTTTGGGCCTAGTTCGATATGATTGATGAATCCATACCACCCTTCTATGTGACTTCATGTCTAAGTATCCTCACTATACAACCGTATTCTTTCATTCGTGCGTACAACTTAATTCCTAAAGTCATCAGCAACAACTTAGTCTAGATATCACCGAACTCATCATGACTTGTATACTTTCGATTCAAAGAGGGTCCAATGTTTAGGACTAATTAAAGATATAGTGGTCACTAAATCAAATAGCAAAGCAAAGTGTAGTATTAGATATGTTGTCACTATTATTCCTCCCAAATTTGGAATGCTTTTATCAACATAATGTTGTGCACAATTGGGAGGAAGACCTCAAAATGGACATGTTCTTTGCCACTATCCTGATATGGTGAGAGAGCCTTTGAATTTATAAGAGAAGTGAGATTCCTAAACATTGTTTACAATGCTAATCAAGACAGAATCATCCCACTTACGCAATAGATCAAGAATTTAGTTGTTTTCTAATTATCATCGACACTTCACAAAATTCTCAACTCATAATATTGAGGATGTAGGTGACACCTAAACCGCCTTGAAATGAAATTTGGAAATTATTCTTTCGATGGATTCGCACTCAAATATGGGTTGGAGTAGAAGTTGTTTTGATTTCACCGATAAAAAATTATTACACAATCATGCAAATTATATTTTGAGGTCACAAACAATGCCACGAGTACGAAACTTTATCCTAGGATTGCAGCTTTCTTAGAAGTTTAGGCGTAAAACTGAGTCTTTCACCGACTCATAATTAATAGTAAGACAAGTTAGAGTCTATGAAAAACAAATCACCCTATAATTAGGTATTATAGAAATATTTGGGACACCAGTTGAAAATTTCTTTTAATTATTTCAATATCGCTTTTCATTCCTAGAGATGAAAACTTGCATGCATTCATGTTTGCTTCACCCAGTCTTTCCAAGATTCTAGATCAATTTCAAATTCAATATCAAATACAAATAAAATATAGGCCATCAATCCTATACAACTCAACACCTGAAAATATTTCCACATTTATGACAATTAAAATCCTTCCTTCAAGTCATCAATAACCTTCTTTTGTATTACAAATTGAATAGGATACTTTAGAAACAAAGAAGCTACCTAAAACAATGAAAAATCTGATATAAAACTGTGCTGCAGATGATCATGATATAATTTAAACAATCAAAATAATTTCATTCCTAAGGGACTGTTCCTTTAGAAATGTGTTTGATCAAAATGATGTTACCAAAAATCTATTCTCTTCTTCACCGCAAGATGACATAGAAGACACACATATTGGCACCTGATGAGGAAATTAAAAACATTAAACTTCAGGCATCCTTAACTTCTTGAATTTAAATATGAATATGTCAATCCTCTAGGAAATTATAAAGAGATGTTTTTGATTGGTCTTATGCTGATCTAGAAAATTATGATAAATCTTTAATTGAGCATAAAATTCCACTCGAAATCTAGATTCAAAACCTTATCAACAAAAGTTAAGAAGAATAAACCCAGCTTATTCTTAGCACCATAGACAACAACTATAGATGCCTCAAATAATTCTCCTTCCTCATTAAGATACTCCAACTGGGTTTACAAATTTAGTCCCCATGATAGAAACGACAGAAATAAGACTCGTGTGGATTTTAGAAACCTCAATAAAGCATGCTGGAAAGATACTCATCTTACCCCAAATAAGGACTGACTACTTTAAAAAGTGTTAAAAAGTTAATAGAATATCTATGCTGGATGGATTTTCTGATTATAATTAATATTGTCAGAATCTGCAGAGAGGAGAAGACAACTTTTACCAAACCTTGGTTCAATTCATGTATGCTTTGGATGTTTTTTGGTCTATTTCAAAATGCAGGAGAAACATTTTAGAGCAAACTCATGGACTTGGATTTTTTTTGGGAAGGTGTAAATAAAGTTTTTGTAATTTATCTTGATGATTTGATTGTTTTTGAATCAGATCAGAAACATCTTAAGAATTTGATGAAATTTTTTTGAAATAAAAGTGGTAGTTTGGAATATCTTTGAATCCCAAAAAGTCATTATTTCATTAAAGAGCGAAATTACTAGGTCATATTATTTCAAAATATGGAGTAGTTGTTGATCCCAAAAAGTCTCTCATGATTTAAGCATTATCATTACCTAGAAATAAAAAAGAGATTGAGGCATTTTAGGAAAATTAACTTTTTGAGAAGGTTTATACCAAATTATGCAGAAATAGTGAAGGATATAATGACATGCTAAAAAAGAACCATGAAGTCAAATGGACTATTTCCTACAAGTTAGTTTTCATTTGACTTATAAAGGCCATCTGAAGCCCAACCTTAGTGAATCCAAACCACTCATAACCTTTCAACATGTTCTCTTTTTTCCTCCGAAACTAGCCTTATAGCTTCCTTTTGAAAAATAATATGATTAACATGATCAACTCATAGTATCTTTATTAAGGTCATGATATATGACGAACTCGTATATGATATTATTTAGAAACAAGCTTATGCCTTAGTTCAAGCCATGAAGTATTTTAGAATGTATGTCCTCCATTACTATCATTAAAGCCTATGTGCTCAATAACGTCAGAAAAACAATCCTCACAAAACTGGAAACCCATATGTATAAAGATGGATGACTCAAGTCCTTGAATTTAATCTTACCATGAAAAGTACCAAATTCAGAAGGGGCGGGGTTTAGCTAAGTTGTTAGCTGAATCTAATTTAAATTTTTGGGCACAAATTCATTAAGTTTCGTAGAAGCAACCATATAAGAACCCTGTTTGAAATCTGAAAGTGAGGTCCACAAGAACCTTCTCGAATGCATAAGGATAATCCACAAGAACCTTCCCATGGAATGCAAAGGAAAGGATACACAAGAAACTCTCCTACAACTCAGCAAATTGCTCATATTGATGAGAAGTTTGTTTTATCGTACTGGTATGCAAATAGTATTGTTCATTTTTCGATTCATTTTGAATCTAGCTCAAATTTTTTCAAAGAACCAATGAAAATGCTCAAGTTGAAATCCATCAACTACTATATCATCAATGCTAATTTATATTTGAAGGATCCTCTCAATATTCTACTACTTTTCCTGGGCCGTAATTAGAGAATGAAGGAATCACCATCATTCACAAGAATTCCTGAGGCCACTATGCTTGGGGAGAAACAATATACAAGATACTTAGGAAGGATTTTATTGGCATACTTTGTTTTCACAAGTAGGAGAAAATTCAGAGCTCGTGTTCCATGTCATATGTTTGCCGGTAAGCAAAATTGTGCATCTCTTCCACTAGTTCCAGTAGTTGTTCTCAACACTCATTTCTTCAAAGGATTAGATTATGTAGGAGAAATCCACCCATCCTCATAATAAACACAAAATGATTCGATCGTTAATGACTATTTCCACCAAGTGGGTGGAAGCTATTCATGTAAGAATGCTACTAATTTTTTTGTGATCAAACTCATTGAAGAGAATATTTTATCCAAATTTGGTTGTCCACAAAAAATAATCACTAAAAATTCTGCTGTGTTGTTCAAAAGAAAGACAAAAATGATTGAATTCCTTCTAGAAATATCAAATTTTACCGTACTCACTCAACCCCTATTATCCACAAGGAAAGGTTCTGGCCGTAGTCATCTAATAAGAGTTTAGTAAAGGTAATCAATAAAAATTTAGAACACCACAAGAAAAATTCAAGCTATTTAATTTATGCAATTTTGGGAAAACACACCCTCCCAAAAGATCAATAGAAAATCCCCCTATTCCAATTAGCACAGAAAAATATGTTATCTTTCCCACAAATTTATTTCCTATTCTCAAGTTTCTACAAGAATTCATCGATGAAACCCGATAAATTCTCAAGAAGAATAAATCAAATTATTGAGCCTAATGAAATAAAGATGAGATTAGCACAAACCAAAGAAATATCGTAATAAATGAAGAGTTTTTCGATGTAAAGGAATGGAAATAGATTTTGTGAAGGGTATTTAGTCTTAAGATGGGATGCCAGGGAGAGAAGATAAAGGAAAACATGGAAATATTGAGAATTTATGGTTTGGACCACTCAACATTGGCAAAGAGGTAAAAGGAAAAGACACATTTGTTCTACATAATCGAAGAACATTTTTCAACATTTCCTATCAATGGAAAATTTTCAAACACTATATCCGCATCGATGGAGATCCTACATCATCATTCTACATAATCATTTTTTTATCATTTGAAGTCCTGCTTTTTTTCTACAAAAACACTCCATAGCTTTTCGAGGAGAAGGCACATGGAACTTCTTGTTCTTTGCATCTCACAGGACAAGAAGTCCTTAGCCGGATTATGTTGTAACATTATTTGTTTTTGATAATAGATAAGTAGTTAAATAATTTTTGAAATTTTTAAGGTAGGATATGGATGCAAAAGAATGAAAAAAATTAAAAAATGCTAGGAAATTATTATGTTTCTTTAGGCATCCATGTCAATAAAATTTTAGGTATTAGATGGTCAGAATAAATAAAGAAAAATTAAAAATAAATGTTAGGGAAGCAAAAATAAAAAGGAAAATTCATATTCGCTTTTAAAATATTTGATTGGATGCTAGTCTAAATGTACCTATGGAGTGGTAATTTGTATGGTTTAAACTTGAATTATTAACTCACATCATGAAGTTTTTTAAAAACTACAACAATCTTCCCTGCTATTCTTCCCTTTTCATTTCATTTCTAAATCATTAAACCATCATATCCCTAAAGTATATCTTCTCCATATATTTCCCCTCATTTCACTTCATTAAAACATTTCTTTACATTTCCCTTCATAATTCCCCTCATGCATTATTTAATAAGCTACCCCACCACTTCCACATCATCATATTTATCATCCTCACACATCGCTAAAAATATCCGCGATTATCATCAATAACATGTCGACATCCATCGATCCTCATGGCCTTTTGGCTCCCTCCACCATCTAAAGTTTATCACCGAGGGGGTGTCCAAAGAATTGTAATCCTAAATCGCTTCGTGTATACATGTCAATACTTATATGAGATTGCACTTCTAGGCGAAAACGCAAACCACCTTTAACTCCCCCAAAACCGCTTGCTATATATCACTTACCTTGATGATCTTTTGTAGCATCGCTCCTACGCTACCACTTCATTAGCCATTATCTACTTAAATGCTTTCCATCCATAATTACGTTGTAAACTTTATCACCCATCCATTAATCTGCTCCATCAATGGAAACACGATTTTCATTATTAAAGTCGCTAAATCCCTCTGCAAACACATTTTCCAATTAAGGTATCATTATACTTCATTGTTTTCAAGTTGTCTACCCATCCGTAAGAGCTACAATTTCTTGTGAAACGCCCCTAATGTATCATTTTTCATTTCCTTCTCGCTTCTCGTCTCACAAAACCTCTTTCTTCCCTCTTTTCCACCTGCCATTGTAGCCATTATGCCTCCCAAAGATATAGATCCCGAGAAATGTGAATCCTTTGATTTTCCTCCTCTGCACTCCTTCATCATATCCCCATGGTTGACAGAGATTACATAATCTATGAACACAATCTCGATATCGTTGTTCTTGATATTTACTATTGTTGTAAGACAAATGGATTGGAAAAATTGATGAAATCTAGCTTTGGGGAGCTCATATTCCCCGTTTTATCTTTAATCCTACCCATAACGCTCTCCCGATTTCATTAGGAAGTGCCATGCCTCCTACTTGCCTATCCCAGAGCCATATTCAATTCCAATGGCCAAGCCCTATTTAACATAACCTCGTGCCACTGAACAAATGTTGCTAGCTCCTGGCTACCGATAATCGCTCTATTCTCTCATGAAGCCCTGGTTGAAATATATCGTAGACTAGACCTTGCCAAGAGAACCCAAACCTTAGAAATTTTCCTAGCACAAGATGATACATTTCAGAAAGAAATCCTCCTTATCCATACCTATTTCTTGAGAGAGAACAGCAAATACCTACTATTCTATCTTACCTACTTGGATACTACCCTGACTGGTCAAATAGATGAGGCTATTATAGGATTTCTCTATCTTTTCCAATGATGCCAAGCCTACACCTTTCATTTCAGTCAATTCCTTACAAAGTCCATTCATCGATACTTGATTTCAAGACAAGAGGAGGTATTTAATACACTCAATTCTAGTTTATATGTTCATGTACTTTCAAGGAGACAATATGAAATTATCATTATATAAATTGAACGATAAAGGAGACCAAAAATAAGTTATTTTCTGACCACCTTAGTCATGAAAGATGAGGATGAATTTACATATAAGAAGTTCATTGTAATGTTTCTCCACTCGTATATGAGTCTTCTAAATAGCAAAGAAGAACTTAGAATCAACAATAAAACTTGGAGATTCTTTGTTGGTGACAGTAATAATGTAAAATCAAGAGATTTAAAATTGGGATGAAAATCCTACAGAATAAGAGTTTTGGATGCAAGTTGCAACTACACAAGTTGCCCAAATTCCTCCCAATGAGGATTTTTTCCTTGGAATTCAGGAGGAAAATGATTAACATGGACTGCATATTTTGTGGCTGCCAAAAAGAAGTCTTAGTTCAAGCTAAAAAGTGAGATTGGCCTATCTACATGTAATAGAAGAAAAAGCAGAACATAGGCAGACATCAACTATTAAAGAAAATGAAATTTGATTTAATATTTACCCGGTCATACGATCTATTAGGGCATGCTTTCTAAATTAAGGGTATAAACCAAATCTACCTTCCTTTCACACACCAAGACTAGAGATAGAGCAAGATAAAAAAATGTTTAGAGGGATAAAGAGAACACATCACATGAAGTAAGAACAACTAGTTTCATCATCAACAATGCAACCCAACAAATCAGAAAAGACAACTAAAAAGGAATAGAGAAGAAGGGTCTCCACTGTGACATAGACATCTTCAAAAAAAGGATTCAAAATCACGATATAAGAAAGATAAACTTAGTTCCAACCAAGTATTAGCAAAGATTCGTAGCAAGTCAGACCCTATTAACACTATTGAGCCTCTTATATCCTCAATGTAGTATAGTCCACACAATCCCTACTACTCCATGACTACTTCGTATCAACAACAAATCACACATACATGTACATCAGAATCTGCGCAGCCGTAAAAGAGCACCATGGAAATCTTCAAGGAAATCAAACTAAAAAATGAAGCCCTAAGATAAACACATATAAATTCAATTGAAAGAAACTTTCTGAGTGCCCAAAGTAAGCTATTGTCATCCTTTGATGCAAGAGAAAGGAAGAATTATAATGGCATTCCTTCAAGCACAAGTTCCTCACCTCAAAGGAGAAGAAGAATATAATAACACATCTTTAAGTTTGATGCCAAAGACATACATCCCATTGATCAAATGAGATGCATACATAAACAAACTACGAGATGATCTTCTAAATGTTAACTAATACTGCTATGTCTTTGGTACAAATTATAGGTCATACTAGAAAATGCTGACCACAATTCAACATGGAGAAAGTCCTAGCTTTTTCCAAAGACACCAGGATTAAACCTGGAATAGTTGGCTAAAGCTGGGTTATGATCCTCAAAAATGTTAATGCTATAGTAGGAGTTAATCAAGAAGAAGAATGCACATATTGCAACATTGAGGAAACAATTTAAATTACTAGCAACAAGAATCTTGGCTAAGGAAATTGAAGAGACAGAAACAGCAAGGCAAGTATAAGGATGTGAAGCTCATATTAGGATAGAGTTCACAACAAACAAGATGGAAACTCAGATGAAAAAATGATTAAAGAAAGCAAGAATAGTCCATCCAATTGCCTTAGAAGCACTTCCAATGACAATTATTCCCACTCGCTATAGTTTCTGCTACTACCAAGAAGGACATTATACAATTAGTTAGCCTCCACATCCAAAACATGACTTTACAGATCAAGAAATAAAGAAGTTACAGGATAAAGTGAAACTTGTTGAAGACTATGAAGTTCGATATTTATCATGCATCGTAGCTTGAGAGAGCTCAAAACCAATTGGAAATATGGAAGAATGCAGCCTACTGAAGCTTATATTAGCCACCCTTGGTAATGCTTTAAGGAAAATCATTTGGAACAATTTTTTCAAGAAATTAATGAAAATATGGTTGTCTATCGTGATCATATTTGAGCAAAAGAAGTTAGTGGAAAAGGGAAAAATCAAAAATTATGATATAAACACTCAACTCTGGGAGAAATTCCTTATACAACCAAAAGTATTATTAAATTTTTCAACTCTAAAGACAACCAATAATCCGATGAAGTAGGGATAGATGACAAGACCTAGACTATCCTTGAGGTAAAGAAAGTTCTAATAAAAAATAACTTAGTAACATAATTAATGGTAATATATGTCACACTCTTGATGTGCAACTAATAGTTTCTAGTGAAGGATTGATATGTTACATAAAAAGGGTCTCCCCCTCATTTTTTGTTATAAATGATAAATTAATGCCTAGGGAAGATTATATGAAGAAAATTAGAAACAACAAGAACTGCATGAATATCTTCCTCGTAAAAAGGTTCCATGACAAGAAAATAATTTTATAATGTCATGAGGCATCGCTTATTCATTTACTTAATTAAAACACATTTCTCCGTAAACCAACTTTTTCTTAAAGTACACTAAGGTATATGAAATCTACCATAAATTTATTAAATTTTCAATTCGGGATGAGGATGTATGATACAACAGTAGTCACCAATATTAAAACACAAGTCATCTTGCTAGCACATCACCTTGCCCAAAGAAAATAATAAAGAAAGGTGGTGACTCAACAACAAATTTCTAGCAGAATAAGGATAGAAATGTACATGCATTCCTTTTAAATTGAATTTCCTTCCTTTCTCGTTCATTTTCAGAAAATATAGTTTTCCTCATACTCAAGCATCGATAGTAATATTTTTCTATTTTGTATAAACACTTCATTTATCGAAGTATTCAAGGCCGTAATCTTTGCATGAGTGGATTTTTAAAGCAGTAAATTGTAATAAAGTCTTTATGATCATCATTAATACACGAAGGATCTTAACGTATTTCATACAACTTTGTTTTTCCTATGTAAGTTTTTTTGAATTTTCTTAAATTATTTTGTTTATTCATATATTTAATTATTGTCAAGACAACTAGGTGAGTTTGATTGTGTTTCAACAACCTTATAATTCCTCTTGAAGTTAAGCATTATTATAAAAATGATTGACTTAACAATCATAATGTAAGTCCCTTTTATTTATTAATTGTTAAAGATTCCGATGATATTAGATATATTTTGTTGAATCTTTGAACACCTAAGTAAAGGTTTTGTACCTTATTATTTAATGAAAAATTCATCCTAATATTTAACAATCATATTCTCCTTACACAAGTCCACTTAATCAAATCGTTAAATTCAATCACTGTGTGAGATAAACAGAAACCCTCACTTATAATTACTGATATTATATGTAGGATTTAAAAACCCTAATCGAAGCTTGATTAAAATTTATCTTATGTACTGGTTCTCCCAAATAGTTCGTAACACAAAAAAAATATTTTAGATGCTTTGGCATGATTATTGACTATAATCATCTCAAAGGACAACACCATCATCATGTTCCTTTATTTCTTGAGGGCCTTCTAAGCAATATTTTAATAGGATATCCCCGCTCTCCATCACCTTCTTCTTCCCCCATGGCAGCCGGGCCAGATTTATGCAGGCCAGACCCCTGCATGTTCAAACTGCATCGATCCCTAACTCCCCTTATACCCCTAATCTCTGATTGGGACATGCAAAGAAAACAGAGAAAGAGTAGGCCGTATGATACCACTAATCCAAATTTAGGTAGGAAAATACAATAAATAAAGTACTAAATATAAATATACAGATATAGAAGAAATAAAACTTTGTTTCATTAATATCAAATAAGTGAAATATGCTTACATGTACATAATGGACATAAAATCTATCTAGGGTGATGGTAGGTTATCTCCCTAGAAGAGATGTGGCAGTGACTACATGCCTGGAATATGTTAAAATGGGAGGATCAAGCGGCCTTTTTATTATTGAACAAAATGGGAAAACCCTAAACATCCAAAAACCTAATCCTAGGAGATGAAGTGCCAAAACTATGGGCCTTGTTTGGGTAGATTAGTACATCAACCTCCTTATAAGACGCAACTTTGCATACAATCGCTTGATGCTCACAAGCATCGTTAGAAATATATATCCGTGTAATACAACTTTTGAGGGACCAACGCTTACTTATGTAGGTCTCAGTTTCCCAAAAAATGTTTTTTAGGGACTCAATGACTCGAAGTTTAGGACCGTAAAACTTCTCCAAAAATAGTAAATTAAAGCAATTAAGGAAACTACAGGCTAAAAAAGAAAAATGGTGGGGGTCTTAGTGGAATAGGGCGGTGGCTATTTTAATATCAACCTATCAACTATCCACACACCACTTACGATCCGATTCAATGTTCAAAATTAAATTATACAATTTTTTTAAAAGTTTTGGGACTCATCAAGGAGCTATGAACTTCAACTTTCATCGATGGTTATGTTAGACTTACAACTATGGTACGGCCCCCCAAAATAAATTGGATTTGTATATTATCACATAATTTGTTCCTTTTGTATGGTTTCACTAGATGTAAATTTTTTCTGAAAGTTGTGTGGTACTTCGTATATAATTTTCAAGCTTTCGCTTTGTCTCTCGTCATATTAAGTATTTTGTTTTCCAATTGATCATTCATCATGTAAATCTCTTGTATCAAACTTGGGTTTGGAGTGTATACCTTTCATGAATGAAAAAGCTATGATGTTGATAATTTTGAAGAGTATCATTGGTTGAAGTATTCATACTTATCGACACGCTTTAAAGTAATCAGATCCTCTAATCCTTCTTTTGAATATTTTGACACGTATTATTTTTCTTCATGGAACCAAATATCCTCTTTAGTGTCAATTAATGTTTGTGTTATTTTTTTGAATCAAGTTCCTTTTTTTCATCCATCATATCCTTTTTAATGATTATGATGTTAGTTCGCTATAACTTACTTTCATAAGTAGATGGTTTGTCATACCTAACATTGAGGGATACGATTCTTTCATTCAAAGCATATGTAAATTTTTTCAAATTGATTTATGTTTGTTTCTCCTAAATCGAGAATCTTATGCCTTAATCAACCCATCTCATCATGGTTCTTGTTCTAACAACTATCATTCAATTGATCATTTTCCAATTAGTAAACCTAATGGTGGTTGTTTTGCACTTTCATCCGAATCAGATAGTTTATTAATTCAATATTCAGAGCACTTTTCAAGTATAGTTGAGGAACTTTACCTTTAATCGGCGGTTATGTCATACTCGCTTATCTTGACAAGGCTTCTAAATATGATAAAATTCATCCCCCCTTTACAAGATTCTCTTCGCATCACATGCAATTAATTGAAAATTATCTTCCTTAAGGATTTCTCAGATTTTCAAGAATGCAAAATTATGAATTTCATGATCCGATCTATGATCAATTAGAATCATCTTATTTATAATGTCCATTTGCTAAAAATTTAACCAATCTTTCTTGATGTTTGCCTAAGAAGACAATATAAGTGCAGTATATTTCACAAGGAGCCACTGTTGCTTTGATTATGGTTTTCACTTAGAAGGTAAAGTGGCAGTTTTGTAAAGACACGCATATGACACATCTTTATTCTTTAAGAAATACCTCTTCTATATTTTGTGCAAGACATTCATGTTATTATATATTTTGTTGCAAATTTCCACATATCAATTGTAATTTCTCTCTTATCTTTTGTGTTCGTAGGTCACCAATTATGGTTTCATTGGAAATATAATTACACTTAGCCTCGAACTTATAATGGTTAGGTTAGGATTAGCCTCACCGTACTTAGTTTCCTCGCATTGCATCCACCCACTAGCCTACTCTCTATGTAGTCTTTATATCTGCTTATTTTTCTTATGATGCTTTTGGATTTGTCTCCATTTTCTTTGTCTCTTGTTTATATTTTTTTGTTTTGTTAAGTATTTGCCTCGTGTTTTTTTAATAATGATTTTCATGGAAAGATGCTCATGTTAGATTAGATTATTAGATTTGTGTGCTAGCCAATGATGTTTATATGTGCTAGAGGTGTTTACAATTAGATGATGTTAGTGAATTTGAATGTTTATTTTAGATGGTGTTTATGTTTGTTAGATGGTTATCTCATCATGGTGTTTATTTTTATGAAATGACATTTGTTATACATTATGAATTGGTGAACTTATATCAAAAAATTTATATATGAAATTACATGCAAAATGAATTACTAAAAAAAATGCAAAGATATTTTTTATAAATTACAAATTTTAATATGGTTGAAACTATAATTGTAAATTTGTTGTAAATATTTTCTATTTCTTAGATAGTTCATACATATTCATTCTAACCTAACTTGTAAAATATTTCAATACTTAAAAGGAAAAACTAATTAAAGGTAAAATACCCTAGTTATATCTTAATAAGACATAAATGTCTCTGCTCATCCAAATTTTTAATATAAAATAATAATGAAAACCAAAAATCTTCGAGGCGTAATGCAAGAGCACTAGGGTTTGGAAGTCGGGAAGAAGCCTCGCTGATTTTGGGAAGACACATTCATCACCCACTCATGACCGGCCTCAACATGGTGGCCTCACCTGAGGAGGGATGCTCCTCCTACCGTAACATCGTGAGCAAAGAACACATCTCATGCAACATTCAACACAACTACGGGTATAGCCTCTGGGCATCGGGAGCAGATGGCAAGCGAAGATGAAAGGGAAACTGCTGTACTACGAGCGGTTAAAAAACCAAGATTTGTCATCCCGGAGAAGAAATTGACGAGCACTGTGATACACGAAGAACCAAGTGCTCTAACTGTAGTCTACTGGTATTTGGGCCCTCGAAAGGAATTACCGAAATGGATTCAAACAAAATGGGCGCACCCCAAAGGTCACATTGATCCGAAATTAGGGGCAAAGGTTTACAGCTATTTTTCAAATTTACAGGATAAAGAACGTATTTTTGAAGGAGGGCTCTATTTTTATAAGAATGCGTGGCTTCTTCCTCCGACAATGGGAGGAATGTTATAAACCTCGCCAGATAATTTCTCGCGTTCTGCCCTGGTTCCTGCTTTTTAGCTCTATGGATTTTGGGACCTGTAAATTTATTGGCATAGAAATTCTTAGGTTCTTTTTGTTAAAATCACGAGTCCACAACACAATGAGCACATGCATCCTTTGTAAGAATTTGTTTGTATATGAATATCTCGAAGCCTTACTTTAAAATGACTTAATTGGAATATGCAGTAAAGCTCTGCAACAATCAAATTATGGAACATATCCCATTTCGCTGTAGACGTTGCCATGAATATGGGAATTTGTACAAATCTTGCCCTCTTTAAATGGCCCTCCGCAACAACCTTCCAAATGTTAATACCCCCGAGAATTACCACGCAGAGATGAGGAAGGGTTTACATGATCTCCAATAAAAATGCCAAACGCGCTCAAAGAACCGCCTGGTAGTAAGTGTGACATACAAGAATAACACCTCCGGCTCGGAAGATTAACGGAGAATATGTATGAGGTCTTACAGAAGAAGGAGATCCTATTCAAGAAATCGTAATGGAGGAACAGATGGCTAAACAAGTGACGACTAAGGTTTAAAAATCACCGAAGCGAAAAGGTGGATCGGACGCTTAAGTATTTGAAGAGACCTGCAAGACCTCACCCCAATGGAGGTAGAACAATCCAAAGAAGACCTAAGTGCGTAAGAGAAGCCGCCGTTGCGCCCTTTTTGTTTAGAATGGAGAAATCTTGATGACCGTTTCATATCAAATATGTAGCAAGAAATTGTATAAGGAAACTTTTGAACATTACCTTTCGTAATGTGCTAAGAAAGAATCCCAAGAACAACTACTGTGTAAAAAGGCGCTCCCTCCAAAGCGCAAGAAAAAGAGAGGGAAGACTAATTCTTTGTAAGAATCAATACAGCTTAGCTGAGAAATGTCGATCAACACGGTAAGATAATACCGTTAACAACGGTATTCCAACAACTACCCAAGAATTTATAATGAAAGTACTGGAATACTGCAGGTCCGACAGCACATGGGTAAACAGAGACATCTGAAGGAGAAATTGCAAGCATAGAAACCTCAAAGTTATGTTATTACAAGAAACTAGTAAGTTTTGTGGACAGAATCGGCAGAAGCATAATGCAATCCCGAAACTACAGATGAAGTTATGGCAATCGATTCGACACTGGAGTACTGCTTGTCTTAAGTAGGCTAGGTCAACAACAGTATGATGGATAGGATGCGAATTTTACTGCCTATTTTTCACAGAGTAGTCCACACTGCACTTAATTTCAAAGGCAGTATGGACCTCCCATTCTGTGAGAGTAGACCAACTTTTCAAAGCATTCAACCTTGAGTACAATGCATAATGAGAGGTATTGTTTACTAGGGGGGATTTGAAGGAAGATATTGAATCTCTAAAAGAAAGGAGGGATAAGGAGGGAAGATCTGAAATGGCTCTTTCCTGAGTTACTTCATGATTTACGTTTAGTTGACATACCTATGCTTAATGGACACGATACCCGGAATAATCAGTGGGAGAGAGATATCAAAGTTGTTTCAGACTAGATCGATTTTTAGCTCTAAGATCTAGGACATTGGGATATTTACTATG
This sequence comes from Pinus albicaulis, assembly GCA_034641835.2. Classification (NCBI taxonomy): domain Eukaryota; kingdom Viridiplantae; phylum Streptophyta; class Pinopsida; order Pinales; family Pinaceae; genus Pinus; species Pinus albicaulis. The sequence goes on from MU968359.1 coordinate 75,344,927, forward strand.
AAGCTACTATTCTCCCAATCTATAGGTTCCGACCACCGTCCGATTAGACTGGAGATAGATGTTAAAGAAAAACGCCTTAACCCATTTCTTCGCTTTGAGTTGTTTGGTTAAGAGATCCCCGCTCATGGAAAAATTCAAAAAACTAGTGGCATTCAAACATGTGCTTAGGGACACAAATAAATGCATCTTTCATCAAGATTGAAATACGAAATCAGAAATAAAAATTGAATATTGAAGAATTTGGGAACATACATCAAAACCAAATCCGCCTTAAAGAAAAAATGAAAGAAATTCAGCAATCAATCATTCGCACAAGGCACCGCAGGACTTGGCTCTGGAGGAAGGACGTATTGTCATGAGCAGAAGAGAAAGGAAACAAGAAGAGATTCGTGGAAGCAAAAATCCCGATCAACTCGTCGAAAGAAGGGGACCGTAATACTCAAATCACAAAGCTTGCGTCGCAACACCGCTTACAATAGAATATTTTCACTTAAAGCAACGAATGGGGGAATTATTTAAACATGAAGAAATGGAGCAGAATTACTCATTTCAAAGACTCCACTAACGAGCCTACTTTAATAAAGCGTATATACGACAAATAATCTAAAGACATTCCTCAAAATTGACATAAGAGAGCACAATTTGGCCTTTGCTTACGAGAAGTCACTCTTTCAGGAGGTTGAAGAGGTGGTCCCGTGATCTCCCCAATAACAAAGCTCCTGCACGTATGGCTTTACAAGTGAATTCTTTAAAGCACCGCCTTTTATGGGATCCGATATTGGAAGAGGTGGCTGAAGAATCCCAAGGAACAAGAATGTTTATCCAGCCTTGAATGCAATCTTTATTACGCTTATCCCCAAAAGCAAGGATGCAGATACTCCAGCTTGGCTTTAGGTCATAGCACCGTGTAATGTAATTTATAAAATTTCTCTCCACAATCATGGTCAATTGCTTAAAACCTCCGTTCACTATAATTTCTCTGCACGTATGTGCTTTGTGAAAGGCAGACAAATTCTTGATGGAATAGTGGTCGCTTGCAGCTTGGCATATTCTCTCACAAAAGACAAACAGAAGGATTACACAAACCGGATTTGTCAAAGGCATATGATCGTACCGCTAAGTAAGATTCATATAAGTAATGCGTGTTTTTGATTTGATGATAGATGGCTCTAATGGGTCAAGTCTTTTAACTGCTTCACATTTTTCAATTCGCCGACTTGTAGTCCCTCCGCTCCTTTCAACATAACAAGAGGCTCACGTAAGGAGACTCCCATCTTCCATTTTTGTTTATAATTAAGAGATAGTTTGGAAGAATTATTAAAGCTCATTTAGTCAAAGAAAGATCTAGGGACTAAACCGTGGGGACCCCACTCCGCCTAACCCATCAGCAATTAGTTGATTTATATCTCTTCTCGTATGGCAACGTTAAAAGAATGCCAAGCGATCCTCGCGTAACTCGGAAATCTTCAAGGATGCGCTGCACAGAATTAACAATGATAAATCGAATGTTTATTTTTAATTGTAATGTTGCAATTCAAAACTTCTTAATAAGAACCTTACGATTCCGTAAGGGATTCCGCTTATGAAATATTTGGAACGTATCTAAATTCAGTCCTATTGTATAAGCAAGATCACAAGACATTCTTATGAAGAGTGGAGAAAGAATCCAATTGGGCATTCGTAGCCTTGAATGCACTCGGGGCGCCTAATTATGTCAAATCTGTCCTTCAAGCCTTACCAAAAGATACCAAATTTCAGGTAGAGCATGTCCGAAAGGTATTCGCATTGTGTATCCATGTCACGTATTTTCTTCGTGACAAGACAAAAGGAAATGGGCTCGGTATCGTGATAAACTACTTCCAACTAAAGATGTTTGGAGGGCTACCTTAGAGATCCTTTCATTTTGAATAATGTACTGAGCTAAGTTGGTGGTGGAAGTATGGCTAATGGGAGTGGTTTGATCTATGGAAGAACATCCTGCAAACAAAACATGTTATGCTACACAATCTCTCGCGCATTGAAGATAGGATATAGTCCCAAAAGGCTCTTTAATCTAGAATTTGGCTACCAGCAAATAGGCATTTAATGGGAATGTGCACAGATTTTGGGAGATAAGAGGCAAGTTAAGCAACCCTTTCCTCGAGGACTCATGGCACAGAGAAAAATTGTTCACTCGCTTAGATTTGGGGGAAATCTTCTTATACACAAACACACCAACTCATCGCTTAGTATAGCATTACCCGTGCTCCAACAATAATGATGTCTCGAGAAAGCGGAAAGATAAAAATGGATGGGAGGCAGCCCCACCTACACAACAATGGGACAATTTCACCAAAGAACTCGAAAAACAAGGAAAACTTAGACGGTTGTGGGTGGCCACATATTGGAGATGTGGACACAAATAAAGGACAACATAAATTAAAGAAGGCTAACAGCATCCACTCCCAACAACTTCACCATATTTCTCGGGCCTCATCGTGGGAAATATTTGGGCACTAAAACATTGGCCTAAAGTAGAATACTTCATGTGGCTTTTAAGCTAATGTAGATCTCACTTGGGAGAACCTCTTCGTAAAAGGGGTATGATAGGACCGTCTTATTGTGCGTCGTACATGTGGATAATGAAACCACCGAACATCTTCTTAATACTTCTGTCCGCTATACAAACCGACCGGAGAGACTTGAGCCTGCTTCACCAAAGAGACAAAAACAATACTAGTATTGTTGAAATGATTATCAATCGGAGGAAAGGATTTATCACTTCACAAGTAATTAATAGACATGGGATACTCTCATTAGGCTTCCTCCGGAACAAACTGAAAGAAAGGAACCATCGTATCTTCCAAGATACACCATCCTCCGGCAGCAGACATCTGGCATCATTCTATTGAAAACATCCGGAAAACAATCCTTGTTGAAAGATGGCCGGGATGAGGACCGGAAAACTAGAATAGAAGCCCGTATATTACAACAACTCAACCTAAAACTCGTATGCTTTATAAAGGACTATGGGAAATATAAACCCCCGAACAAACTATTGAGGAACATTGGTCACCTCCACAAACTGTGTTTATTAAACTTAATGGTGATGGACATCTAAAGGTAACCCGGTCAAGCCGGGAGCAGGGATTTTCCGTAATTCCCAAGGAAATGGGCTTTGCCGATTCTATGGGCTGATTTAGGCCATGCCACAAACAATGAAGTTGCAGCTTATGGTAAAGCAGTACATCCTTATAGCTATCAAGAGAAAACTATCACAGAATTATCGTGGAAGGAGATTCACCATGTAGAATCGGAGTTATTCAGAGTCGTAACAAGGCACCTTGGGAGAAAATAACCCAAAGTCGGGAGGACAGCACTTATTGAAGAGGTAAGTCATTGCTCAAGAAGATTCAAAGATTTAACCCTCAAACACATCAAAAAGAAAAGGAAATGACAAAGAGATTTCTTAATAATTGGGGATGTCGGGAATATAGAGTGTTCCATTGATGCTCACGGAACCACAACTGGGATGTTGAGCTACACTCCCTACAACCCATTGTCAACAAAGACTTCAACGATTGGGGTGAACACCGCTAACAGATAATCCGGAAGTTTGATGGCACGCGACCCTTCCGAGAGTTAATAACTATGATGATGCACCGCCAAGCTCTATCGATAGTTAAGGTGTTCACTTAAAGTGCTTTCACGATGCGTAGATCTTGTCATGACATTCCACAACGCCTCGGGATGGAAGGTATGTTTAAGGTATTGTCGTCCTCGCCCAAAACGCTATGCAAAGCTTGCTACACAAAGAGCCAGAGACGAATAGGAGGCGCGTCACTCCCGTCAATTTCGCAATTGTCGTCAGTATGTATCAACCTCCATCCTCATTTCCATGGATCATACAATTCATACTGTAACCGTCGGATTACCGCTTTAATGTTTGGATTCTCGTTGGGGTGTTTTGGGTTATTATTCCTCTAAAGAGACTGCCACGTCTCGTTTCCGGACCCTTGTTCATTCTCATGTCTCTCGTACTTAATGCGATACCCAATTCTATACACGGGCTTACTAGCCGCTCTTCTTTCGTAAGCGCCATTTTTTTATTATAGCTCGCTCCTTCTCTCGGTTTCGGCCTTGTTTGGGTTTTAGCCTCTACATTAGTCGCTAGTTTATGGGAAGCTTTGTGGGCGAAGCGGTTTGTTTATTTTTTGGGTTCTTTACCCCCGTCTTTGGGACCTCGTGTTCATTCCTTTTCTTAGCAGACATGCAAATGACATCACTTGGTGTCCGTTGCGCCTTCTCGCCGAGTAGTTCTCAATTTAAAAATGGTTTGTTAGTCCTCGGGTTTTATTTGGTTTTACTTCGCGCCTCTCGTATTCTCTCGCTATCTTTCCGTACTTATCTTCAATCGCGCTCAACTCGTTTTCAAGCAACCCATACGCCGTTCTTTTGCCTACCATCATCCTTAAGCCCGTGTTCCACGTCCGTGCTTTCTTTTTCTTTCTCTTCTGTCTATGCTCTATTCTCGTTGTTTGAAACGATGCATGCAAGGCTTTCGTTTAAGATAAATACCTTGATAATGGATCTAAGGATAGATTCATTCAGCTAAATCGTAATACTCAACGAGGAATAGCTCTCATCAGACTTTAAAATCGACATTAATGAAAACAGAGGGCCCAACTGTACTAGTTATTACTCCTCGTTACTATTTGTATGTATGTTCTCCTAATAGGGACCAAGGCACCATGGGGAAATGCTATTCTGTAACCTGAAATGTTTTAAGGGAAGTTATGTGACAAAGTAGAACAAACAAATAAACGAGGAAGAAAACCAGAGCTGAAAATCTCGGGAGTAAACTACATTCTCGGGTAATTTCCTTTCCAACCCGAATGCAAATTCGTACCGGGAAAGAGATTTGCAGATGCACCAAGACAACGGTCGGTTTACATTTATAGATTTCATTCACAACCCCCGTAACACCTGAGGTCACCTCACTTTATTCAACCAAACCATTCATACATACTCCGTTAGTGAAATGCCTCTAGCTAAAGCAATCCAAAGTGCACATCCTCCAAGTAGTTTGGGGCACAAATGCAAAAGTTATTTTAACATTCTTAAAGATTTGTTGAGAACATTGAAACCTGTCTGCAGACATCAAAATTACCCAATATCAAGTAATCGATCGATCTGCAGAGAATGGACTATAGATGGAACGTATGGAGAAGTTGCTTCAAAGATGCAACAGTGGACATGCTCGGATCGCATGCAAGGATCCGTACCCGATTTCCTCTTCCGATGGCTAGTTTTTATAGGATCTTGTGAAGTATGTGAACTTATGTTATGTTATATGCTTGAACTTATTTTATGTTATTATATGCTCGAACATGGTGAAGTAGTAGGACAAATGCATTAATGCACTGACAGGATAAAGAGACAATTTCCAATTTTGCAAGGCGTTCAAAGCACTTAGACGGCCAACAGACTTGGTTTCCTACGGGAAGGTTGAGGCCAAAGTATGAATATTTTAATGTACCCTGTCCTGCATTTATAAATAGAAAATAGAAAGGTACCACCTAACTTACAAAAAAAAAAAATATAAAATAATAATAATAATAAATTATTCAAAAATACAATTTAAACAATGAAAAATTACACATGGTCTATATATAGAGATGGAAAACCATTATAGATCCATCTTAATCATATATTTATGAAGCATCAAAAGAGAGTAAATCTTTTGACATGTACATATTTTTTCAAGTTTTGCATTCTAAAAAGAGATTTTCATATAATGAGATCCAATCCCTCTTGCCTCTTGGTAGATCTATTTTTAAGATGGATCTATACTAATTTATACAATTCAATTTTTTGTTAAATTTAAAAAATTTAAGTCATAGTTTGTTATAATTAATTTACATTTAATATAACTTAAAAATTTCTATTTCAATAAAATTTAATTTATCACTAAGGTTATGATAGTTTCAAGAAATTTAAAATTAATATTTATAAAAACTCTTACCAATTTAAATTATAAATTTCTCCCTCTGAAGATGAGGAAGAAATGTCAAATACGACTTGTGAAGTTACTTTTAATTTGGGATTTTCTCTATTGGAAGTTATCCCTTACAGAGGCAAGTGATTATTTTTCCAGTAATAAAGATATTACATTTTGGTCCTAATTTGGTTCTTTATTTTCTATTGTGGTTTAAATTTATCTTATTTTAATAATTAATATGACTTAAATAATAAAAAAATCCTACTATATTAGATTTTACTTTTTCAAAAATAATATATTTGATTATTTCTTAATGAAGAACTCAAGAAATCTTATTTTTTCCACATACTTATCAGGAGATAGTCACTAAAATTTATGTTCTCACATTTCTCCTAGCTATTGCATCATGTTCACAGTGATAAAGCATGTCTACATTAAATAATTTACTTATAAATAAGTTAAAATAGATATTTATTTTAAATAATCTAAATATGAAATAAAAATGCATCACCAAGTCTATTGGAAGGTCAAACAAATTCCTTTTAATGACCATCACAATATTTATTAGTTAATTCTTAGCCATAAAATATTTATTAATTCAACTTTTATTTATAATTATCATTTAAAGTAAAAGTCAAAACTCTTCCATTATCAATGAAGAAACAATTAAAGCCTCTCATTCATCCATGTAAGCCCATTTTTTTCTCTTATCTATGGTCCATAAAAATATGTAATCCACATTTTACATATGCACATAAGACCTCCCTTTAGTTTGCATAATGTTGCAAGAGCTGAAATTTAAATATAGTGAACATGAGTTTACCTCTCATGTCAAGAGTTTAATATTACATATTAATACACAAATTTTCATTGTTATTGTCCTCATATATTTATCACTACATGATTTATATTGATTTTGATATAAACATGAAAAAAAAAAACATGTGAAATGATTAATAAACAAATACGTATCTAACATCTAATTATAAATTCAATCTCTTTAATTCCTTCAACTAAACCATTTTATGTCAAGTAAAGAAGAATCAACTTATTTTATCAAAATCATGGAGTTCTCTTGTGAAGCTTTCTAGAATAAATATTTAATGTTATGTTTCCAAATTCCCTATTTTCACATTTTTAGGACATTCTTCTCATTTTAATATTTGAGAAGGACTGTAACCTTAAATACTTATTATAATATATATTGTACACCATGTTTTAAACATTTATATTTATGGATATATGTTGCATAGTGAAAATAAGGGAGATTATTTCACTATATTGAAAAACTTTGACGATGGTTGTAGTAGGCCTTTTAGTACACATATATAACATATATATCTTTTTCCTTCTCCATTTTTGACTGTCACTTTATATGTTATTTTAAATTGATACTAACAATGTCATTTGAGAAAGGAGACAATGAGTATATTTCGATTGATATATTATAAAAATATAGTTATAAATAAGAATTCTTAATGGAATGATCATGTTTAGGATCCAACATGGACTTTTACATTATCTAGAGTAGATAATGGTTTATAGTAGAAATATATGTTTGGGGTCACAAAAGTATGATAAAAGAGTGCAAAATTGATAACTCATGCATCAAATTACAATCTTTTAATCCATCGTGATGTCTATCCAAAGCCAATAGAAGAAGTCTATTGTGAATTAGAATTAAACAAACCAAACAAATATGTTAAAATTTTAATTTTAAATTACACAATTGGAAACACTTAGTTTTAAGTGTAAAAATGTTTCCAATAGAAAAAAACGTGTAAAAATGTTTGTGAATCCTACCAATTATATAAAATGTTAAAAATATGAATAAAAAGAAATATAATTAGTGAAATAAAGGAAACTAAAACATGCCACAATAGTATAAATGCTGAAATAACACAAGTGCATGTCACTCTTCATTGTCATCACCTTGATTATCTTCCTCACTTGGCATGATAACACTATTGTTCTCAGAAATATGTTTTGATCTAGGGTCATATTTTAATATGAACCAACAATTCATATATAACACATTTGGGTAAAAAAACACCTGGTTACAGTGTTTTGGGAAAATATAAGGCTCCCTAGCTCCATGCCACATATTTCTAGAGTTGATAGATATCAACCCACTATCACAATCGCCTTTTACATTATTCTAATCAAAGGTGTCCCACCACTTGCACCTAAAAATAAAACATTGAAATGCACATAAGTCCACTTCAACGATATCTCAATATCTTTTTGACGTAACCTAATGTCCCATATATTAGGTTTTTATCGCAGTGGCTAGCATTACTAGATTGGTCAAACTCGACTTCCACTCCACAGTCTTCTGTTATGCATCCATCATCGACATCCTCCATGCGAAAATGATGTGCATATTCTCATACAGATGGGAGAAAAAGCATCTATAAAAAAGTGAAAAAATCAGTGTCATGCGTTTAATAATCCGAACATAATTAAAATATAAAATATAGATGTTACAATTCAAAGGTGCATTATAGAAAGATATTATTACCAAGTTATTGCACCCAATCCTATCTTTATTTCATCCTCGTCCACACACATGTAACGACCAAATGCACCCTATTTCTCTCTGACTTAATCATCAACCAACTGTTATGGCATGGCATTGGCATATTTTATTTTAAATGCTTAGGATAAGGAACACTTCTACCATTTAACCACCTGAATTATTTCTTGTCATTGTCCCAATTCCTCTTGTTTTGTTCGTACAATGTGGCACAAGGTTGTATAGTTTCTTCTGATTTGTAAAGAATGAATTTGTTGATGGCTTCAATTTCAAAATTATTTGATGAAATAAAACCAACATATATAGTACGTATGATATGAAAATATATTGCTTTAATTATGAAGTTAACTGTGAATATGTTATATTCCAAATTAGAAAAAACAAGAATATAGAACATTAAACTGGAAAATGTAGCAAAATATCAATAAAAAAATAGGAGAATATCATAGAGCCATTTCATTACACATTATAGCAGAAAATGAGTACAAGGTATTGAGTAAAAATACCCTCAAGCTAGGCAAAACAAGCCTCAAATGATCTAGTACATAAAATATGAAATACTATTGCTACATAAAATGTCGGAAGGCCATGAATACACAGTCCTATGGAGAAAAAATGCAGGGTGAAACTAAAAGCACATATAAATTTGGATATATTTCTTAGAAAATGACGTGATCAGAGATATAGGCTTTCTAGCACCATTCCAAGACAACCCGGAAGGGGTTTCTGGAATTACACAAAATGAAATTTGTTGCCCTAGGGCTGAATAATGCGCTGCAACTAGGTGACTGATGGGAGGTGGTTGATATGATATAAATATTTTTGAAACTCCTCCCAATATATCCTCTGGATGAAGGGCTCCTCCCCTCATAGGAAAACAAGCTTAAAAACTTGGGTACTTAACCCTTCATTACAACTGACCTACAAAATAACGCAATTCTTGAAGGAGACTACGCTTATGATTATGGTTGAATCTTGGCCTCATGCCGGATAGTGGAATGAAGCTCAAAGGAACCTCTCCTGAGTGGGCACTCGAAGTCCCCTAAGGATGAGGGTGGGATTTCTGCTCGAAAAAACCCTTGTGCTAAACAACACAAAATACTCTGCTAAATAGCTGAAGCGTGCAGAAAGTCATAAAAAAACAAACATAAACAATATTCAGAATGCATTATATGGCTGCCATCCCCTTCCTTATATTATTTTTGAGCCTCCCCACCCTTGGTAACACTCATTAAATATGTTACTCTCATGGAGAATCCCTCCCACTATGACAACGATGTCCTCTAATAACTCTCCACTACCTCCATGACAATGTTTTTGATTTGGTTAAACTTGACCCCATCCACATGCTTTAGCCCCTATTCATACTCAAGAGTGATTTATTCAACTGATACAATGATCCACATTCACATTAGAATTTTTTTTGTTCCTACTAAAGATATTTATGGGTCTCTCTACCCTCTTATTCATCTACCTTATTGAGAAAAGAAAAATTAATATTCCAACTAGCTGGAAGCTAATTAGGAATATTACAGTCCTCCCCTCCAAAATGTTTCTTGTATTCAAGCAACTTCAAGGATGGATGATGAAAAATATCCTCTCCTTCCCCTGTGGCATCCTCATCCGATAAATTCCCCCACTGAATCAAATGTTCTCCAATAAACTCGCCGCTTAGTTTCTCCTCCCAAGTGTCCAAGTTAACCTTCGATGATAAAACCAAATGGCTCATATCATAAAGAAGTGGGAGATCCATGGTGGAAAATACATGTTGTCTAATGCCCTCATTAAGGCATGGGGCATGAAAAATGTTGGAGATCTTACTCCCAATGAGGAGCTCCCACCCATATGATACTCCTCCAACAAGATGGATCAACCTTTGTGGCTCATAGAAAAACTTCTCAATCTCCTTCTTCTGCAATATGAATGGTTTGTATGGATGAAAAGGGAGATAAACCAAAATTATCCACCCCGCACTGTCTCTCTCCCCATCCATGATCTATGTAGAACTCCTGTTGATCTTGGTATGTAGCAATGTTGTCCTTAAGATACCAGAATACATTTTGACTCTCTAGGATCCAATATTTGGTTCTATGAACCTTGCTTGCTCCAACCATTCTAACAACAGTGAATAAAACATCATCACCATATGGAATAAAAAATAGAGATGCACTGATTGCATATAAAATTTCAGATGGTGAAAATAGTTCCCCTAAGTGAACCAGTGCAGTTCTACTCCTTGTTGCCCCGGAACACATTGTGGTAAGTCGCCTCCCAGCCACTTGATTGCTGCCTCTACCTGCTCATCTGCCTAGGGGTAGTAACCAATGTTTGGTGTCAAATGGGTACACTCCAATAAAGACAACACCTACCGAAGGCCCTCTAGGAAGTGGCCAACACCATCAATGACTATGGTACCAAGAAGACCATGAAGTCCAAAGAGAGGCTTGCCCTATTGTCGAGAAATGCAATGTAAATGAATGGCAAAGGAATGCAAATACTTTGTTAGTTGATAAATAATTACAAATACACAAAACTTACCATGTATTGTTGGCAAGATAGTGATGATATCCATAGATGAGCTCTCCCATCTCTCTCCTAGAAAAGTAAGTGGTTGTAACAACCTTGCAGGATGTTCTTTTCCTCCTCATTCTTTAGGAAAATTGCACATTTCCTGATATGTTGGAGCACATCCTCCTTGAGATCCTTCCATGAGAATCTCCCCCAAATGGCCTGATATTTCCTAATGAAATCTTGGTGACCGGAAATGAGTGAATCATGTGTTGCATGTAGAACCTTCTCCTTGAGCTTAGAATCTATAGTCAAGAAGATATGATTCTAGTAATGGATGACTCCCTCCATCACTCTATACCTCTCATTAATCACCTACCCATCAAGCACTTCACATGTGAAGTGGTTCTTGGAATACTCCACCAATAGCTAAGACTCCCAATCTGGATCCATACTTGACAATGAACGCGTTGTTGGCCTCTGTGATAAGGCACCTGTCACCTCACTGCTCCCGCCTTTCATATGCTCAATGCCAAAACTACATTCTAGAATACTCCCATCCCGCTTTTGATGCCTTCCTTATAGCTAATTTTTCTCAAGAGAAGATTGAATTTTATGGTGGTCAATATTCACTTGGAAGCTATTTCTCCTCCAAAACTTCCTGAGTTTGGCCAATGCATGCATCAGCAGCAACAACCCCTTACCATATATGGAAGGATCCTTCCTATGTGGAAGATTCTTCTGACTCTTAGAGGTTAAGGAGTAACCCTTTTTCACTATAATTGTGCCATCATCCACTCCTGAAACATCACCTCTCAGTGCAAGAGGCTTGGTGAGAGTTGGTGATATCGATAACGAACAAATATACATCTCCTCCTTGAGCCTATAAAATTCCCTTTACACTGTGATAGACTCACTCAAGGCTCCCTTCTTAGCCAGATCCATGAATGGTGCAACCTGTTGTGAGAAAACTTTAACCAACTCCCGGTCTGGGGGCCTTCCTGGTGGAATGCTTCCAAATTGTAAAACATAATGGTTTATAGTAAACTTCATATCTGAGTGGAATAGTTTTTCCTTGCTTGCAATGCACAAATCAGGCTCCATCTTATTTGCGGAGGCTTCTTGAGGTGGATAAGTGTGCATTACCCTCATCATCTTATGCTTAACTCTCTTCTTATCTGTCCACTCCATGTACAAAGTCTCCCAATATATGGTGACCTCCCCCAATGTAATCAACCACTACACACCTAATATCACATTGGTGTCAGGAATGTCGACCATAAAGAAGTGATCAGTCAAATTTTATGTCCCCAAGGTTATAGACAATGTCTGGACATATTTCATGCACTGCATGGTTCTAGCTCCTGGAACCAAAACTAAGAATCCCTCAAAATCATCAGTGGGTTTTTTTCTTCTCTGCACTAATTGAACATCGATAAAATTGTGGGTAGCCCCACTATCAATCAATACTAATACCCACTGCCCCTGAATTGTACCTTGGACCCTCAATTTAAGATACTTGGGTACTCCCCTCAAAGATGTAAGGGCCCCTCCAATTAGAGAAAATGCCCCATTTCCACCCCGTGGTGGTAGTGGATCCTATCCTGCTATCACAATGCTTTTGTCTCCCCTTGGCTCCTCTTCTTCCTCCTCCTCACTATTAGAGAATACCTCAATATAGTGTGCCTTTCCTGCAGCACACTAGTGCTTTGGTGAACATGGTTCTTGGCATGTGAATCAAGCTTCCTCGTCCTAAAGTCTCTTTGGACATCATCACTAAGAGGCCCCTTGTTCTAGTTCTCCTTTGGAGGAAGAACCTCCACATCTTTCCCTTTGAACTAGAAGGTTGGATTTTCCTTAAATGGAGCTCTGGCTCTTGGAAAAGCATCATATAATTCCCTAGATCTCTTAATGGCATCTTGGAGCGTAGTTGGTCTAGTGGAATTAACCAACCCATGCAGAGGATCTGCTAGCCCATCAATGAGCATGTAAACCCTCCTAGTTAAATATAAATCTGGTACCATGACATAAAGTTTTAGAAATTTAGAGGTATAGGTCTCTGGATTACCTGACTAATTGATCTTGGCTAGCTCAACAAAAGGTGCCTCTGGGTATCTTCAACCAAAATTTTCTACTAACCTTCGAGTGAATTCTACATATGCAGTCACATTGGCATGCCCCAACGTAGAAAGACCATGAAACCACCAATCATGTGCCTCACCTTCAAGGTGCAGCACTATTATTTTAATGGCTTCAATCTTTGGTACTTGTTTAAACTGAAAATATATGTCTATTTTCTCCACCCAATACTTGGTTGTGCATTTGGATGACCCATCAAAAGCAGGCATAAAAAATCTACCCATAGTACGTTGCAAATCATTGTTCTACATGTACCCCCCACTCCTATTGTTATTCCAGGGTCTCCTGTTCTCCTTGATCTGAAAAAACTCCTGAAATTTTAGATTATCTTTGAATCTGAGATTGAGACTCATACTCTAGAAAATAATCTTCAAGAGTATCTTATTCTTGGGGTCCTCAACCTCCATTTCCTACTACTAAGAATGTAGGCTTAGCGGAGCGTTGGGAAACTTGCTGCATGATTGGTTTCTCACACTAGTGATGTGAAGTGTCGGTGATTTCTCCATGTAGAAACCTTCTTGGGGTTTCTTTATGTCTTTCCATCCTCATCTCCTTGATTTCTCTGGCAATATCCTGCATAGTTTGGAGAAGAAGCTTTGGAAACTCATTTTCATCCTTTCCCCTGATATTGGAGTCTTGCCTTTGTCTTCTTCATTGCTTGTATAATCAAAACTTATTCTTCTATTGATGTACCACTTCTCCATTTCTATGAGAGGCTTTTCTCCTTCTGATAACATAGATGTGATGTCTTACAGGCTGAGCCAAGATTATGCTTTGATACCACTGTAATATTCCAAATTAGGAAAAACAGGAATATAGAAAATTAAACTGGAAAATGCAGTAAAATATTAATACAACAATAGGAGAAGATCATAAATCCATTTTACTACACATTATAACAGAAAATGAGTACAAGACCTTGCGGAAAAAGACACTCAAGCTAGGAAAAACAAGCCTCAAAATGACCCAATACATAAAATATGGAATGTTCCTGCTACATAAAATGACGAAAGGCCATGAATGCACATTCCTTTGGAGAAAAAATGCAGGTTGAAACTAAAAATAAATATAACTACTGATATATTTCTTATAAAATGTCAGGATTAGAGATCTAGGTTTTCTAGCACCATTCCAAGACAACCCAGAAGGGGTTTCCGAAAATACATAAAATGAAAGTTGCATTCCTAGGGTTGAATAATTCACTGAAACTTATTGAATGATGGGAGGTGGCTGATATGATACAAAAATGTCTTAAAATCCTCCCAATAGATCCTCCCAATGAAGGGTTGTTCCCTTCACTAGAAAGAAAGCTCAAAAACTTGGGTACTTGACCCTCCACTGCAACTGCGCTGCAAAATAACACAATTCCTAAAGGAGACTGTGCTATTGATGTTGGTTGAAGCTTGGCCTGATGCAGGATAATGGAATTAAGCTCAAAGGAACCTCTCCTAAGTGGGAACTCGATGGCCCCTGAGGATGAGGGTGAGATTTCTGCTCGGAAACACCCTTATGCTAAACGGCACAATAGACTCCGCTAAATAGCTAAAGCGTGCAAGAAATCATAAAAGAACAAACATAAACAATATTTAGAATGCCTTCTATGGCTTCCATACCCTTACTTAGATTTTTTTTGACCCTCCTTACCCTTGGTCCCACTCATTAAATATTCTACTCTCATGGAAACTCCCTCCCACTATGACTGCATTGTCCTCCAATAAATCTCCACTACCTCCATGACAATGTTATTGATTTGGTAAAACTTGACCCCATCCACATGCTTTAACCTCTATTCACACTCAAGAGTGCTTTATTAAACTAATACAATGATCCACATTCACATTAGAAGTGGTTTCATTCCTACTAAAGATATGTATGGGTCTCTCTACCCTCTTATTAATTTATCTTATTGACAAAAGAAAAAATTAATATTCCAACTAGTTGGAAGCTATTTAGGAATATTACATAATATTTAATGTGTAGAAATTTTAAAAATGATAAATCAATTACTCTTTATCATTCACGTTTTTCCATTCCTTTGGAGAAGCCCCCCTTTCTCTTTTGTCTTCATCCCTATCGTCATCCCAAATCACCGCACCTAGTGTGTTTTCGATCTGCTTGATGTGCTCACTGGCATAATAGAAAAACTCATATGATATGTACCCCTCTTTCATATGTTGGAACAAGGTACCCTAGCTGTGTTTTTGATATATTTTTGTAGTAATTAGTCTAGCACAAGGGCTTTGGGGAGGGTTAAAGCCCCCAACATATTGTAATGGGTCAAAGGGTAGACCTAGAGTCTGCAAACCAAGGTTTGCAGACCACAGGATAGCGCAAGCTATGATGATATAAATAGATAGATAGTTTGAGTCTAGAGGTAAGTAATATTGATGCTAAGTACAAACTATTCAGATCTGTTTTGGGTAGTATTCGGTAAGGACTCCTGCTGGCTCTGTGCACAGAGGTCCTCAGTCCTGCTGTGTGCAGACCCAGCTGGCTATGTGCGGAGGTTGTGACTTGGGTTTGTAACTTGGTTTTGGATATTAATGAACACAGAATATGTTGAAGTATCTCTATGGTATCTGAACTGGCTCCATTACTATTGAAGTACCTCTACGTTATTTGAATTAGCTATGATTGTGTTTGTGATATATGATATAGTTTCGATTGTGATGATAATTACTGATGTGCATGTGGATACGATGGTGTTGCTAAGATCTGATTAATAATAGTAGCTTTGTTTATGGTTACATGCTATTTATACTGTTAGGGGCTCGATTATAAGCTTGTTTTTGTGTGAACTTGATAGATCTCAACAAGACTGCCTTAATTACACACTTTCTCCGAGGGTGTGGAAAACTGGTTCTAGTACCCACCCATACTACTTCGGGTGAGACCTTGGCCTGTGAAAGTAGGTCATTTCCGAAAGGGCCAGTAGTATAGGGGTTTGTTGGAAAACCTTGATTTTGAACCAAGGTTAGGACCCCTCAAGCCAACAAATGGTTCGTTTCCGGGACCAGGAGCATTTTGAGAGAGAGATTGGGTAATGCCACAAGGTCGTTGGAGACCTGAGAAATTGGAGCTCGAAGACTGGTTCAAAAAACAGATCCAGGAATTTTTTGTAAAAGAGAATCGCATCACGAAGCTAACAGCTGAAAATTGGAAGAACAAATATATTTTCACATAATTATATGAAATTTTCTTTGTAAATTTTGTGCATGAGCTATAGGAGTGGCTAGTAAGGCTAGTAGAATTTCAGACATGTTGGAAAGACGATCAAGTTACGCAGTAGACTCTGGAATTAATTCAACAGTTAGAGAAGGCTGACAACATAATCAACCAGACTCTAGATCATTGGGTGGATAGTGTGATAAGAGGATTTGTAACATAATTCGCAGTCGATCAGTTTGTATCCTACTCTGAAGAGGAGCGGAGGTTCTTCAAAGGATTCTGAGGTAAGCTCTTGCAAACATTGCCACTATTGATTAAAATATTACTGCGTGAAAAAGGCATTCTGTGTAAGAACATCAAATGAATGACTTCTGATTAGGGTGAGAGTACAATACGAAATGGTAAGTACTGCCAAGTCAACCGAGAAGGGGATAGATCCGTATATAGCCCATTGGGGGAGCCATCTGCACACGTAGGAACTAGCCCTCCAGCTACACCATCATCGAATCAGCGTAAGGGAAAGAACTCCCCTACCCGTCCACCACTACCGGAAGAAGGTATGGCCACACGCATGAAGCTGCCCACCTTTAAGGGTGTGGGAGACGAAGACATCGACTGATTTTGGTTCATAGCGGAATCAGTATGGATTGCCCAAAATGTTGCTAGTGATGTTGTAAAAGGGGCACAACTATCCCTCTCCTTTGAAGGAAGGGCCCTAGATTGCTTCATGGGGTACGTAGGCCAACATGCGGATCCATCAATAAAATAAATTAAGCATGCTTTAAAACAAAAGTTTCATAAGCCTAATTCCTACGCTCAACTGGTGGTTGACATTAAAGACTTTAAACAATGACCCACTGAGTCGGTATGGGAGGCTGATCAGTGGCTATAAAAGGTTATCAAATATGAAGAATTTAAGTATGAGGATAAAAAACACAAGGAATGGTTCATTGCCATGCTATTACCTCACCTGCATGGGCATATGGGCCAGCAAGTGATTGATACACAAGATAAAGCCTTGGAGATTTCCATGAAGCTAGAAGTTGTGCCAAGAGACAATGCCCAGTTTGGGGTACAACAGATCCAGGGACAACTGGAGGAAATGCACCTTGAAATCTAGAATTTGAGGAAAGAGCGAGGACAAGAAGCTAGTCTGAACGTATGGTGCATAAGATGCAGGGTTTCAGGCCACACCAAGGATTGGTTCCCTTTTTTGGTAGACTACATGCAAGCTGGGGGGCCCAACCCACTGCGCCCTAAAGAGGCTATGGGACCAAGCGGTCCCACGTTATGGTGCGCTGACTTCCATGTAGCTAGAATACATGATACCAACCACTGTCCCTGTCTTGGTGCTTATGTTCCAGAGTTGAAGCAACAGTGGTGCCAATTCTTGTCATCTGTGGGACATGATGAACACAAATGTCGGATATATGACTTAATGATAAACCGAAGAAACCTGTACAAGGTATAGGCTGACCCTTATTCACCACTATCTCCCTCAAGACGAGGAGGCTCCCCTACCAGATTCTAGGGGGAGAGGCAGAAGCGTAGATCAAGGAAGAGGGCAATTGATCTGTTATAATTGTGGAGAAGTAGGGCACTTCGCAAGGGACTATTCAAACCCTTCATGAAAATCTTATAGATATTGTAGGAAATTGGATCATGTAATCACAGATTGTTTGGTAATGATAGTAAAGATGTAGGAAAAACAACAGACTCCAATGTAGAATGTACAAAGGGCTAAAGCAGAACCACATGATGAAGGACCTAATATTAATGTCATTACACGCAACATCGTGGAAGTGGCATGGATATTGGAGGAGTTGAGGAAAGAGCTACGGCTGAACTCCTTATCCGAAATTCCGCTATAAAAAAGGAAAGCTTGGACCTATAGAAGGAAAAAAAATCTTCATAGAAGCTCACAAAGTCTTTACCAAGGATGAGGCATCTACTTCCAAGGCTCCAACAAACCTAAAAGCAAATGAAGAAGTTAAACCATTCCTACAGGCATGTATGAAGTTTATACGCAACCAGACGGTAGTAGAAAATATTCAAGCACTGATAGATAGTTGCGCAGAAAAAAATGACCCTCCAATAGAAGTTACAAATGTTCACAAACTTTACAAGCATAAGAAACACATTGGTCGGGAAATGCAGCTAACGACGCAGATTGGTGATTATGAAATGGCTCAGGTCATCGTAGATCTGGGATCTAATGAAAATTTCCTACCCAAACAGATGTGGCAGAGGATGGGAGAACCTAAGCTGGAATGATATACTATACAACTGCGCATGGCTAACCAACAAAATATCATACCGTTGGGGAGACTATCAAATATTATGGTAGATATCACAGGGGTTAAGGTATACGCGGATTTTGAGGTAATTCAAACTGTAGAGGATGCGGACCCTTATCTTGCACTCCTGGGATTGGATTGGGCTCTAGACATAGGAGGCATTATCAAATTGAAGAAAAGGAGCATTTTTTTTAAAAATGAGGGTACGAGAGTAATAGTCCATCTAGACCCATCAGAAGGAGAACGGTATACAGAACTCGTGCACGAAGAAGATGATGTGGATCATATCTATAAAATAACCTCTTAAGACAAGGATTGGATTAATCCTACGGCCGATGGTGTGCTTTGATGGGAGAAAGAAAGTAAATTCCTCTCTAACTCCAATGGGGAGATCGAAAACTGGCAGAACTGGTTACATGACGTATATGCACTACAGTGTCTTAGGATCAAAAAGAGCTTCCGGTGTATCTGCTCAGAGGTAAGAGAGCTACCTTACTTTGATGGTTCTCGTAGTATTAGGGATTTTATTAGAGCATTCGAAGCAAAAGTCCCAAGGGAGCGAAAAATGTGGGCACTTAGCCTATCCATGCGTGCGAACCCCGCGTGGTGGTGGGAAAATCATAAGGGGACTTTTCAGGATTGGGAGGAATGTCGCAAGATGATGATCCTACGATTTGAACCCCCGGTTCACCTACGCATGGAGACTTTCCTTGGCCAAGGGGACCCATGAAAGCACTTGTCTGCTTGGATGGAGGTATGGTGCGGAAGGGCCGGGGATGAATGGGTCCACCTATTCATTCATGCTTTGGGGCCAATCCCCACTGCATGGTATTTGGATGCAGAGCTACATCAGCACACCCACCACTGGGAGACCATGAAGGATGATTTTTTGGGGACGTTTGGGTTGATAGGCAGCACTGAGGAATTGGATGAAACCCTATAGGACATAGATGCCCTAATATTTGATGAATCATGCCCTCGTGTAGAGTATGGTGCACTAGCTTGGGACACGCAGATGAAGGATATTGCTAACTGTTGTAATCTATCAATGGAGGAATGTGACGAAGACTCGCGAAATATCACTATCCCAGAATCGGAGGGTAAACGAGCAGTTGCTGGACTCCACTACAGATCGTCGATGTGACCAAGCCTCTTAAGCTAAGGGAAGTCAACATTGGAACAAAAGAACAACCTAAGAGAGCTACAATTAGGGACTATTGGGATGATGATACCATTGGGAAAGTCACAAAACTTCTCATGGAGTACCAAGACCTATTTCCGATGAAATTCTTAGAACTCAAAGGTATTACAGGGGACCTAGGGTTCATGTGAATCACTTTAAAACTATATGCACACCCTGTTAAGTAGCGCCCTTACCAATAGAACCCCAAGTATAAGTAGAAATCAGGGAAGAAATTGACAAAATTCTAGCTGCATGTATCATCGAACCAATAGAACAGTTAGATTCGGTAAGCCTTATGGTGGTCCAAGAGAAAAATACTGAAGCAGAAATAAGAATCTGCATTGATCTGCGTAAGCTGAATGATGCCTACGTACATGATCCCTTCCCTACACCAGTCTTTGATGAAATCCTCGATAGTGTGGGAGGCCAAGAAGCATAGTCATTCACTAACGGGTTTTTAGGCTACCATCAGATCAGGATCGCACCTAAAGATCACATCAAAACTACGTTCGCCACCAAATAAGGATCCTTCCATTACACCATCATGTTGTTTAGGCTCAAATATATCCCTGCCATCTTTTCACGGGTAGTGGTTGCAGTATTCAAGGAGTCCATTCACAAGTTCTTGGAGTTATACTTTGACGATTGGAAAATATTTGGATTGGTAAAGAATAACATCTCGAACCTGTGCATGATGTTGGATGCATGTAGAAAGAACTAGATTTCCATAAATATTAGGAAGTGCATATTTTTTGTACCTTTCAGGATCTTGTTAGGCCACATAGTCTGTCGGTAGGGACTGATGGTTGACCTCGCCAAGGTGGCGGTTATCATCAAATTAGCGGTCACTACAACTAAGAAACAACTGCACTCCATCCTTGGGCACATGGGCTGCTATAGGAAGTTTATTCAAGGGTACACATTGATCATGGCACCCATGGAGAAGTTGATAAAGGAGGACATTTTATTTTTTTGGGACGCAGAGTGTTAGAAGAGCTTTGAGATACTGAAGGTTTTCCATGTCCACATGGACACTTCAGGGATCACCCTAGGAGTTGTCCTTACGTAGCCTATGGAGGGGGACATTGACCACCCAGTTGCATTTTCTAGTAGAAAAATCTCTATCGTGGAACTTAACTACTCCACTACTGAACGCGAGGGGCTGGAAATGGTGTACACCCTGCAGAAATACCAACATTATCTACTGGGAGGGCACTTCAAGGTGTTCAAGGATCACTCATATTTGAAGTACCTAGTCAATATGCCTGTGTTGGGGGGGAAGATCTGCCGATGGTTACTACTATTTCAAGAATATGACTTTGAGATAATTGTGAAGTCGGGGAAATTAAATGTTGGACCAGACCATTTGTCTCGAATCGAGAGTGGTGAAGAACAAAATAACCTAGAGGAAGGATTTCTCGATGCACAGCTATTTTCTATTAAGGTGGTTGATGAGAATTTTTTTGATATTATTCAATTCTTAACTATGGGGATGGCACCTGCAAAATATTCAATACAACAAAAAAAAGAGCTAGTAACTTGCGCAACTGACTTTACCATCATCGCAGGCCACTTGTATAAGATGGGAGCTAATGAGGTACTGCAAAGATACGTTTTGGAGAATGAAATGAAATCCATTGTAGTAGAAGCCCAGGGAGGTGTAGCAGGATGTCACTACGCAGGAAAAGAAATGGTGTAGAAGATCTTAAGAGCTAGGCTGTGGTGGCCCACACTGCATAGTGACTCTCATGACTATTGAAAAGCCTGCAACACATGCCAAAGGATAGGAAGACCATCGCGTAGGGATGAAATTCCCTTACAACCACAGATGGCCCTGCAGGCGTTTGATAAATGGGCCTTAGACTTCATTGGGCCCATCAACCCACCAGGTAAGAATATAGGTACCCGCTACATCATCACTGTGACTGATTATGTAACCAAATGGGTGGAAGCACAATTTTTTAAGGATTGTACTAGAGATACTACTGTGCACTTCAGTTTTGAGCATATTCTAACCAGGTTTGGCTATCCGAAGATCTTGATGAGCGATAGAGGTATGCATTTCATTAATGACACAACACAAGCTTTGACTGAGGAGTTCTGAATCCACCATGAAAAAATTACCCCATATCACCCACAGGCAAATGGAAAATTAGAAGATTTTGATAAAATTTAGGAACAGATGCTTACTAAGGTCTGTAATGTCGATCGAAGCAATTGGGACGTGCAAATCTCGTCGGTCCTTTAGGCCTATCGAACCACATGCAAGGAATTGACTGGGAAAACACCATTTTAGATGGTTTATGGGAAGGAGGCCATTATGCCAATGTAATATATCATTCCTGGCTTGTGTATCACAGCCTTTATGAACATGGTGGAGCCCGATATCATGGAGGAACACTTAGCACAGCTAGTCGCCTTGGAAGAAAATCGATTCATTGCTAACTTTCACCAGCAAGTTCAGAAGGCCTGGGAAAAATCCTGGCACGATAGGCATACGCGACATAAGTTTTTTAAAGAATATGAGCTACTATTATTATATGACAACGAGTGTCCGCGCCACCCTGGGAAATTCTGCCAACATTGGTTGGGACCTTATATCATAATAGAAATTACGAATGATGATGCGGTGAGATTGGATATGCTGCGTGGAAACCCCCTACTTGGATATGTTAATGGCAACTATCTCAAACCATACTGGACCAAATTGGCACAAACCAAATGACTATATGGCTGGAGAAGCTGTATTGGGATGGATACGCGCGAGCAAGAGGGAAAACGTAGGCAGGCCCTTTCTACGGGCAGGGGTTGAATGTAGGCTAGGGAGACTGGGAAGGTGCATTGGGAATGCAGGGGTAATACATAGCTATGAAAAATAGTTGTTTGAACAATATAGCTGGGTAAAAATCCAACTTTACCATTGGGAGGAGTGGGTAGTAGGCAATTAATGCGGTGATTTTCGAGGATTTTTTACCGTTTCCTTGATGGTAAGTTTCAACTAAGTTTCATCTGACATTTACTCACTATTCAAAGCTATAAGTGGAGGAGAGAAGCTCATAATTGGGTTCTACATGTCCTAAAAATATTTTTCCTTGCTAAATTCCATAACTATTGTGCTCTGTTCATGTTTGGGCATGCTACCCCTCTGATAGTAGCAACACTGAGTTCGTCTTCTGAGCAAGAATGACTGCGACCAATCTCGCTGAATCATTGCAGACCGTAGCCTCTACTGAGAGAGAATTTGATGAAGTATTGGAGGTCACCCTTGAAGTCGAAGAGGCCATGTCCACACCAACCAAAGGGAAGTAAGTGGAGAAAAAGAAGAGTAAGGGGAAAGGCCAAGAGCAAGGGTAGGGGAGGACTGCAAAATGGGATGGGGGGAAGCCATGCACCTCCCCTCGAAATGTGAAATCCCCCCAAATGGTGCCTAAGGCACGCTCTCCTAACCCGGCGAAGTCACCTCTGTCTGCCCAGGAAGAAGCTCGGTTTGTTGCCCCACTAACTTGGTTACCACCCTATGTTTGGCCTCGAAGGTCCTTGGTGCACACGCCGAAGAATCTCGATGGTCTGCGCTCCTATATAAAAATTCCACTAATTCCAGGTGAATTCCCCATAATTGGAGAAGCATTTTGCAAGCTCTCCTCAATTAAGTTCGACGATCATGACCTTGCCAACCTGGAGGCCTTCTCAGAATTGGCACTTGAGCTATATATTGAAAGAGTACTGGAGGATGATGTGCTAAGGGTCGTACCAGTGCCGTGGATGTGTGGGTTAGAAGGATCTGGATTACTAAAATTTTTACGGATAGCTCACTTTGGCCGATACAATGTAACTGACCAAGTTGTGCGACAGTTGCTAGCCTTGATCCATGACGGCAACTTGTGGATCCAGGACCACATTCCCATCAATGCTACCCTAATTCACCACATTACTGGTCTCCCCATGGAGAGGCAAAATCCCATGGAACACATCGACAAGAATTATGAGCAACATATTGCCCACAAGGTGTGGGAAGACTACCATGTTGAGCGAAACATCAGAAGGTTCCTGATAAGCACCATTGTCGACCCTAGAGTGCACATGGGTACCCTGTTGCTGGCTTGTAAAATGATGCGCATTTTATAGGCTATGAATTTCCACACATATGTAATTCAGATATATGGTCATTGCGAAAAGGGGGTCTTCTTTAACTAGTCGTAGTTCCTCTACAACAATTTTTTGGAAAATGTGCACGAGGCCTAGGATCACGGGAAGGCGTTCTGTTACTCTTGGCTACTGCTCATAATTGCATTGGTCGCATGGGAAACCCCTGAATGACCGGTCCTCCCGAAGCTTGAACCAGACATGTGTGAAGGGGTGCGATATGCAAACTTATGGGATTTAAAGGATGCACATCGTATTAAGGAAAAAAAATGTATTTTGGGTACTATTTCATGCCGCGCTCGCAATAGAAATTCACTCTCAGCCATGCTTTTCATTAACGGTCTACAAAAAATATAGGTGCATTGCAACATTCCAGGTTACAATGCACAACGTGAAAATTCGGGGCCGTAAGGATCCACCTTGGATGTCGCTGCCTTACATGGTCGCTGATGAAGAAATCGATCGGCTCATCACCACTTGGCCACCGCACTAGAAACTAGGATTCAAATCGGCAACGACTGACACTGCTGGTACAAGCACAGTCCTGAAGACTGCCGCCCCACCTGATACTACCAAGAACTTATAGGGTCGTGGCCCAGAAGGCTCCACTAGGACAAAGGTTCCCTTAGATGCAGCACAGGGCGCGGAACAGGAATCTCAGCAGGACATGGAGACTAGGGGTCTGGATGCGTAGGGCGGTGGTTCCCTGCATGGCATGAAACAGACAATTGGAATTCTCAAGGGCCAGCAAATGAAATGATAGGATATGAGGCCTGGTGAGGATGTTAAGGGTACCTTAATTGAGGAATACTTGGAGCAAATTGCAGATGCGGTCACCCTTGCTTCAGAAGAGAGATGGCTTGCCTTCGAAGAGTAGCAAAGGGCCACAATTGCTGCATTACAATCTAAGCTTCAAGCTCTTCAACTCAAGGCCAATACCTTGCATATGAGTGTGGTCCAAGAGAGGTTACCTCAAGCGACCACCACTGATTTGATCTCCATGACCGAGAGTCGCCCCTGCCCCCTGCTGGGCATAGAAATCACTTTGAGTCTGCCCGACTTATGTGTGCAAGTCTAGGCCTACGCAAAAGCACATATGGACTTGGCCCAGCTTTTGGGCGAGCCGCTGCAAGCTCTCCACATTTCCCTTGATGTGGAAATTCAACATAGAGACTGTCAGGTGCAAGAGTAGCTAAGTACAGTGAAGAAAAAAATCATAGAAAAAACTATTGAGGCATCCTAGGCATAGGCCGCATGCATCCTTGGCGCCAAAAAAATGACTGATTTAGAGTGTCCAATCAACAGACTCTGTGCAGATGTGACTGTTGACATTCCAGCCTCTTCCACCCCCAGGCTAATATTGTGGGATTTGCCGCAGCCCTGAAAGCTTCTCAGACTGAGATCCAAAATGTTAATACCGAGATGGAGCAACAGATTGTTGCGTTATAGGCTAAGTTGCAGCCAAAATGCCTCTTGAGGTACGTGCCCAGAGAACTACACTAGTCACAGAAGCTACGAACACCATTACAACTCAGATTGCTCAGGGTGTCGAATTGCTTGAGATAGTTATGCAGTTGTGATCTAAGATGCAACGCGACCCTCTCTTGCATGAATTTACCTAAGAACTATACCAAAAGGAAGAATAATTCGAGAAAATGGAGGCTACAATTCCCACTCTAATCCCAACACAATGCCTGGCACATTTGTGAGCTATACATGTGCTCAGAGATGACCTAGAAGGGCTCTGCCATAAGAAGAACATTGTGAGTGACCACCTCAAGCCATGGGTCGATGAAGCCCTCAAGATATCTTAGGACTTGGATGTTGCGGTCAAACAGCTGAATTAGACCATGGAGAGTGTCATCGATAACACGTAGAGCGAAGGAGTGTTTCCCCCTCTGGTTGATGCAATCAAGTAGCTCCAGGAATGTATGCAAACCCCATGACCACTGTGACTTGGGATGAGTCACAAGATTGTGTTGGGGGCCTGTTGGAATGGGGTCCCCTAAATACGTTTTTTTATATATTTTTGTAGTAATTAGTCTAGCATAGGGGCTTTGGGGTGGGTCAAATCCCCCAACGTATTGTAATGGGTCAAAGGGTAGACCTAGAGTCTACAAACCACGGTTTGCAGACCACAGGATAGTGTAGGCTATGATGATATAAATAGATAGATAGTTTGATTCTAGAGGTAAGTAAAATTGATGGTAAGTACGAACTATTGAGATCCATTTTGGGTAGTATTGGGTAAGGACTCCTGCTAGTTGTGTGCGAGGAGATCCTCAGTCCTACTATGTGTGGACCTCGCTGGCTGTGTCCGTGGGCTGTGACTTGGGTTTGTAACTTGGTTTTGGATGTTAGTGAACACAGAATCTATTGAAGTATCTCTATGGTATCTGAACTGGCTTCGTTACTGTTGAAGTACCTCTATGTTATTTGAATTAGCTATGATTATGTCTGTGATATATGAATTAGCTGCGATTGTGATGATAATTACTGATGCTCACATGGATGCGAAGGTGTTACTAAGATCTGATTAATAATAGTAGCTTTGTTTATGGTTACATGTTGGTTATACTATAAGGGGCTCGATTATAAGCTTGTTTATGTGTGAACCTGATATCTCTCAACAAGACTGCCTTAATTACACACTTTCTCCCAGGCCGCGGAAACCTGGTTCCAGCACCCACCCATACTACTTTGGGTGAGACCTTGGCTTGTGAAAGTACGTCATTTCTGAAAGGGCCAATATTATATGGGTTTTTTGGCAAACCCTAATTTTGAACCTAGGTCAGGACCTCTAAAGCAAACACCATATACCCCTTGGGTTTTCCTCTTTATCGAATAAAAATTTCTAGTTTCTTCATGTACCTTTCTAAGAACATCCAACGACATGAAAACACTCGAGCTGATTCAATCTCATCTACTAGGTGAATTAGAAGATGAACCTACAAGTCCATGAAACTTTTCAGCAATTATTTATCAAACATACAAACAATCTCAACTATCTCTTGATACAACTGTGGAATGATAGTTATATAAATCTCCTTTGAATAATGTGATCCATCGTACAAAAGCAGAAAATTTAGATATGGAACGTTGTAGGTCTTAGGGGAATTCATGGTTCACACACCAACACACGAGAAAAGGATAATGAAATTAAAAGGTAAACACATACAAAATTTAATTATATTTTATCCTATTGCATAAAAATAATAAAATAATAAAAAAATCATATTTTTGACATACATAGTCTTAGAAGATTCAAATGGTCATGTGATTTCAACCCCGACAAATGATCTTCCATATTGAAGCAACAATGTTGTGAAGACCCATATAAATAATGCGCCCTCACACCCATTATAACATCCTTTTCTAAAGAAATATCATAGTTATTTAAAATACATGGGAAATCACCCTCTTTGAAAGACAAAGAGGGACCAATATATCCTCTACTTTCTTGTCTGGGAAAATGTTTATTTTTAGCATTTTAAGAAATAAAATCTTTGCTAACAATCAATGTTTCATTTTATTTCGATTATATGTTCATCCATAAATATTATTAAACATTTTTAAAAATATGCATGGGATCTAGTAAGTGGGAAATCTTAAGATTCTCCCCAAAATAAGAGCTCATAAAAGACATATCTCCTTTTCATCCTAATGTGAAAATTTTCAACATAGATGTCAAATAATTATGTATCATTGATACTTGGCTCTCCATTTTAATCGAACATTTATGTAATATTCGTCTCCTTATTTATCTCATATGCTCTAAACCATTCAATTAATCTCATTATTGCATGCCTTTGGGTTCTCTCTTATTTACCATTAAAAGTAGATGTTTATCTTCTGTAAGGGTGTTGTTCTGGGAGGAATACCCTAGCGTAATCATACACTAGATTTCGTAGGTGGTTGGACCACCTGAAATTCAGAGAAGGTCCATAAAATTTTAAAAATGATACCATTTTGTTACAAGACCTACGAAATTATTGTATAATACAGGGCATGCTAGCGATCATGAACATCATAACAATTGCAACGAATTAAATTAATATGCAGTGAAACAATATTGTTACATATAAAAATCAATAAATATGTAATTTACCAGAGAAAAATCCTAATCCTCGATAATAATGTACTATGTAAGAAAATATGTTGTACAATGTAAAACTCCTCTCTGTTGTGATGGATCTTGATACATCATATACATGTATCCCTTCTATTGACATTGCGATCAACACCCTCCAGAATTTTTGCTACAATTGAATTTTTGATCCTACTAAGGATCTTACAATATGTTGTTACATGATCCCATTATGGTTTATTGATTTTTTGTAAAGTTTTCAAGTCTTCCTCTCATAGCTATAACTTTCAAAGTCACTTGCTTGCACATGCTCAGTCCTTGAAAAACTTATGAGCACACTTTCCTTATGCAAGCATGAACAAGGACAACATCGCCCATCAATACAGTGCCTGTGTGATGTTGAACTCATGTCAATAGTCAGTGCACGCCTTCATTGTTAGTATTTCTCACTTCATTTTCATTTGTATTTCTATTTCAGTGAATTTGATCAGCTATTGGATTTTACGCACTTTCTCTTTCACCACTCTCGTTTTCATGTTCACGACTGTCAGTATTGCTTCCTTTCAATTTCATAAGTGTATTTTTCATCTTATTTTCACTCTGTCATGTGTCGCTTTCAAGGTCGTTCGCTCTCATCCTTACCTCTTCCCTTAGCGCACATGGAATAGTCACAGAACCTGAAGCCTTTATTTGAGAGCACTCCTTCAGCTCAAAGCTTGTCCCCCTCCTTGAGAACATGACACATTATGAAGTAAAAACATGCAATATGTTTGCTTCACCTGTGTGCCCAACGATCTCCTAGTTCCTCTTGAGCACACAAGAACATTGGGAAGGTTCGAAGCCTAATCGCTTGTTCCTTCAATGTGTGACCCTGCACCCTTATTTGTCCCTTAAATGCACAAGCCCACCTTGAACCAAAAAATCATTCTCTTTAGTTCTTCAGACCTATACCCTACGCCCTTGAGTTCTCTCTATCTCTTGATTGAGTGCACAAGGGCACCTTGAAGGCCTCTTGTGAGCCTTTGCCTTTCAGTGCCTTAAGTGCAGTAAAATTAACAATGGAGCCTTCCTAAGCCACTAATGTGTTCAATTGTGCTTTTCCCAACAATTATCATTCTTTCAACCCTTTCACGGGCCTATCATGATTTTATCATTTCATAAGCTAGGTAGTGACAGAATAGATGTTTTTAAAATTTATTTTTTGTTTGTCATGAGTGATTTTCTTTCACAAGATTAACTTCCTTGCATGAACAGGTAATTATCAAAGTAGATAGCAAGGATAAATCATAAATAATCACCTACAGAGAATAAGAAAAAAATAAAACTACCATGGATACATGAAGAAGATCATTGACCAAAACAAAAAGAATACATAGCATGATGACTCAGAGGATTCAAAATCTCATCCAAGACCATTTAGAGGGTGAATATAAGAAACTAAGTGGGTCTTTCATGAAGATGAAGTATATATAAGATCTACCATCAAGAATGAAATTTAGAAGCAACAATAAATAAAGCTTGGAATTGCCACCTCATCATGAAGTCCATGTCATAATTGTCAAGTTGTAACTTGTAAAATTGTCATCATAATGCTAAATGTGTGTCGATTTGTTATGCCACATCATCATGTGTAATGTAATGATGTACTTTTAGGAAAAGGAAAAAAATTAATTTGTGGAAGTCCAAGATTCATATGTGTAATATGAAGAGTCACATAGTCATATATGGACAAAAGAGTTATATATAAGTCCAAATTTGACATAGATAAGTCCAAACTTTAGACGTTCAAAAGTTATTTAGAAGTCAAAAGGACACATTGAAGTCCAAGAGTCATGAGGTAAAACCAAGAGTTAAGGAGATATGAAAGGTAATTCATCTTGTTATAAAAGCAACCTCACAACTCAAGCAAAGGCCTTTTGGAGGCTTAAGGCTTTGGAGAGATGATATTGGCTTCTCTATTTGGTATAGGAGATAAAACTATTATTTCGAGAAGCAAGAAATGAATGAATGTTCTACTACTGGAACTAGTGCCTCATCATTGTACCTATGTACTTAGAACTTTCACCTAATTGAAATTCAATGAGCCAAAACATTTTCATGCATGTATCAAAAAAATTTTAGGACTATTCTTTGGATGTTTATGATATAAGTTGTGTTCATATGTACTAGGGAAATTGAACTATTTCATTTTCTTTGGTACTCATCTTGTTCAATGTGTGTTGTGTTAGCTTTAATAATCATTGTTTGAACTAATTTTCTAATGAATATTTTCATGCTCTCACGTGTCTCTCTTAGGTCGGTACTATTAACTCATTTCATAGACTCAGTCTCATATCCTGCTCATGAAGGTCCCATTTTACACATTGCAATCAGTGTTTCAAAATGTCAACTTACTTGTTTGTTCAAGGTCTATGTATATAATCTCTTATGTTATCCGTTGAGACCAAGAAAAACCTTTGTGTTATGGTGGCTGGGTTGATACTCCAGATGGGGCTCCTACTCCAAATAGTTTGAGGTCTAATTCGGATTTCACATCAGGGAGACTCCCTGTATGTTTGCAGTATCCAACACTGTCAACATTTTGGCGCTAGAAGGAGGTCCATATGACAAGTTGTGTCTATTGAGTCTGTTCTGAATCTCTTATATTTAATGTCTCATCCTCAAATCATATTCACATGGTGTTTTTCCAATATATCCAATTTTCAACTTTTAATCCCTGATGAACCTCTTTATGACTTGTGTAAATTGAGGTTTGATAGTGAGTATGGAACATCCATAGCCAATAAAATTTCTGATTTTCTTAAATTTTGTGAATATTATGAAATTGGTGATGAATATTTTTCTTGTGTGCTTTTATTCCTCACTATTGAAGGTCGCATTCATAAAAGGTATTATACCTTACCATCTACCTCTATTCATTATCTTGATCAATTTCTCAAGGAATTTCATCAATCTTTTGATAGGTATGATTAGCAAGATGTTTATAAAAGAATTAATCAACTTAGAATAGGTCCTGATGAATCAATTAAGGATTTTTCTAATTGATTCCTTCAATTATGTTGTGATTTTTAGGGAGAAGATATAGATTGGGATATAGTTAAAAGTAAGTCTGAAATTTTGGTTCAAATATGTAATATTCCCAATTTTTGCAGCTAATGGGAATATTGCATTTTATTTTCAGTTTTCTTAACTCATGAATAAAAGTGGAAAGGAGGAACTCTAAAACTCCAAATCAGCAAAATAAATCAATGCCCGATGTGAACATGGAAAAATTTGGGCCATATTAATAAAATACACTTAGGTGTGAAGAGGAATTGAGAGGATTGACTAGGTCAACAAGGCCAAATCACAACATTTTCCAGATACATTAAACCTCCTCATTGATCAACGCAGTCTTAGATGGAGACCCTCCATGTGAAAAGGTTTAACTCATTGGAGGTGGTTTAGATTTTTCCAAACCCTCATGTTATAAAAGAAAGAGGAAGGCCACAAGGAAAGGTTGTTCAAGATAATTCGATTTTGAGATTGCTTAAGCAACTGAAACTCTCTGGTTGTTTAGCTAGAAAGAGAAATTTCTTGTTTAGGAATTCCTCTTCCTTCATTGAGGAGCTTTTTAAGGAGTATGTTCTGAAATGCCTCACATCTAGGCTTGAGGCCAAGCTTCCTCCTCCATCACAACGTTATTTCTTTTGGGCAGGAATTGCTGTGTTTCAGGGTGTTGTAGTGAGGGGTTTTTCAACACCACTTCCAAATCTAGTTTTGCAGAAAAGGGAGCATTCCTTTCTCTGGAAGATTAGTGAGGAAGCATTGATATTCATATTCAGATCTTGGCATTACGCCAAAGGACCTTCCAACATCATCTACACAATATACTTCAAAAACTGCGTCATTTTCCAGTGCATTGTTGTAGCAAGGTTTCTACCCTAGTTTGGTGCTTATTTCCTTGAGGACGATCCATGCCTTCTTCCGGAAAGTTTGTATTTCAGACCTCTTCTGTAGTTTTGTATATTTCAGCCCATATACTCATAGTTTCAGTGATTTTGTGTTTTCCAGATCCATATTCTACAGATCTGATACTTGTATTTGTTCTTTCATGAAATCCCCTTGCCAGGTGACCTATTTGATGTATAAAAGGAGCTGAATCTCTATTTTTATTCATTCTTAGTTATAATAAACTTCAGAACTGATTTTGCAGACATATTTTGTCTAATTTCTTTAGAAATTATGCACTGTATGCTTCATCCATTTTCTGCATGCTTCAATTCATGGGAAATCAGTGACTTTAAGCTCATCCGGGGATGGAGGAACTATTTAACATAGCTATAATGCTTTGTTTGAGCTAAAATTCAGATAATAGGTCCCTCATGACCTAATATAAAATAAATTCCCTCCATTTCCCTTAATTTTACGTATATTTCTGAATACATCCATTTTGGGCCATAAATCCTCACTTTTCCCCACTATTGGATGAAGGGATTGAACATATTTCTTGCTGATGTGTTTATAATTTATGTATGAGCATATATCAGCATATTCAATGTATTGAAAACTCTCTACAATTTCATCAGGCCGTTTTCCCTTGCTGCAACTATCATTGGGCATTTTCTTGAAGATAACTAGGTGTGGGAGATCTGTTTAACCCACCTAGTCTTATTTGTTTCAGCTCAGATCTTGGATTTAAATTTTATATTGTCTTATATAAAGGATACAAGAGTTATTTTCCTATTCCAAATAATTTTTTTCCTGAAAATTCATATTTTAGTGTATGATTCATGAGTTGTTCCCAATCTGGAACATTACAGTGGTATCAAAGCATGATCTCTGGCACAGTCTGTGAGATCAAGATATCAGAGAAGTGAAGAGAAGAAACAAAGATCAGAATTATGGAGAGGATGATATTACTCTCATCAGTGTTCAGATCTAAGAAGGGCCTCTCCAAAGAGGTAGATCAGAAGAGAGAAAGAAGATGCACCCAGACTCCTAGAGGGTTTCGAGAAGAAGAAAGTTGCAGTAAAATATGCAAGAGGTTTCAAGAAGAGGAAGGAAGCCCCAAAACTTCCTATCAGCAAAGTAGAAGACCAGAGAGTCCTAGATCTTCTCATAGATCCACTATGCCCACTTTATTTGAATAAGGTGAGAGGTATAGCAATGAAGAAGAGAGATGCAAAGTAACTCCTAAAGGGTTTCAAGATGAAGAGGAAGAGCTATACAATTCCTCTCATCACAAAGAAGGGAGAATGATTGAAGAAGATATATCATTGCTTCTTTTTCAAACATTGAAGAGTATTGAAGAAAATATCAAGGAGTTTGATGAGGAGGGGAAAAATATGAGCTACAAAGAGACATCTCCCAAGGAAACAAAGGAGAATGTCAATCTTGTCACTTTGGGCAAGAGATCTCCATTTTCACTATCTGCTGTTAAGGTGCTTACATCTAGAGAAGAGGCACTTTCATATTTGCAAGGTGGTCTTGAGCTCTTAACATATGGAGTCCCATGCATGAATCAGGAGATGCATGAGGAGGAGAAGGAATATACCAACGCTAGTATGCTTAAAGAAAGGAGACCATCATTCTTTCTAGTAGTTGGAGGAATCATTGATCTGGATGGAGTAACTCTTGTGTTCTGTCAAGAGGTTCCCACATATCAATTGATCCAAGGTATGCATGAAATTTCAACACATATTGTTTCAAGATTAATGCATAGCCAAGGATTAAATCAAAATGATGATTTGAAGCAAAGACATGTCACAGCGTAGAGGACCCTTGATCTAATCAAGGATGAGACTAGAAACTATCCCTATGCATCATTGTTGAGCTGCATTCAATCTCTTGGGTTGAGATGTAGGGTCTCAATAAAGGGGATTAGTACTATCCTATGTTCAATGGCTGATTGTGAGATCAGTAATGAAACTTGCTTTGAGATAGTACATGCATCACTTTGCAGATCTATAGCACTGTCACTTAGTGACTGTGACAAAAAGGGTTTAGCTCTCTTGGAGTGTTCTAGAAGCAGCTTCAACCTTGAAGCAGTGGAGAAGAAGAATATGAAGAGTAGACATCTTGAGATGAGAAGCATTTTCTCCCCTATAGATGACACTCTCTCAATGAGCATGCTACAGCTCAAAGAGAGACTTCTACTTACTACAGATTCAAAGCCTCACTGGTTTTGGAAGGCCATAGATGGAAGAAAGGTGTCACTAATAGATCTCAACAAAGATGCATTTCAATATTTCATGAGATGCAAGGTTCTTCATTGGTTCAAAGGAGATGGTATTCTACAAAGGGAGGATGCCATGATTATGCAACACATCACTCATCTTCCATATTGGAGTGAGTGGATGAGGATGATGAGCAAGAGATCACATGATCACTTGTAGACATATATGGGCCATCAAGCTTGGTTACGTTGGTTGCCCTTGGGAGACTCCTATCACTCTCCAAAGGCACCTATTTCTCTGATCTATGCCTTGAAGAATGGTCATGAAATGAATAAGGAGGCATGGCAACACTGGTTGCTTTGGGGTAAGCATGATCACTACCCAAAGATTCTCATTCTCTCATCTCATTCTTTATGCATCATTAATAGAGTATATGAAAAGGAAGCATGGTTGATGTGGTTTTTAAAAGGAGAGTTTGGACATCACATGTTAAATCTCATGTCCATGTATTCACCCATGTTTGAAATATGTCTCATTTATCCACATTTATTTCTGTTGGAGGTGTTAGCACTCAAATCTACCTTAGGCTGAAATAAGGTAAAACTCAAGGCTACATCAAACCACGCTCAGCCTCGTAGCTAGACCTACGAGGACAGGAGAGGGCTCTCTCCGGGTCTATCTTGATAAATTGAGCAATAGGGTGTGAGATGACTTATAATTGGTACTGATTTAAGGCTAGTAAAGAGATAGGAAAGTTTGATTTTGATTTTTTGGGTTTTTGTTGAAAAAATGGGAAAAACAATTTTGGGTCCGGGGATAAGGCCAGATCTTTGTAGAATTCGAGTTGGGGCAAGGTAGGCAGTAGTCTTGATGCTTTTGATAAGGTGTATGGATGGATCAGAATGAAAAGGAGCTGAAGAGGGCAAGGGATAACAGGAATTCTCTCCAAACAGACGAAAACATGTAAAACTAAACAAATTCAAAGGCAGAGCACTGAAATCAATGGATTCAACCTCATTTACTCATTCATTTAGTTTCAGAAGCATAAGAAGGGAATGGCATACATTAAACATGAAATAAATTACAATAAACTGAGAGAAAACACCATCAAGAACTGAAAGCCACAAGAATCCCAACAGGTACTGCAAAACCTCTGATCTTTCCTTAGCGAAAATATGAAAAATATGTACAATAGTGTGCCAAAGTTTTCCCAAGAGTCCAACTTGTAGAATGTCTCAGAAATTACATCATATAGACTATCCTAACCCCTTTCCATGCCACTAGGGGTAGAATTCCTCCTTCTAGGAGCAGTTCCAACTAATTCTAAAGAAGGAGCTAGAATTTAGGCAGCCAAACAACTTGCCTCTAAAAGGAAGGAAACTGATTCTTACACTTGATTTTTACTTTTTTAGGAGTGAATCTTATAGAATAGGTAAAAGTGAGTCCAAGTTACATTCCAACCACAAAATTACATCAATATAACTCAAAAATTACATCCAAAAGCAAAACTGGTCCAACTGGCCGAAATCCTGAGCTGGAAGATGAAAAATGGACCAAAAATCTCTATGTGTAGCGCGCTTGAGCTCTATGCGTAGCGCGCCTTTCAGCCTGCTTTTGGGGCACTTCCTGGCACCAAAATCAAGCTCATGATAGCTTTATGGAAAGCCCTGGATGTTGGCTATCCAACCCAAGTGGAATTTTCCAATTTGGAGCTCATTTTCCCCTCCAAAACTTCATTCTCCCGCAAGTACTTCTTGCTGCTGAAAAAGGTGGCAGAACGGTGATTTTCATGGTGTTTTGGCCCCTTTGATCATCCAAAACTTGGTGAAATTCTTTGGTCCTACTAGAGCATGCATAAATTACCATGAAAAACCCGAAAATATAAATTTTTCCTCCAGCAAGTGTCCCAATCATAAGCGAGCGCGTCGATGCGCTACGCGTTGGGCTGAAAAACCTGTTTTGAGACCAAAATTTTCCAAAATGACAAAAACTTCTTCAAATTTGCTCAAATTTGGAGCGAAGACCCTCCATCATGTATCATGCCCAGCCAGTGAAGCCTCGACCAAAATCCGGAGTGGATCAGGCCTCTTCCGCCGTTTTAGTGCACTGCTCAACCTCCTCTTCAGAATTTTCATTTTTGCTTTGCAGACATGCATGCGGGCCCAATAATGTCCTTTCATGTGACGAAGCATGTCTTTCTCTCTATTGGCCTTTGCCAACAACTTCTTCAGATGAATGTTAACATGCGTGAGTTTGGTCTCTCGCTCAACTGGTGTCATGTCACCTGGTCTCTTCTGGGCCAATTGTCGATCCTCACGGATTCGCTGCAGCTCTAAAAGTGTGTGCTCATCCTTTAGTTGTTTGTTACGCTGTTCCAGGTAGTTTATCACCCACTAAGCCCTCTACAATTTCTCTTTCAGCGTGTCATTCTCGTCCTTTTTCTCCTGGATGATCTCTTTCATTTTCGAGCTAGGAGAGCTCGCATCAACATCGATGAATGTGAAATCAGTGTCTCAACCACCTGATGGGCCCTCATCGTGCATAGGCCTCTTGCCTCTGTCTTGGATCTGTATCTGTGCTGAAGAAGAAGGTGAGACCCCTTCCACCCTTGGTGGAGATAATACTCGCGCTGCTGATGAAGTCAACGAGACCCCTTCCACCCCGGGTGGAGATAGTACTCGTCGTGATGCTACAAACAAAACCCTGTGGCCTCGCTGGTATGTCACATACAATGGAGCACTGATATGCTCGATCTCAGGAATGCCTAGCTGATTTGAAGGCTCTCCCTCATCATGAACTACCTCGGGAGGCGGCTGTGGCGCTGTGAAGAAGTCACGGGAGATGAAATCCTCCCAAGTAATGCCCTGCTGTGTCAACTGATGTACCACCATGATTTTGATCAGTGCGTAATGATATATACTTCTATGCTGCTC
Organism: Pinus albicaulis; assembly: GCA_034641835.2. NCBI lineage: Eukaryota > Viridiplantae > Streptophyta > Pinopsida > Pinales > Pinaceae > Pinus > Pinus albicaulis. Next base: position 75,382,059 of record MU968359.1, read on the forward strand.
TGCTGGGGTCTTCTTCTATACAAAAATTGTCATCCTCTCTATGTTGCAATACATGAAGTATGGAATTCTCATCATACGTACCCTCATGAAATGCATCAACAAACGGACATGGTACGCATAGAGAGGCGAGAATATGCCCTCGCAACTAAAATATCGAATGATGAGTCTCATCAATGGTGCAAACTCATCCTTCAGGAATCTGAATGGAAATACCCTGCTCAGCTACCTCATAAACCTAGGTTTGATGTATGGCTCATAGTAGGATTTCTCTAACTGCTGTCGTTTGTTCCATTCCTCTCCTATATTTGGTATCCCAGTGGCCTGAGCAATAGTCTCTGGTGACAGAATGAAATCTACTCCAGCAAGGTTTACACGGCCATCATGTAAATGTAGAACAAATAGACGAGCTAGCTCATGATGATGCTAGGTTTGTGAAATCATCTCAGAGTAGTGGAAACATGACTGATGCTGAAAACAATCCATTGCAAGCGGGCAAGCCTGCAATTGAGCCAAAGAAGTAGGCTCCTGCCTGAGATGCTTACCACTTTTGCCACTTTTGTGAGACCTCCATGGCACATTAAACTATGCTATGGAATCACTGTCATACTCCTGCTCATAAACTGAATCCGTCTCTGACATTGTGCTGAAACCAGAATGTTTGCAAAATGTATGTTGCAAGCCGATTGAGGCGATTTGGCATGAAACTGGACGCAGGAGCGAAAATTTTTGGCTCTGAGATTATACGCGTAGCACGCTCACCCAGTGCGCTGCGCGCATCATGTGCGTAGCACGCTTGCTAATTTGCACGGGCCTGTGAAGCCCAGTGCGTAGCGCGCTTCTTGTGCATAGCGTGCCTCCTCTGTGCGTAGCGCGCACTTCCACCTCTGGTCCACGGCATTGATAAACAAGTTTGCGCCCCTCAACTTCACCAATTCGAACTCTGCCTTGAGAATTTGTGCAAATGAGTTTTCTTCCATGGCTTATATGTGTAGAAAAATATCTCATAAAAATCAAATTTGATTTTAATTTGCTCCATAACCCACTTTGTAATCTTTGGGAATTTGGCACTTTATCACTTAATACCATGCTGACTTTTGGCTCTTCATTACTTTTTCTGAGTCTTGGACTGATGAAACTTGGTTGTTTTTGCAGGGATTTGGCATTTGGCTTTGGCAAAGATCAGAGGCTGCTTTTGAACTTCTTATAGTGGAACAAATACACAATTATTACAAAAAAAATGAAATTTGACAATTTCTAGTTCCAAAACAGAGTTTTGAACTAGAAATGTCTTCAAATGTTCGCGAGAATAAAAAATGTGAAATAGGAACCTTTTGAAACCAACCTCATGGCCTGCGGGCTTTTATTACATGTACCAAAAGACTGAAAACCCTAGACTCTAGGACCAAAGGCTCTTTTCGACAAAAATAATCATTTATGACCATGAATGAAGTGACCTGAACTTCAGTGATTTTTGAGGAATTTTAATTAGCCCTGCAGGTACAAGCATGAGGAAACAAAAGACAACCAGACCCTCTCGTCAGTCAATGACATGCCCCTAGCGAAATGCAACGAAGTGGAACGAGCGAGACACCTAAAAATGATATGCAAAAAGCGAAATGATCTCTGACGGAGGGCTGTAAGGACCGAATCTAACGTTGGCTCCAATGGGGATGGTGGCTCCAAGGAGATGCCAAGAATGGCAGATCTTTGGGGGAGTCAGACAGTGCCTTCATCCATTGGGCGATGGAGTCATTATTTCAACAGATAACACAAAAACTTTTGACACATTTACTGACTGAAAACTTGACTGAAATTTGACCAAAACTGACTCGATTTTAAAACTGAAAAGACTGATAAAAATGACTTGACAGACTTTCAAACCAACTAACCTCCATCTCCATAATTATAGCCTTCGCTCCGGGCCCCAGACTGAAGAAAGAGATTAGTCCACACTTGCGATGAAACAGAAGTAAAATGATATATACAATGATGATGAAATCATCAGAAAATACTCAGAAGTGGTATCGCTTGAGAAACCAACCATTGATCGGCCCTCCAGGACAATCATCTCCGTTCATTTCCTTGAGAAGAAAGGCGTTTTGACCCCGATATGCTGCAATTTTAAAAGGACCCTTCCATAGGTTTTCAAATTTTCCGTGCTTTCCCTTATCTTCATTTCGAGCATCCCACTTCAAAACCACCTCATCCAGCTGAAACTTATCTGCTTTTGCCTTCGTGTCGTAGATATTCTTTATGCGCTCCTGCAACTTGAATGTATTTTGAAATACCTCCTCCCGTGTCTACTGTAAATGAATCATCTGATTAATCCTTCGCTACATGGGATCTTGTTAAGTCCCTATATTAATAGTGTAGCCCCTTATTATGTTAGTGTAGCCCCCCTTATTGTTATTATTGTACCCCTGTAACCCCCATATTGTTATTATTGTGCCCTTACATTATTATTGTTAGGTCGGCTAGGATTACATTGTGGCCCACTAGGATTACATTATGGCCCCATGGACTCCTATATATAGAAGGAGGTTTTGTTCATTTGTGGCATGCAAGAATTTTTCATTTATGTAATGTATTGGAGGTTTCCCCCTCGAAGTGGCTTATTTCTAAGGCGTTGATATCTCTTTTCTTCTCTTTTTGGAGCTGGTTACACAACATTTGGTATCAGAGGCTTGGGATTCTAGGGTTTCGCTGCTCCAAACAGGTCATTGTGGCATTTTCGCTATAAATTTTTTTCTACGAAGTTTCCGAAGCTGAAATTTTTAAGGTGTGAAGCTGAAATCCTAAGGAATATTGTCTAAAAATTTCAGAGCTTGGTTCGAAATATTTTCAGATATATGATCTATGGAAGTTAGGTCTTTTTTCAGGCTCCTAAACAGGTCATCGTGGAATTTGCGCTATAAATTGTTTTCTACGAAGGTTCAGAATTTGAAATTCATATGGTGCAAAGCTGAAATACGGAGGAAATTCTTCAAAACAATTCAGAGCTTGGTTCGCAATATTTTTGGAGATATGATCTGTGGAAGGTAGTACTTTTTTAGGCTCCTGAATTTCATCTCAAAGAGGTGATCGTGGGAAAAGTTCAATAAATCTCTCTCTAGGCATCGGATTGGAGTATCGTAAAAAGTGGTCACAAGTACACAGATTTTAGTTTCTTAGCTATCAATTTTAGAGGTGAAGGACACAACAGTGACACGTGGCAAGTCGTACAAGTTCGCTATACTGAACTAGTCCATAATTAGGTCATTGTGGGAGATTGGACACAACTTTGTCTTGGGGAATCCAAATCAAGTCAGACCTGTGGCATTCAAAAGAGAATTTATAGGGCTACTTCAGTGCTGAATTTCAGATATTGAAGAGCCGCAATCACAGAGATACTACAATTTCAATATCGAGATCTTCAAAAGCAAGTAAAAGGTGTGTATTGTTTTTCCCGAATTGCATAAATCTTGTTTGAAAAATCAGTTTGAAGTGATTCCAAGGGCCTATTAAGCATATATTTCAGTATTTAATTCTGAAATGCCTCCTAAAAATAATTCAACACCCATTAAGCCCTCATAAATCTATACTATGATGCATGAAGTGGAAGAATTGCAGTATGAGATATCAAAATTACGGTACCAAGTGCAACAAATTTCGATCTTACGAAGAGCAACCGAGGATGACATAGATGGTTTAAAAAAAGAAATGGAGGCTAAGTTGGATGGTTTGACGGATCAAATAATAGAAAATATGGATGATAAATTAGTGGAAGATCACATCGAGCATCAACAACAAGTTCTCCAACTCTCAAAGGATAACTCAACTTTGGTGCAGAATCTAATGAAACAACAGGAAGATCAACATGACATCGAAAGAAGTTATGAAGTAGTCATAGAAACAATAACTCGACAAGTACGATCAATTTCAGAGTATCTCAGCAAGTGGAAGAACTTTCCTATAGAATATTCCACATGGGAGGATGAGAATTTTATACAGAAGCATCAAGAAATAATCAAGCGTTGAGGACAACACTTGTTTGAAGGAGAGGGGCATGTTAAGTCCCTATATTAATAGTGTAACCCCTTATTATGTTAGTGTATCCCCCCTTATTGTTATTATTGTACCCCTGTAACCCCCATATTTTTATTATTGTGCCCTTACATTATTATTGTTAGGTCGGCTAGGATTACATTGTGGCCCACTAGGATTACATTATCGCCCCATGGACTCCTATATATAGAAGGAGGTTTTGTTAATTTGTGGCATGCAAGAATTGTTCATTTATGTAATGTATTGGAGGTTTCCCCCTCGAAGTGGCTTATTTCTAAGGCGTTGATATCTCTTTTCTTCTCTTTTTGGAGCTGGTTACACAACAGATCTTCCTCACTACCGGCTTCCTGAAGCAATTTGACTACCGGGACAGCAAGAGAAGTGGGAAAAACTGTGTCTACCCCATACACCAACTCGAAAGGAAACATGCCGATAGATTTTTTCTAACTTACCCTATTAGCCCAAAGTGCATTCACTAATTTCTTGTGCCAGCCCTTTTTATTGATTTCCAGCAATTTCTTAATGATATTTACCAAAGACTTATTTGAAGATTCCGCCAAACCATTTCCCTGCGGATGGTAGGTAGTCGAATGTCCCAAGCTGATGTTGTACTTATAGAAAAATTCAACCATCCTCTTTGACTTGAAGGCCGCTGCATTATCTGTGATTATCTTACTAGGACACCCAAAACGTGACAGAATATTGTTTTCAAGAAAAGAGATAATTACCGCATCCGTGGCTTGTCGAGTGGGAATGGCCTTGATCCACTTCGTGAAGTAATCCGTTGCTGTCAATATCCATTTATGCTGACCTGATGATGCTGGATGGATTTCCCCAATGAAATCCAATCCCCACTGCTGAAATGGTGCACTGACTTCAATTGGTTTGAGAGGCAAAGGCTGTAGTTTCTGCTTCCCTTCGAAAATTTGGCATTCGTGACAATTCTTAACAGCCTTATATACATCAGAAAACAAAGAAGGCCAATAGTAACCTGCCCTTAGAATCTTATTCGCTGTGGTTTTCCAAAACAAATGGCCCCCGCAGTCTCCTCTATGAAATTTCTCCAAAACTTTTTTGGCTTCCTCCTCTACCAAACAATTCAATAACATTCCACCAGGGTCTTTCCAATATAATGCAGAATTCAATATGCAAAACTTTGCAGCCTTCAACTTCAAGGTTCTACTCTTATCTCTAGGCATCCCGGGTGGTGGAGACAAATTCTGAAGTATGTATAAAATGTCAGCATACCAAGGGGAAGAAACAAAAATATCAGATACCTGAAATGATGTACTCTCCTCATCTTCATCGGACATGGCAGCGATCAAATTTATATCTAGAGCATGCATATTTGTTTCAACCATGAGCTTGGCTAGTCCTTGCCCTTTGATCAGCTTGGTCGGTTTAATCTCCACATCATATTCTAACAACGCAATGATCCACTTACCCTGCCTTCCTTCTGGATCTACCTGTACCAAAAAATCTTTAACCGTTGCGTTAGGAACATAGGCTATAATGTGGGAATGCAGTATATACACACGGAAATATTTCAAGGCCTTTACAAGTGCAAGCGCTTGTTTCTCAATAATGTTATATTTCAACGCTCTGTCCCTTATAATCCGACTGAAAAAAGAAATGGGCTTCTCAACTCCATCCCTTTTCTTCATTAAAACAACTACCAAAGTGTGCTCAAAAGAAAACGAAAACAAAATGAAGTCCTGTGTGTAGTCCGGGCTGATTAAAATAGGGGCTGAAGAAAGAGCTAACTTTACCAAATTGAATGATTTCACCACCTCTTCTGTCCACTTTACCTGACTGTCCTTTTTCAGCATGTTCGTGATTTCTCTAAGATGCTCAGCAAGATTTGGAATGAAACAACACAGAAAATTCATTTTACCATTAAATGACTGTATTTCTTTCTTGTTCCAGGGCTGTTCTATTTTCTGGATGGCTTCAACACGTGCAGGGTCAACACGAATGCCGTCTTTCGATATGATGTGGCCAAGGAGCTTGCCTTCATCCATGGCAAAAAGAATCTTTTTTGGATTCAGCGAAATGCCATATTTTCTGCACTTCTGGAAAACAACTTTCAAATGATATAAATGTTCTTCATCAGAGTTTGAAAACACAGTTAAGTCATCAAGGTAAACAACCAAAAATAAATCTTTCTCGTTGGCGAAATCCATGTACATTGCATGCTGAAAAGTGGCACCTGCATTCTTCAAACCAAACGGCATTTTTGCATAATGAAACGTTCCCCATGGAGTGGTGAACGCAGTCTTGTCACGATCATCTTCATGCACTAAAATTTGGTTATAACCTGAATAGCCGTAGAGTAGTGACATCCTTGATGCTCCAACTACTCACTGCAATATATGGTTCATTTTTTGCAGCGGATAATTGTCTTTTAATGATACCTTATTCAAATTTCTGAAGTCGATACATAAACGGATCTCACCTGTCTTCTTTCTCACGGGCACCAAATTTGATATCCAATCGGAAAATCTGATAGGCACAATGATTCCTGACTTATACAACCTGTTTACCTCTTTTTCAATCGATGGTAGCAGCTTTGGATTGATTCTCCTCAACTTCTGACGGAAAGGCTTCTGATTTGGTTTGATGGGGATAGTATGTTGAATGATATTAGTGTCATATGTTTTTAAATCTAAGTAATCCCACGCAAAAGCATCAGAAAATGAAGACAACAATCTCACATACTCCACCTTTACCTTTGGTGACAATGACTTGGATAACTTTACCATCTTGGGATTTTCAGCTGTCCCAATATTTACCTCCTCAACACCTTTTTCAGTCGGCCTCAATGTCGGTTTGCGGGCTACATCGTCTTGATCAAAAAGTTCCTCTAAAGGAATCAATCCTTTAGGAATGATGTTATCTTTAAGTTGCAGCACTTCCATTTGATTTATTTGTATATCATCATTACCATCATCATGTTCTGTATCTATGGAGGTGTCTTTAAACTTACCCTTATTTTGCAGAAAATCACTAATCTCCTCGTCATCCTGAAAAACTTGCCAACATCGCTGATTGTCTGGAACGGTGGGGCGGTGCTTCACATGAATCTCGAACTTGTTGCTGGAATTCATTGGAATTTTTAAATTGCTTGCTGCCTTAGCAAGTCCATCAGCAACACCATTTTGTATGCGAGGCACACATGTCAAGGTATGATCAGAAAATAATTTCAAAATGTCTAAAACTGCATTACGGTAAGCCCTCATGCGAGGATGCTTGGCTTGAAACTCACCCTTTACCTGCTTTATCACCAACTCTGAATCACCATAGACTACAATTCTTTTTGCTTTCATCTTTCTTAGAATCTTAAGGCCAGCAATCAGAGCCTCATACTCCACTTCATTGTTAGAACAGTCAAATGCTAGTTTGTAGGAACATACTCTCACATTGCTTGGAACCTTATCCGGAGCGGAAAATGGACTACGAATCCAAACACCAATTCTAGCACCATCACTACCCTCTGCACCATCAAAATCCATGGTCCAAAGACCATCTTCATCCTTCTCCAAGTGCTGAAATTGCGTCAGCTTTGTTTTTCCTGTTTGCTGCCCATTGTCTTTAGTTGATTGCTCAAGAGTATCTTGCTTTTCTTGTCTTCTTTTTGCAGAACTTCTCTAAAATTCTCAGTGATTTCTGGTATATCTTCTGCCTGAACTAATTGACTATCTATATCATTAAAACTATCAACAAACAAAACAAACGACTCTAAGTCGGTGTGTACATAATTTACAGGATGATTGATTGGTTTCTCCTTGCTTGTTATCATGTATTTCATCTTCTGCTCTCGATATAACTTTCTCATTTGACTGAAGACTGGAATTGTAGCATAGGAAAAATCTAACTGTAGTGTACCTTTCAACTTCCCCCCCCAAGATCTAGAAAGGAGCATCCCAAAACGAGGAGGAATGTCCGCCACAACCACATCCATCAAGACATTCTTCGCAGGAATTTGATCTAAACTTACAACCAAATCTTTGATGAGTCCGATACATCTCACGCGGCTGGAATCAAATGAATACAAATCATGGTATTTCCTTGTAATATCTAAACCCAACTTTTCCATGATCGCCTTTGGCATAAGATTGTGCGAAGCACCAGAATCGAACATGGCATTGTGCAAAACATATTCATGCAACCTCAAACTGATATAAAAGGGAGGAACATCACTGTCAGGGGACTCACCATCTAATGCAGGCCCAAATATCAATTCTGGCTTATCGTCTTCAACATTTACCGTGTCAAACATTGGATCAAAATTCAGAATTTTGGAGACTTGACCTCGGTAGCTGCTATTCTTCATGATTTCTGTCAAAGGAATAGATACCTTCAATTTGGAAATTTCATTTTCCAAACTAAATGCTAAAACTCTTTCAACCTCTTTGACCGGAACCTCTTTCTTTTCGTCTTTATCCTTCATTGTGTTTGGCTGATTTGCCTTTTCTGCTAATGATACTTTACTAGCTGCGGGATTAATTGTCTCTTTTCCTTTCTTCTGTGGTATAGGTGAATCCGTCTTTGGTGCTGAAGCCTCTTTTCTTTTCTGAATTGGATTTATGGGCACATCTCGGTTTCTCAATGAGTACTGCTTCTGTTGAGCGGACAAAGAATTCAAATACCCTCTTTGGTATTCATCTTATTCTTCCTCCAGATCTGCATCATTTGCTAAAATGAAATCCTCATCTTTCTGTGCAGCTGAACTTTCTCCATATTCTTCATCCTCAGTGATGTAAATGGGCAGATCGTCGGGAGTAAAGAAATGATTTTTCTCACCTGCTACATCATCATCATCGTCTGAATCTTGACTCACAAAATTCTGCAAAAGAGGTGTTTTAATCTGCTGCTGGGCTGCCGGCTCTTGTGCTCTCTGTTCACGCTGCTTAATTCTGAACTGTGGCTGCTGCTGGCCACGGTAGTTGGGATTACGAATCTGCGTTTCTGGCTTATCAAGCGTCATTCTTTTGAACGTTTTTTCCATCTCACGAAGCAAGTGCTGTTCTGATGTAGATGTGGAAGCTTCTTCTTTTATAGTCACTCTTTTCTCTGCTTTCAACCGGGCTCTCTTATCATTTAGATTCGCCTCAACACTAACATCAATCTTCTGCATATCTTCTAAAGTAGGCGGATCTCTATCTCGTAGTGAATAAGCCATCTCCGGATCGAAACCGTCTGGGAATTTAAGGAGAGCTAACTTTCTAGATGGTCTTAAGTCATCTGGAATTGCATTATACACTGTATTGAATCTGATAATATAATCCTGAACAGACTCACCAGGATTACGCTTGATGTTGGTATACTCAGAAGTAATTTGCAGCGGATCTTTTTTCATCTCCCATCGATCTAAGAATTGTGTCTGACGCTCTTGTAATGTATTGATACTTGCGGGTTGTAGAGCTCTGAACCATTTACGAACCTCACCTCCGAAAGTCTGGGCGAACAACCTCATGGACACATTTTCTTCATCTATTTCATGTAGGTCTAAGAAATCTGTCATCCTGAAAATATGATGTTGAGCGGATATACTCTGTGGCATGCCATCGAATATTGGAATATTGCTCTGATAATCAGCAGGCACAGGATCCAAATTTGCAGGTAAAACAAGAGGTGAAAATCTTGCGCCCATAGCTCTTGGTGGATTTATAATCTGCTGTCTCGGAGAAACAAGTGGAATGGGAGAAGTAGGTGAACGAGGTGTATGCGGTGGAGATGAGGGAAAAACTACTGCTGATTTCTGATAAGAGATCTCAGGCTGTACGGGAATGGTAGGGATAAAGGGAAGTTCAGTCGGAATCCGTGAACTGGATGCAATCTCAGATGGCCCAAGAGTTTGTGAAGTAGATTCAATGAATTCAGGAATATTGGTTGCCACAATGGAGTTTTGAAGTTTCAGAATATAATTATCGATAGATCTATTTGCTTGTTCAACTTCTAGATACTTGATGAACTCAGGATTGATGACGGTAGAACCAATGGCACTTTCGGATTTGGTTTCAAACAATGATAACTCAAACTGATCGTCAAACTCGATGTCTTCAATGTATTAAAAAACAGTGGGGTATGAGTGAGATTTGACCAAAGGAATAATGGGAGCTTCTCGATGGAAAATTCTTGGGATTAGGTTGGGGTTTTCATATACTGGAGGCGGATTTGGATCAGGATTTGATCTGGTATGCCTTTTTGAAGCCAGTGTATTGATCTACTCAAGAAAAATTCAAAGGACACAATAGATTATTTTCAGCCTATCGACTTCTAGACTCAATCATCCAAAAAGTCTAGAACGAATAAGTATACTGGGGTAATTTTCAAATCAAGTGCTGCATTCACAAGCTAACTGGAGATCGACTGAAGCAACATTTATCTACTTCCGCTTATGCATGGCAAAAGCATTTCGAAAGCTACCTGGCGTGCCTTCAGACTCCGTCTATGACTCATGAAACAAACACATCAACAAGAAAACCATTGAGATTTTGTCCCCAGTATGGTCGCCACTATGTTAGCGCTCAATTCTACCTTAGGCTGAAATAAGGTAAAACTCAAGGCAACATCAAACCACGCTCGGCCTCGTAGCTAGCCCTACGAGGACAGGAGAGGGCTCTCTCTGGGTCTATCTCGATAAAATGAGCAATAGGGTGCGAGATGACTTATAATGAATACTGATTTTAGGCTAGTAAAGAGATAGGAAAGTTTGATTTTGATTTTTTGGGTTTTTGTTGAAAAAATGGGAAAAACAATTTTGGGTCCGGGGATAAGGCCAGATCTTTGCAGAATTCGAGTTGGGGCAAGGTAGGCAGTAGTCTTGATGCTTTTGATCAGGTGTATGGATGGATCATAATGACAAGGAGCTGAAGAGGGCAAGGGAGAACATGGATCCTCTCCAAACAGGCGAAAACATGTAAAACTAAACAAATTTAAAGGCAGAGCACTGGAAACAATGGATTCAACCTCATTTACTCATTCATTTAGTTTCAGAAGCATAAGAAGGGAATGGCATAAATTAAACATGAAAGAACTTAAAATAAACTGAGAGAAAACACCATCAAGAACTAAAAGCCACAAGAATCCCAACAGGTGCTGCAAAACCTCTGATCTTTCCTTAGCCAAAATATGAAAAATATGTACAATAGTGTGCCAAAGTTTTCCCAAGAGTCCAACATGTAGAATGTCTCAGAAATTACATCATATAGACTATCCTAACCCCTTTCCATGCCTCTAGGGGTCGAATTCCTCCTTCTAGGAGCAGTTCCAACTAATTCTAAAGAAGGAGCTATAATTTAGGCAGCCAAACAACTTGCCTCTAAAAGGAAGGAAACTGATTCTTACACTTGATTTTTAATTTTTTAGGAGTGAATCTTCTAGAATAGGTAAAAGTGAGTCCAAGTTACATGCCAACCACAAAATTACATCAAGATAACTCAAAAATTACATCCACAAGAAAAAATGGTCCAACTGGCCGAAATCTTGAGCTGGAAGATGAAAAATGGACCAAAAATCTCTATGCGTAGCGCGCCTTTCAACATGCTTTTGGGGCACTTTCCGGCATCAAAAGAAAAATCATGATAGCTTTTTGGAAAGCCCTGGATGTTGGCTATCCAAAACAAGTGGAATTTTCCAATTTGGAGCTCATTTGCCCCTCCAAAACTTCATTCTCCTGCAAGTACTTCCTGCTGCTGAAAAAGGTGGCAGAACGGTGATTTTCATGGTGTTTTGGCCCCTTTGATGATCCAGAACTTGGTGAAATGCTTTGGTCCTACTGGAGCATGCATAACGTACCATGAAAAACCTAAAAATATAAATTTTTACTCCAGCAAGTGTCCCAATCATAAGCGGCCGCATCAAGCCTTGCTTCTCTGTGGATGGTGAAAAAACACATTTTGAGATAAAATTTTCCAAAAAACCAAACAAAAACTTTAAAATTTGTCAAATTCGGAGCGAGCCACTCATCGTATCATGCCGGTAAAAAAGCCTTGGCGAATCCGGGTGGATTCCGTCGGGATCGCCATTTAGTGCTGCTGCGATACCTCCCTCTTCGAGTGCTCGTGCAGCTGCCCGAGGACATGCATGCGGGCCCAATAATGTCCTTTCATGTGACGAAGCATGTCTTTCTCTCTATTGGCCTTTGCCAACAACTTCTCCAGATGAATTTTAACATGCGTGAGTTTGGTCTCTCGCTCAACTGGTGTCATGTCACCTGGTCTCTTCCGGGCCAATTGTCGATCCTCACGGATTCGCCGCAGCTCTAAAAGTGTGTGCTCATCCTCTAGCTTTTTGTTACGCTGCTCCAGGTAGTTTATCACCCACTGAGCCCTCTGCAATTTCTCTTTCAGCGTGTCATTCTCGGCCTTTTTCTCCTGGATGATCTCTTTCAGTTTCGAGCTAGGAGAGCTTGCATCAACATCGATGAATGTGAAATCAGTGTCTCGACCGCCTGATGGGCTCTCATCGTGCATAGGCCTCCTGCCTCTGTCCTGGATCTGTACCTATGCTGAAGAAGAAGGCGAGACCCCTTCCACCCTTGGTGGAGATAATACTCGCGCTGCTGATGAAGTCAATGAGACCCCTTCCACCCCGGGTTGAGATAGTACTCGTCGTGATCTTGAAACAAAGAAACAAAACCACCAGCAGCCACGGCGGTATGCTCACATACAATGGAAACCTTTGATAACAACAAATCTCGAAATGTCTAGCTGATGTGAAGGCTCTCCTCATCTTCAGAAATAGGGCGGTGGCAGCGCGTAGAAGTCACGGAAGATGAAATCCTCTGATAATGCTAGTTATTGTGCATTGTTCTTCTTATAACAGTTTGATAAAGCGCAATGATATATAACTATCTTTCTTTGTGTGAGGTCTTCTGCATTACCAAAGTTCATCTCACTCTCTATGTTAGTACATGAAGTATGGAATGCTCATCATACGTACCCTCGTGAAATGCATAAAAAAACGGACATGGTACGCATAGAGACGCGAGAATCTGCCCTCGCAACTAAAATATCGAATGATGAGTCTCATCAATGGTGCAAACTCGTCCTTCAGGAATTTGAATGGAAACACCCTGCTCAGCTGCCTCATAAACCTAGGTTTGATGTATGGCTCATAGTAGGATTTCTCTAACTGCTGTCGTTTGTTCCATTCCTCTCCTATATTTGGTATCCCGGTGGCCTGAGCAATAGTCTCTGGTGACAGAATGAAATCTACTCCGGCGAGGTTTACACGGCCATCATGTAAATGTAGAACAAATAAACGAGCTAGTTCATGATGATGCTGGGTTTGTGAAATCATCTCACGATGGTGGGGAAACATGATTGATGCGCTTGATCATTGTGACGAGAAATAGCACGAGACAGGCAAAAAGAAAGCTCGCCACTGAAAATCACCACCACTCTTACTTACTTTGTGAGACTATAAAACAGAACATTAAACTACTGTTATTAGTGTTAGGTCCATGCCTCACACCAACTCTGTCAAAACGATCCATCTCGGCATTGTGCGAACGATGTTTGCAAAAATGTATGTTATGACCAATTGAGCGATTTGGCATAGCTTTGGACGCGGGCGAAAATTTTTGGCTGCGAGATTATGTCATCATACCCAACCTCACCCAATACCTTTGTGCGCATCATGTATGTATGCTAATTTTCGTGAACTGTCGAAGCCAGGTGCGTGTGCCGCCTCCCTACGTGCGTGGCCACTTGCCCGCCACCTCCGATTCTGACTTTGAAAAACAAGTTTGCGCCCCTCAACTTCACCAATTCGAACTCTGCCTTGGGAATTTGTGCAAATGAGTTGTCTTCCATGGCTTATATGTGTAGAAAAATATCTCATAAAAATCAAATTTGATTTTAATTTGCTCCATAACCCACTTTGTAATGTTTGGGAATTTGGCACTTTATCACTTAATACCATGCTGTCTTTTGGCTCTTCATTACTTTTTCTGAGTCTTGGACTGATGAAACTTGGTTGTTTTTTCAGGGATTTGGCATTTGGATTTGGCAAATATCAGAGGCTGCTTTTGAACTTCTTATGTTGGAACAAATACACAATTATTACAAAAATGAAATTTGAGAATTTCTAGTTCCAAAACAGAGTTTTGGACTAGAAATGTCTTCAAATGTTTTTGAGAATAAAAATGTGAAATAGGAACCTTATGAAACCAACCTCAAGGCCTACGGGCTTTTATTACATGTAGAAAAATACTGAAAACCCTAGACTCTAAGACTAAAGACTCTTTTTGACAAAAATAATCATTTATGACCATGAATGAAGTGACTTGAACTTCAGTGATTTTTGAGGAATTTTAATTAGCCCTGCAGGTACAAGCATGAGGAAACACAAGACAACCAGAACCTCTCGTCATTCAATGGCATGCCCCTAGCGAATTGCAACGAAGTGAAATGAGCGAGACACCTAAAAATGATATGCAAAAAGAGAAATGATCTCTGACGGAGGGCTGTAAGGACCGACTCTAACAGGAGGTATGTTTCATGCATGAACTTTGGCTTTGGAGGAGGAATGACTCCCACATGATGTGGTATGAGGGAGCTTGCTTGTACTATGTTGATGAGACATTTCACATGTCCATCATTGTGTTATTGCTCCATGATCCACATGTTGATAAGGCAAGAGGGCTGCAAAAGTCCTTGTTGCTATGGCTACTCTTGGGTGAGTATGGTTACTACCCAATAGCTCATCATTTTTTGAATCATGCCTTGGATTTCAATGATATGTTGTAGCAAGAGAAGTCATGTATAATTTTATTTCACTTGAGAAGGTATGGCCACCACATGACATCTCCTATGTCTATGTGTTTTGCATTGTGTAAAATTTGGCATATTGATCTCATGATGTGCATTGATGTTAATACTTTGTATTGGGCTGATGTGACATATCATATGTCCATTAGTATGGTTTGGTTTCATGATGCACATGAGGAGGAAAGAAGGCATCAAGGCCTCTTGTTGCTTTTAAATGAGTATGGTGACCACCCCATATCTCATAATTTTCTGATTCATGCCCTATGTATTAAAGATAAATTGCAACAAGAGAGGGCATGTATATCATATTTTGGAAAGCTTGGCTTGCCCATCTTACATGGAGGAGATGGAGGATGGAAGCAAAGGGCCTTGATCCGGTGGTTATTATTAGGGGAATATGGTTTGACATCTTTGTCCACCCATGCTGCTCCTTCACTTCTTCTTTTGCATAACGCTGGAATGATGGAGTTTGGATCCAACAAGACCAACAGGGCTAAGAATGAAAGCATAACAATGCTTAATCAAGTTCATAAAACATGGATGGAGGAATGTTATTGCATGATGAATATTTTCCTTTATGGAAGGAGCTACTTTATTTTATGTCTCTCATGTATTTATGATGGTGTTGGACATCATGTAATTGTCATTTTGTACTTCATGATAAGAAGAGGACATCTAACCTTACAGTTGGAAGTCATCTCATGCATTTGTGGAAGACAACTTTGGAACCAAACATACATAACCTATTGCAGAAAATGGAGGAAGACTTCCTTATGTGGATGCCATTTGGAGGGGAATAGATGGTTTTCATCTACAATAAGAGTTTCTTGAGGGCAAGCAACATTTTGCCGGGGGAGACTATAATATTCCCAATTTTTAAAGCTAATGGGAATATTGCATTTTATTTTCAGTTTGTTCAACTCATGAATAAAAGTGTAAAGGAGGAACTATAAAACTCCAAATCAGAAAAATAAATCAATGCCCAATGTGAACATGGACAAATCTGGGCCATCTTAATAAAATACACTTAGGTGTGAAGAGGAATTGAGAGGATTGACTGGGTCAACAAGGCCAAATCACAGCGGTGTCCAGATACATTGAACCTCCTCATTGATCAGCACAATCTTAGATGGAGATCCTCCATGTGAAAAGGGTTAACTCATTGGAGGTGTTTTAGGGTATTCCAAACCCTAATGTTTTAAAGGAAACAGGAAGGCCACAAGGAAATGTTGTTGAAGATAATTCGATTTTGAGATTGCTTAAGCAACTCAAACTCTCTGGCTCTTTAGCTAGAGAGAGGAATTTCCTGTTTAGGAATTCCTCCTACTTCATTGAGGAGCTCTTGAAGGAGTATGTTCTTAAATGCCTCACATCTAGGCTTGAGGCCAAGCTTCCTCCTCCATCACAACGTTATTTCTGTTGGGCATGAATTGTTGTGTTGCAGTGAGGGGGTTTTCAACACCACTTCCAGATCTAGTTTTGCAGAAAAGGGAGCATTCATTTCTTTGGAATATTAGTAAGGAAGCCTTTAGCTTCATATTAAGATCTTGTTGTCAGGCCAAAGGACCTTCCAACATCATCTACGCAGTATACTTCATAAAGTGCGTCATTTTTCTAGTGCATTGCTATAGCAGGGTTTCTACCATAGTTTGGTGCTTATTTCCTTGAGGAAGGGCCATCCATTCTTCCAAAAAGTTTGTATTTCAGCCCTATTCTGTAATTTTGTATATTTCAGATCATCTACTCATATTTTTAGTGATTCTGCATTTTCGAG
Source organism: Pinus albicaulis (assembly GCA_034641835.2). Lineage (NCBI taxonomy): Eukaryota > Viridiplantae > Streptophyta > Pinopsida > Pinales > Pinaceae > Pinus > Pinus albicaulis. The sequence continues at coordinate 75,398,655 of MU968359.1, forward strand.
ATCCATATTCTGCAGATCTAATACTTGTATTTGTTCTTTCATGAAATCCCCTTGCTGGGTGATCTATTTGATGTATAAAAGGAGTTGAATCTACATTTTTCTTAATGCTCAGTTATAATAAAATTCAGATGTGATGTTTCAGAAATATTTTTTCTAATGTCTTCAGAAATCACGCAATGTATGCTTCAGCCATTTTTTGCATACTCCAAGTCATGGGAAATAAGCATTTTTAAGCTTATTCGGGAATGGAGGAACTGTTTAACATAGCTAGAATGCTTTGTTTGAGCTGAAATTTGGAGCATAGGTCCCTCATGACCTAATACAAAATAAAATTCCTCCATTTCCCTTAATTTTACGCATATTTCTGAATAGATCTATTTTAGGGTCAAAATCACTACTTTTCCTCACTTTTTGGATCCTAAATTAAGATATAAGTTGTTGGTGTACTTTAAATCAGTTGCTAAGTGTATATCAGCACATTTTATGTATTTATAGCTCTATTCACTTTCATTAGAGCGTTTTACCTTGCTGTAGCCCCTGATTGGGCCTTCTCTTGAAGATAACTAGGTGCGGGAGATCTGTTTAACCCACCTAGTCTTATTTGTTTCAGCTCAAATCTTGGATTTAGTTTATATATTGTCTAATATAAAGGATCCAAGAGTTAGTTTCCTGTTCCAAAGCATATTTTTTCGAAAATTCATTTTTTAGTGCGTGATTCATGAGCTGTTCCTAAATAGGAATATTACAAAATATCTTTACACAGTGACTCAAAACTCCATGATGTTTCTACACTCCCAACTCTTGTAAATAATGAGACACAAATAATCTCATAGTTGCAACCTATTTTTCCTTTTTTTCCTTGTACTCCTTCTTTTCAAATACCAATTCGGGAGCCTCCTTGTGACAATGATCAAGTTCGGAAATCTACAATTCAAATTCCTATGTAATATTCGTACATTAGCATGCAGCTAATGGGAATATTGAATTTTTATTTTTGCACTTAGTATATGAATAAATGGGGAAGGAGACCCATACTTCATTTAAATCAACATAAAAACCCTCTTGGTATGAAAGGGGATCATTCTAGAAGCTGGATTTCACACTCTCATGTGTGAAAAGAGACTTTTTGCATGTGGGCAAAGTCAAGTTTGACTAAGTCAACAACTTTTGTATTTGAGGTGTGAATCTTAAATAAAATCAATGCTCAATGAGAACAAGGTTAAATCTAAGATATCTTCATTAGCACACTTAAGTTTGAAAGAGGCTGGATCAGTTGACCAAGTCAACTAGGACCAATTCATCAGCGTTGTCTAGATGCAATGATCCTCCTATATGCACAACGCAGTTCTAGTTGGAGGCTACACATGTGAAAAGCACTAAATCATTGAGATGGTTTAGGGTTTGGCAAGATTTCTAACTTATAAAAGGAAGAGGAGGACATTAAGAGAAGGTTGTTCATGATTATGATTTTCTAAAGATATTGTATGTTTAGACATTTATTATTCTCTTATTGTTTAGCTGAGAATAGTGTTGTTTATCACTAGGGTGTTCCTGATCGGGAATCCTACCTCTTCCATTGAGTAGCTCCTGGAGGATTATTTTTGATCTTGTCCACTATCAGGAATTTGGCCAAGCTACATATTTCAACTACAATGCAAATCCTATTGAGGTTTTGGTTGTCCTTGTAAGCTGTAGCAAGTGGAGGCTAGATCTATTCAGATCTAGGGCATTCTGGTGCCTCTTTTCAGTGGGAGAGCCTTCTATCCTCCTGATAAGAGAGTATTAGATCATTGTAGATGCATAATCAGATCTGGGCATCAGGCCAAAGCAGTACTAGAGGCTACAGTGTAGTTTCTCTCTCATAACTACGTTATTTGCAAGAAGGAAGTTGCAGGGAGTTTTGGTATTCTTTTGGAGGAGAGATCTCTGGTGTTTGGGGTTCTTCCCTTCACTGTGGTGATCCATGGGTTAGATCCTTGATCCATGTCATGATTTAGATCTGATCTGACTTCTGTTGTATTCACTGCAGCATTTCTGAATATTACTCTAGATCTGCAACCTTAGATCTCAGATCTAGTCCTTATATCTCATGCTTTGCTTAAAACCCCAAGGGGAATTTGTAGAAGAACTCTTCTAGTGTACAGATCTGATATGGATGTAATATTTTGTACACATATCTATTCTAGATCTGATATGTAATGTACAGCTGCTTCAGCACTTAATATAATGCTGTCAAGCCTTCTTACATCTAATACATTGTTGCAGCACCTCATTCATGAGGGTTTCTTCATCAAAGTTATCCATTTTTCTCTTGTACACTATATAGGCCCTATTATAAACCTGATTCTCTGATGTATAAGTTATTAATGAACCATTATATTTATCTCCTGCATATATTGGGCTGAACTGCGTTATTTTCTGGGTAGAGTTATTTTGTATTGTTGCAACCCCTTCTTTGGGCATTTTCCAAGTGCACTAGGTGTGGGGAGACCTGTTTAACCCACCTAGAAGGATTTTTTTTTCAATACGTCCTGTATTTTGGTCTTATATTGTAATATATAAGGGATCCAAGTGCTACTTTCCAATCCTGTAGCATACATTCCTGAAAAATTTATTTTTCAGGCATGCCTTGCTAGCAGTCCCAATTTTGGGGATATTACAGTGGTATCGAAGCATGATCTTTGGCTCAACCTATGAGTTACAACTATCACAAGGAGAAAGATTAGAATGATGGAGAGGATGATTTTACTCTCATCAATTTTTATATCTAGAAAGAACCTTTCCAAGGAGGTTAAGCAGATAGAAGAAGGAGAAGAGGAAGGACCGCGCACTTCCTACTCTCATAAAGAAGAAGAAAAGAAGCATGGAGGACACTTGGATCATCAGATTCTAAGTGAATACCTTGTTGAGTAAAAGTCTCAACCTATAGCCTTCAAGGAGAATCTAGCCTTCCCACAGTTCATTTAACAAGAGAAAGAGAGGAGGCCCTACAACAAAGGAGAAATCAAGGGCAATAGGTTTCTATTGTCAACTTTTGATGGGACATCTGCAGCCAAAGCTTGGGCAAGAAGACTCAGTGCATTCTTCCTACTACATCCAGTGGTAGAGAAAGAAGTAGTAGATATTGCAATGCTGCACTTTGAGGTTGAAGCAAGAAATTGGTGGTTCAGCAGGGCGAGACATGAAAAAGTGTCATCTTTTGTAGATTTCACTCAAAGGAAGATCAAGAGTTTTGATAAAGAGAAATCTGAGGAGGAGAAATCCTCACCATCTCTTGAGGAGAATTGTATCAACACTGTCACAACCTTGGAGGAACAACCTTCAACATTAGCAGTTGAGGGAGCCAAGATAGTAGAAGAAGGAAATATTGTAGCCATACAATGTGTTCCCAAAGCCCATCATGGTATGATTGAATTTCCACTTTCTAATATTGCAAAAAATCTTTTAGAGGATTGTGGAAACCTGTTTTTGCATGACCCAGAATCATCGCTTACTACTAATCTAGAGCAGCAGAGTTGCACTGCGTTGTCTAAGAGCAGTAGTGAAGAAAGGAGGACCCATTCCTCATGGGAGAAATCAGATGTCAGCTTCATTTAGGAAGCAATGAAGGAAGAGATGACCACAGGTAAACATCTTGAGATGAGAAACATTTTCTCCTCTCTAGATGACACTTTCTCAATGAGCATACCATAGCTCAAAGATATACTTTTACTTGCAGTAGATCCCAGGCCCCATTGGTTTTGGAATGCCGTGCATGACGAGGAGGTCTCATCAAGAGATCCCATGGAAGGTTCACTTCAACATTCCATGAAGTGCAAAGTTCTTCAAAGATTTGAGAAATTTGGTGTCCTACAATGGGAGGATACCAAGTATTTGTAGAATGAGGTCCATGATCCACTGGTGGATGAGTGGATGTGGATGATGAGCAAGAAGCTGGAAAGATTTTTGAAAATTTATGATACTGGGTAGTAGGAGGCTTAGTTGCATTGGCTACTCTTGAAAGAGTTTGGCAATCATCCTGCTCCTAAGCGTATGTGGGGGAAAGATGTGTGGCAAGATGGTTGCATCATTGGGCAGCAAGGATTATGGACACATTGTGTTGATATGACATTCTTCATATCAATCACCATGTTTTCACCACATGATATATATGATGGAGGTATGGGAAGGCAACAAAATCCTTTCTTTCTTTGGAATTTCTTTGGAGAGAAAGGGCAGATTTTCTCTCACACTTTGCATGATGTTGCAGGAGTAGGAGATGGCACTATCATGGTGCAAGGGGAATACTCCTTATCCTTGGATGATCTAGAAGCAATTCCACTTTTGAAGGAGCTTCTTGTTTATAGCAACACTATGGAAGATGTCTTTGACAATGAACATGTCAAAGAATGTAGCTATGTATTGGCATCAGCCTATTTGCATAGGCCAACAACAATGTCACTTTGGAGCATGGATTCATGGATGGAGTGTTCCCAGGATCATTTCTATCTTGATGCACTTGATGAACAAGGAGGAGGTTAGAAAGATGGAGTAATGGGTGGAGACATCTACCACTATGATATGTTCTTCTTGGCTTGGATTTCCAAGTATGCGAGGAAGGATCTTCATGCAACACATGATTATTTTTTCTCCATGAGAGTATGTCATACCATTATGGAGTGTTTTTTCATGGATCCTATCATTATCTTACTTATAGTACATGGTAAGGATCTCGCATTTAGTGATCTTCATACTCTTACCATTCCTATGCAGTGCATTTCTCCACAAGAGAGCAAGATTTTCATTGAGCTCCATGATCAACAATGGGCTAGAATGTATGCTAGAGATGACCATCTCTTATATGGCCATGGGCAAGTGTTGTATTAATTCATGTATTTTCATTTCATATACACAACCATTTACTATTAGTTAGTAGATGAAATAACATACATAGACAACTAGTATCAATAAACCACTTGCCATATAATTTTCTGAAGCAATAATTAGAAAAATTGTGGTGTAACTTCATGGGAAACTATTGGTACTTTCCTGCACCAAATTAAACCTTCAGCATTCCCTTCATCTTGATGCTAATCATAGTTCCAATTGCTTTTTTTTTTCTTACTACTATGGGGAGCATGATTGGAGAGGAAACACATTGGTTGGATGTGTTCTTTTGGGAAGAGGATTTCCACATTTTCTGCATTGCATGTTCTAATGGGAGCATGAGAGGAGATATGGCCACCACAGCCAAACACTTGTTTCTTTAGGAGGTGGGCCATGAGTTTCATGAGATGCCATATGGTGATGATTTCCTATCCATCACATACATAATGTTTTGGGCCAACTTGATTGACAGCGTTGGAGAGGGCAATATTATTGCAGCCCAAGATCATAAGTCACTCTAAACTTATCATAAGTAGAGGGGGGGACAGTGTGGGGTAGGCTCATATGTCTACCATATTCATATTTTCAGCCCACCTACGTTGCATGAGCTCAAGGTGGAGAATAATTTTCTGGAGTTGCTATGTTGGGAGGTGACTCATTTTGTATGGATGATTTCTTGGGGATAGAGGGTCCACTTGGGAAAGATGTTTTCCCAATACATTTCAGTCTCCATGCCTTGGGAGGAAACACTTCAGTTCTATCCTTGCAATTTCTTGAGGACAAGCAACATTTGGGAGGGGAGGACTGTAATATTCGTACATTAGCATGCAGCTAATGGGAATATTGAATTTTGATTTTTTCACTAAGTAGATGAATAAATGGGGAAGGAGACCCATACTTCATTTAAATCAACATAAAAACCCTCTTGGTATGAAAGGGGATCATTCTAGAAGCTGGATTTCACACCCTCATGTGTGAAAAGAGACTTTTTGCATGTGGAAAAAGTCAAGTTTGACTAAGTCAACAACTTTTGTATTTGAGGTGTGAATCTTAAATAAAATCAATGCTCAATGATAACAAGGCTAAATCTAAGCTATATGCATAAGCACACTTAAGTGTGAAAGAGGCTGGATCAGTTGACCAATTCAACCAGGAACAAATCATCAACACTGTCTAGATGCAATGAACATCCTAGATGCACAGCGTAGTTCTAGTTGGAGGCTACACATGTGAACAGAACTAAATCATTGAGATGGTTTAGGGTTTGGTAGGATTTCTAACTTATAAAAGGAAGAGGAAGACATCAAGAGAAGGTTGTTCATGATTATGATTTTCTAAAGATATTTTCTGTTTAGACATTTCTTATTCTTTTGTTGTTTAGCTGAGAATAGTGTTGTTTAGCACTAGGGTGTTCCTGATCAGGTATCCCACCTCTTTTGTTGAGTAGATCTTGGAGGAGTCTTGCTGATCTTGTCCACTATCAGGAATTTGGACAAGCTACATCTTCCAACTACAACGCAGATCCTATTGAGGGTTTTTTTTTCCTTGTAAACTGCAGCAAGTGGAGGCTATATCTATTAAGATCTAGGCCATTATGGTGCCTCTTTTCAGTGGGAGAGCCTTCTATTCTCCTGATAAGAGAGTATTAGATCATTGGAGTTGCATAATCAGATATTGGCATCAGGACAAAGTAGTACTAGAGGATACAACACATTTTCTCTCCCATAACTGCGTTATTTGCAAGAAGGAAGTTTCAGGGAGTTTTGGACTTCTTTTGGAGGAGAAATCTCTGGTGTTTGGGGTTCTTCCCTTCACTGTGGTGATCCATGGATTAGATCCCTAATACATGTCATGATTCAGATGTGATATGACTTCTATTGTATTTACTATAGCATTTTTGAATATTACTGCAGATCTACAACTCTAGATATCAGATCTACTCCTTGTATCTCATGTTTTGCTCAAAACCCCAAGGGGAATGTGTAGAAGAACTATTCTAGCATACATATCTGATATGGATCTAATATTTTGTACAAAGATCTGTTATAGATCTGATATGTACTGCACAACTTCTTCAGCACTTAATATAACGCTGTCAAGCCTTCTTACAGCTAATACATTGTTGCAGCACCTCATTCTTGAGGGTTTCTTCATCAAAGTTCTCCATTTTTATCTTGTACACTGTATGGGCCCTATTATAAACCTGATTTTCTGATGTATAAGTGATTAATGAACCATTATATTGATCTCCTACATATATTGGGCTGAACTGCGTTATTTCTGGGCATATTTATTTTGTATTGTTGCAGCCCCTTCTTTGGGAACTTTCCAACTGCACTAGGTGTGGGGCGACCTGTTTAACCCACCTAGAAGGATTTGTTTTTTAATCCCTCTTGGATTTTTGTCTTATATTGTCAGATATAAGGGATCCAAGTGCTACTTTCCAATCCTATAGCATAAATTCCTAAAAAATGCGTTTTTCATGCATGCCTTGCTAGCAATCCCAAATTTGGGGATATTACATCCTAATCCATCTTCTCAACCTTCTCCAAATTTCCATGATTCATATCCAATGGAGGAAATCTTGGAATGGTTCATGGAGCCTAAGGTGAATGATAATCCATTGATTTATTAGGATAATATTAATACTCATAAATTAAGTCTTGAATATGATTTGGATACCTACCATCATCTATCATATATTTTTCATGATCCCTTTCTCCTTGATATTCTTGATCAGTATCTTCCAAATCCAAGTATTGATCATGAGAAAGGTAGTCATATTTCATAGGAAGAGGAGGAGCAAGCTGAGGATTATTTTGATATTTCTTCTCTCTTTTAAAATCCTCCATGTCAAGATAATGTTATTCGATCCTTGACTGATTTTTAATATAGAAATATCAGTGATGAATTAAATGAAATTGATTTTCCTAATCAATCTGAAGTCTTGGAAAAACATCATCCTAATGATTCTGACTCCATTATTGTATGTGATGATGTATGCCCAAGTGAACCGTTTGAACTTTCGGTTTCTTGAGAATATTTTCCTTAGAAGATTTAGATATTAAATATTATTTGTTCCAATAAAATGTTCTTATATAAATTCCTCTTCAAACCAATATCCCTTGTGATTTAATTCTTGAAATTCATTTTGAGTTGGATTTTGAATTGACAAAGGGTAGTGAGATCATTCATGATCAAGAAAAAGGTAATGAAGTCATCAAGTATCCATTCCATTCCTTATCATTTCTAGTATTTCTTACAGAGGATTCCTTAGTTCGGGTTACTCATTCGATTTTTCCAATCTATCCATCCTTGGATGCTCAATTAGAAGAATCTTATTACTTGGGAATTTTTTTAGGTGAAGATGTAAATTCTGACAAAATAAATGGTGTAGATGTCTTCCATTTGGATACTAGTAATATAGTTGGAATTATTGATGGTGGATATTGATCTGAATTTAGGCAGTAACAAAATAAAATAAAGTACTACACATAAACATAAATATGTAGCATAAATGAAACTTCATTTCATTAATATCAAATAACTGAAATATGCTTATAGACATAATGGACATAAACTAGCTAGGGCGATGGTAGCTTATCTTGGAAAAGAGATGTGGTGGCTACATGCCTCTGAGTTGTCTTACAATGAGGCTCAAGGGATTTTTTATTATTGAAAAACATGGGAAAACCATAAACATGCAAAAACCTAACCCTAGGAGATGAAGCGCAAATACTATGGGCGTCGTTTGGGTAAATTGGTACATAAACTTCCCGGGGATGTAAATTTGGCATAGATCTTTGTTTGATTTGAACAATACCTTGTTATAAATATATATCTAAGGACTACAAATTTCAACTGAAAAAAATTGGTCGTAAACCTATGTTGGTCTGGATTTTCCCAAAAAACATCATTTAGTGACTCAAAACGACTCCCGAAGCTTAGGAGTCGAAAAACTTCCAAAAATAGTAAATTGTGATACAATTAAGGAAACTGAAAAATTGAAAGAAAAGATCATGGTGGTCTTAGTGGAATAGGTAGGTGGCCACCAATATCCACCTGGATTAATCCTCCCCCTTAGGAAGAAATGGTCCCCATTGCATTGAGTTCCTCCATGAGATGATGAAATTTCTGTTGAATTTGGTCCTTTGTTAACCACTTGCCTTGGTGAAGGACTTGGCTTGGTTTTATAACTTGATATAGTTGGATACTTTACTGGTGGGTGTTCTTGATCTATGTATACATGATCCGATCAATTGTGGCTTGTTCCATGCAGTTTGGGTTTAAATATATTGGTGTGATTTATTCTGAAATCTCAGATGTGTCCGACAATGGTGGAAAGTAGGGTTGAAGGTGGGCCACATTGAACAATGGGTGCAAACCAAGGAATGGTGGAATACTGAGCTCGAAGGAATTGTCCCCTACCACCTTGGTGTTGGTGTATGGCCCATATCCGAGTAGGAGAAGCTTACGGTGGGGCCCAAAGAGGCGGTCTTTCAGCAAATGTAGCTAAACTTTGTCTCCCACCTAGAACTTGTGTGGCACAGGCTGATGTTGATGATGTCGTTGCTTGTACTTGACATTGGATTTCTCCAAGATCTCATGGACCTGCTAGTGGATGTGCTAGACATGTTCGATAAATATGATTGCTTTATCAACCTCATAAAATACATGTGATGATCTTGTCCTGATGTGCCATTTCTACAACAACTCTTGGATCTTCCTCTTGATTTCATCATTCTTTAGAACATAACGTCAATAGATCAGCCCATTAGGTAGTTGTATACCTGGGGTTAGATGAATGGAGTGCTTCACCAGAAAGTGTAGAGGAACCCCTGTGGGTGAGGATGAAATTCCCTTTTATTCCTCCTTGAATTTTTCCATCTGTTGCTGCCACGCAGGGGAGCCATATTTGAAGGCTACGACCACAATCTTCCTCTTGCCCTGTGGGCGAATCAGGATGAAAATATTTCCTGGTTTGGGAAATAATCTTACTGCATTGGTTTGCAGTACTTAAAGAGATGACAGAAGGTGATACTACATATGGTATCCTGTACAACTTATTTCCCATTGTAATATTAATGGAACGAGACCTAGACTCATACAAAACATTTCTCTTCCACAAGTATGGTTGGCCTAATAATACATCAGACACTTAAAGAGGAGAAACATCACACAATAACTCATATTTTAAGGGTTTGATGTTGTATGGAAGGCAACATTTTTGGCTGATGCGAAGATCACTTCCTTGGTGAATCCACTGAATGATATACGACTATGGGTGTGCTATGGTCGATAGGTCGAACTGCTTCATGGCCTTTGCTGAAATGAGGTTCTTTTGGCTTTTGCTATCGATAAGAAATTGCAGTGGAGAACCCTTCACCCACATCTGGGAATGGAAGAGGCATTCCCCCTCCTCTCGATCCTCGAGCTCCTCCCTCTAGTGCTTGGTGGTGTCAATGGTGGCAGTAGGTTCTAAATCAATTACCTTCTTCCCTTTGTCATTCCCCTTGGCCAGTTCTAACTCAGAATGAAAACATGCATCTGATTCGAATGCCTTCAGTTTGACCACCAGCAATTGTTTGGCCCAACACTCACTTGTTTTATGAGTGGAGATATTATGAAATTCACACCAATTCCCCGTGTCCTTATTCATATTTTTGGTGTTGTTCTAAGTCACCCTACTTTGATTTTTCTCCTTGTTCTATGGTTCCTAGGTGCCTTTCCTTGCCTTTGGGTTCATGGATCCAAAATTTCACTTCTTATGCTTAAATTTTTGCTCGATCTTGGAGGCATATCCATATGCTGTACCAAGTGAGGTAATGTCGAGAAACTCCATTTCCTCCTGAATGTATCTGTGAAAAAAATTGTCATACTTGAGCACCAAATGTTTCTTCGAATATTTAATACCCAACTTTTTGCGCAGGGTATGGAACAAATTCATCAGCTCATGCACATCTTGATCCCTATGTTGCCACAGTGTGGTCCATTGGATGAACTTGTCCTCATAACTCCCCATGCGGTAATATTTTTCCTTGATTCCATATCGAAATGAATTCTAAGTGGGTGCGGCAGAGAATAGAGGGGGTTATCTCTTATCCTTTTGCTCATAATAGGTTTCCCACCAACCTTTGAAATGTGGGGCGGATTTGAGGAGTGAAAAAGTAATCTTTTATCGGTCGGTGAAATCATGGATCAAGAAATACCCTTCCAGCAAATTCAACCATATATATGCGATGTCTACATCTAGCTGGCCTTCAAATATAGTAATTTCAAAGTTGACTTGTACCTTTAAAGGAGTGGCACCTCCAGAGTGGCTGTTGGATTCAGATGTGCCGCCGGTGGGAAACCTTTGAGGGATATGGGAAAATTTATCCATCATCGCATTCCTTTGTTTCTTGAGGGCCTCCTCAAGCAATATTTTGATAGGATCACATGATTCCTTGTGTTTTTTTTCTTCCCCCATGGGTGGTTTCCGGGGTTTGCGAGGCTGATCTGGCAAAGGTTCAACCAAATCGAGCCCTATCTCCTGATACCCTAACCCCATTGGGGACAAGAAAAGAAAAAATAAAGAAAGAGAAGATCAATCTGATACCACTGATCTAGATTTAGGAAGGAACAAAATAAAATATAGTACTAAAAATAAATGTGGAGATATAGCAAAAATAAAATGTCATTTCATTAATATCGAATAACTAAAATATGCTTAGAGAAACAATGAACATAAACTAGCAAGGGCGATGGTAGCTTGTCTCTGAGAAGATATGTGGTAGCTACATGCCTCTGAACTGTGTTACAATGAGTTTCAAGGGCATTTTTATTATTTAACAACATGATAAAACCCTAAACATCCAAAAACCTAACCCTAGGAGATGAAGCACCAAAACTATGGGCCCCGTTTGGGTAAATTAGTACCTCGTTAGAAAGATCTCTCCAAGGAATACAAATTTCGAGTGATGAATAGTAGTCAAAAACCCATGTTAGTTGTATTTTTCCCAAAGAAAATTCGTTTAGGGACTCAAAATGGCTTTGGAAGTTTAGGACCTGAAAAACTGCCAAAAATAGTAAATTGTGCTACAATTAAGAAAATTGAAAAATTGAAAGTAACAATGGTGGTGTTCCTAGTGGAATAGGTGGGTTGCTACCAAAATCCAGCTAGATCAATCCTCCCTCCTTAGGAAGAAATGGTCCTCATTGCATTTATTTCCTCCATGAGATGATGAAATTTGTGTTGAATCTGGTCCTTGGTCAACCACTTGCCTTGGTGAAGGATTTGGCCTGTTGTTGGACCAGGGTCACCTACAAAGCTGAAAATTTGGTCCATTTTGTGTATTTTTTATTAAATTTAGTCTAGCGCAGGGGTTTTGGTGTGGTTCAAAGCCCCTAAAGCATTGTAATGGGTCAAAGGGTAGACTTAGAGTCCATAAACCATGGGTTGCGGACCACAGGAAAGGTTAGGCTGGATTGTTATAATTTGAGGAATATTTTGAGTCGAAAAGACTAAGAATGAAAAAAGATTGATGCTAAGTGTGAACTGATAGATCTGGCTAGGATTGTTGGGGAAGGACTCCTACTGCTGTGTGCGTGAATATTCTTTGTCCTGTTGTGTGCGAACCCTGCTGTTGTGTGCGCAGGTTAGGTTTTGGGGTATTATAAGTAGATCTAAAGGATTAGTGAATGCAGAAGTATCGTTGAATATCTGAATCTATTGGAATTACTGTGATATGAATATGTGATGTTTGGTTAATTAATATATGCTGCTGCGTTATTTATTTAAGCTGCTAACATACTTGTGTTACTTGTTTATGCTGCGATCTGGATATGTTCTGTTTCACTTCATGCAAGAATATATGGAATAGTTGCGTTATTGTTATATGAGTTCATGATCTATTGATTACTGTGAATATCATTACTGTTGCACACATGGATGTGAAGGGAATCTATAGATATAGGCTCTATGATACAAGATCTGGTCACTATATGGTTGAACACAGCTCTGCTTCACTTACCTACCCTCTCCTAGGGTGCGGAAACCTAGTTCCAACACCCACCCATACTACTTCCGGTGAGACTTTGGCCTATGAAAGCAAGCCACTGCCGAAAGGGCTAGTATTATAGGGGTTTTTTGGCAAACCTTGAACCTCTGAACCTGTGTCAGGACCCCTTGAGCCAAAAAATGGTTCCATTGCCAGGACCGGGAGCATTTTGAGAGAGGGATCGGGTAATGCCAAGGCTATACTGGAAGCTTGAAACAAAGGAAATTAATGAATGGTTTGAACAACAAGTTTAGGAATTTTCCATAAAAGAAAACCACAGTGAGAGGTTGACCACCGAAGAGTGGAAGAATAAGTACATTTTCATGGAGATCTATGAAATCTTCTTTGTAGCGATTGTGATCAAGCTCCAGGAGTGGCTCGCAAGGTTGGTAGAATTTCAGAAGTGTTGGAAGGATGAGCATGTCACAAAGCGGATCCTCGAACTAATCTAGCAGTTAGAAAGGCTGATAACAACATCACTTGCACGGTGGACCATTAGGTATATAGTGTGTTAGGAGGATTTATGACAGAATTTGCCATCGATCATTTTGCCTCCTACTCTGAAGTAGGGCAAAGATTATTCAAGAGGTTCTAAGGTAAGTTTCTGAAGACCTTACCATTGCTGATCAAGATATTATTGTGCGAAAAGAGTATTCTGTGTAGCCATACCGAGTGAATGACCTCTGATCTAGATGGGAGCACAATGCGAAGTGGCAAATACTACTGAACCAACCTAGAAGGAGATATATTTGTCTACATTTCGGTAATAGAAGTATCTACACAGAGTCCTCCAGCCACACTGCTTTCAAACCAGCCTAGGGGTAAGAATTCACCTACACCTCCGCTACCACCGGAAGACGACATGGTTGCGCACATGAAGTTTCCAACCTTTAAGGGTGTGGGAGATGAAGACATGGATCAGTTTTGATTTGTCGCGGGATCAGTATAGACTACACAGAACATAGCTAGTGATGCGGTGAAAAGGGCACAACTGTCCCTTGCCTTCAAAGGAAGAGATTTGGACTGGTACATTGGATACATTGGTCAAAATGCAAATGCAACCATTGAAGATATTAAGAACGCCCTGAAGCAATAGTTCAAGAAACCTAAGTCCTACTCTCAAATCATGGTTGATCTAAAGGATTTCAAGTAAGGGCCTTCTGAATCTATGTGGGAGACCGATCAGCAACTAAAGAAGGTGATCAGAGAAGGGGGATTCCAATATCATGACATACAACACACAAAATTGTTCATCGCTATACTGCTACCTCACCTGCGCGTACCTATGGGGCACCAAACTTTCAAATCACAGGAGAAAGCCTTGGAGGGTGCCGTGAATTTAGAAGTTGCGCCTCAAGACGAGACTCAGCTAGGTGTCCAACAGATCTAGGGACAGCTAAAATCAATGCACATAGAGATCCAGAATTTGCGGAAGGAATGAACAGCAGAGGCTAGCCCCAAGAGATGGTGCATACGATTTCGAGTGAATTTTCATACCAAGGATAACTGCCCTTTGTTAGAAGACTATATGAAGGTTAGGGGACCTAACCCATTGTGCCTTAGGGAAGCTGCGAGACCCAGTGGGCCAGTGCTATGGTGCGATGATTTTCGCGTTGTGGGGCTGCACCATACCAACCACTATCCCTGCTATGCTGTGTATGTTCCAGAGGTAAAGCAGCAACGGTGCAGGTTCTGTAGATCGGTGGGACATGATGAACATAACTGCTGGACATATTATTCAATGATTGATCGAGGAAACATATATAGAGTACAATCAGACCCTGCATCACCAAGAGCCCCCGCAGGCATAGGTGGCTCCCCATCAAGTTGCAGGGAAGGAGGGCGAGGTGGAAGTGCAAGTCGGGGACGAGGTAAACTAATCTGTTATAACTGTGGAGAGGCAGGACACTTTGCAAGGGAATGTCCAAACCCTACAAGGAAGTTCTGCCAATATTGAAGACAATTGGACCATGCGATTGAAGATTGTCTAATCTTGATAGAAAAAATGTAGGAAAAGCAGCCGACACCTACGCAGAATGTGCAAAGAGTTAAGGCAGAGCTGCGAGAAAAAGATACAAGTGTGAATGTTGTGACACACAGTGGGATAGCCACCAGGGGACCTGAGGAGGAGGCTACGATGGAACTTCTGATCCGAGAAGTAGTTATTAAGCAAGAAGGTTTGGACCTAGAAAGGGGAAAAGAAACATTTGTCGCAACTCGCAAGGACTTTGTTGAGGCTGAGGCAGCTACTGCTCAGGCACCTGCGAACCTCAAGGTAGATGAGGAGGTCGAGCCTTTTTTACAGGCATGTATGAAGCTGTTGCGCAACCCAAAGGCTGTGGAGAATCTTCAGGCATTAATAGATAACTGTGCAGTGTGACCCAATATACCCCCGAAGGTCAAGGATGTGCACAAGATATACAGGTATAAGAAACACACCAGGAGAGAAATGCGGTTGATTGCGTAGATTAGTGACTACTAAATGGATCAGGTTATTTTGGACCTAGGGTCAGATGTGAAGGTGTTACCTAAATAGACTTGGAAACAAATGGGAGAGCCTAATTTGGAATTGTCCACCATTCAGCTGCGCATGGCCAATCAACAGAAAATCATCCCACTAGGAATGTTGTCTAAAATTATGGTGGATATTGCAGGAGTAAAGGCCCAAGATGACTTTGAGGTAATTGAAATTGTAGAGGATGCAGACCCCTACCCTACGCTCTTAGGGTTGGACTGGGCCATAGATATGGGTGGTATCATCAACCTCAAAAATAGAAGCATGGTGTTTAAGAATAACGGTACATGGGTGATAGTACCATTAGATCCTGTGGAAGGAGAACGATACACAGAGCTAGTGCGCGATGAAGAGGAGGTGGATCAAATTTACAAGTTTACTGTGTCTGGCGAAGATTGGATCAACCCCATGGCTGGTGGAGTACTCTGTTGGGAAAAGGACAAAGAATGCTTCTCTGACTCTGATGGGGAGATGGAGAATTGGAAAAACCGGTTGCATGATGTCTCTACGCTGCGATGTATTCAAGTCACAAGGGACTTCCACTACATTTCTTCAGAGGTAAGAGACCTACCCTACTTTGATGGTTTGGGTAACATTAAGGAATTTTTGTGAGAATTTAAAGAAGAGGTTCCCAAATGATGAAGGCTATGGGCCCTTAAGCTAGCCATGCGTGGAACACCTGCACAATGGTGGGAGATGCATGAGGAGACATTCTAGGATTGGGAGGAGTGTCAAGATATATAATACTATGATTTGAGGCCCCAACCGGTGTGCGGGTTAAGACATCCCTCAGATCAGAGGATCCATGCGAATATTTGTTCACAGGGGAAGAATAATGGTGTGACAAGATGACTAAAGAGTGGGTTAACCTGTTGATTCATGCCCTGGGCCACTTCCCTCTCCATGCTACTTAGATGTGGAGCTACATCGGCGCACCCGCCACTGGGGGATGTTGAAGGAAGAGTTCTTAGGTACATTTGGGTTAGTAGTCGGGACAGAGGCGCTTGACGCAGTCCTGCGGGACATTGACATTGGGGTATGTGGTGAATCGCACCTCTTTATCGCACTGAAAGTACCCACATGGGAAACAAAGATACCAAGCATGGTCAACTACCATAGCCTAGCCCCAACAGAGGGTAAGGATGATCCGCAAGCTTCTTCTGACTCAGAATTGGAAGGGGTTCACATGGCTACCAGGCCGCTCAAGCTGCGAATGGGTAGCAATGGGATGTGCCCTACATTGGCTAATAATGGGGATGCGGATACAGAAGGTAGAGTTATTATATATTCGGTGACTCTCACAACAAGGAAACAACTGAATTCACTCCTCAGCCATGTAAGGTATTACAAAAGGTTTGTTTGGGAATATGTGCTAATTATAGCGCCTCTGAGAGGCTTGCTTACGCAAGGGATTCGGTTCAGTTAGGATGACACCTGTCGAGAAAACATGTCTTTTGTTTCGAGGTACCTAAGGAACAAGCCTGTGTTAAGGGAGGATGCGTAGGAGGCACAGGTGTTTAGTCCAAGCACAACAGGTATGCTGAGCGCACATAGGGAGTGCAAAGTGACAGTTGGAACAGTAAAATTTGGTAAAAAGGAAAATTTACCGTTGAGTGGAGTGGGCGACTGACAATTAATGGGGAAATTCATCAATATTTTTTACATTTTACTTGATGGTAAGCTCCAAGTGACATTTACCCTACCGTTGGACGACCATGGGCACTATAAAGTAGGAAGACTATCTCAGACAAAGGTTCTGTATCACTTCTGTAACCCATATGTAATTTCTCTATGTTGCAAGGTTCTCTAGGCTTGTAGCATCCTTTTCATGGCAAAGCAACCCACTCACGCTACCGATAGGCCCCTAGAATCAAAAGTCCCTTCTCCCACTAGAATGAGAGCTACTAGTCCCATGGAAGCTTCGGTACCTAGAGAGCCCAAACTTGAGGAAGTCATGATTAGGTCGGGGGACGAAGAAATCAATAGGATAATTGCGCTCTGGCTCCCTGTGTGGAGGAGTGGCTTCATACCTGGTGAAAATAACATCGAAGGGACCTGTGCGATAGGAGTGACCACCCCTATCAACCTCGAGGAAGCCATAGGGCCGAGCGAGAGGGGCTCGAATGCTGCCACGAAAAAGGACTCACAACTGCCATAGATCGCCGACAAGGACATCGAGGCCGGTCCAAAGCTAGAACTGAGCATGAAAGGGATGAATAACAAAGCTACCACCTCCCTCCAGGATACAAAGCGGTCACGCAAGCCTGAAAAAGGGCCCCAAAAAAATCAGCATGCCCAATTCCAGGAATATGATGCGACGGTCATGCTAACTGATGGTGACCTCGAGAAAATCATAGACGCACTCAAACTAGCTACAGAGGATAGATGGGTAGCCATAGAGGAAAAAAAAAAGGTTGCAATTGAGACCTTTCAGACTGAGCTTTGCGCCCTCCAGTGGAAGGCAGATATGCTGCAGACCAGCATAATTCAGAAAAAGGCTCCCTTAGCAACTAGCAGTACAGTGCTAGCTACGAAAGAAATCCATCTCTGCTCTTTGCCTAGCGCTTCCCTTGTAGGAAACCAACTCCAAGTAGATACAAGGATACAATTGGATCTGGCTAAGTTGCCCCATGAGGCATTATAGGGTCTCCACACCGTTGTGATCTGGGAGATCCACCATCTAGACTTGGAGGTACATAAACAGCTCAGTGTGGCCAAGCAGACCATCAGGTAGAAAAATGCAGAAATGTCCCTCACTATATCGCAGCAGGTGGAGCTTGAAACAGTGATCCACCAGTTATGCACGGAGGTTCTGGATGGGATCCCAACCATAGCTACGCCTTGGGCCAAGGTATAAAGTATGGTTGCAACAGTAAAAGCATCTACGACAGAAATGCAGGTCATCAAGGCACAGCTAGAGAAGAAAATCTCCGACTTAGAGGCCACATTGCTGCCTGCCACACCATCGGAGGTACGACCCTAGCACACTGCGCTGGTGACCGAAGCTACAAAAACTTATCACAGGGAAGATTTCTCTAGGTGACTAGTTTCTAGAGTTCACCTGTAGCTCTAGACCATAGTCAAGTTCAATTCGGTCCTCTAAAAGATCAATCAGGACTTACGACAGAGGGAAGAATCTTTTGTGTAGGTCGAGGCTACATTGCCGACCTTGGTGCCTGCACAGTGTTTCGAAAATTTGATGACCAATAACACTCTCCAGGATGATATTGAAAAAATCTGGTGCAAGAAGCACGTCATCGAGGAACGATTGAAGCTATGGGCTACCACAACCCTCTAGCTCTCACAAGATACAAATGGCATGGTCACGTAACTAAACTAGACACTCGAAAGTGTCACCGCGGAAACCAAAGGATGAACATCCCAAAAAATTGTGGACCTTGCGCAAAGCACCATTGCTCAGAGTAAAGAGGTGCTGCCTCTACTGATCACCACCATCACTGCACTATGTGTGCAGGTGGAGAACCAACCATCACAATGACTCGGGACGAGTCACAAGATTGTGTTGGGGCACTGTTGGAATAGGGTTTCCTACAAAGTTGCGAATCTGGTCCATTTTTGGTATTTTTTATTATATTCAGTCTAGCACAGGGGTTTTGGGGTGGGCCTAAGCCCCTAAAGAATTGCAATGGGTCAAAGGGTAGACTTAGAGTCCATAAACCACGGGTTGCAAACCACAGGAAAGGTTAGGCTGAATTGTTATAAATTGAGGAATTTTTTGAGTGGAAAAGACTAAGAATGAAAAGAGATTGATGCTAAGTGCGAACTGATAGATTTGGTTAGGGTTGTTGGGGAAGGACTCCTGTTGCTATGTGCATAGAGATTCTATGTCCTGCTGTGTGCGGATCCTGCTGCTGTGTGCGTAGGTTGGGCTTTCGGGTATTGCAAGTAGATCTGAAGGATTAGTGAATGTCGAAGTCTTGTTGAATATCTGAGTCTATTGGAATTACTGTGATATGAATCTATGATGTTTGGTTAATTAATATATGGTGTTCTGTTATTGATTTAAGCTGCAAACATACTTGTGTTACTTGTTTATGCTGCGATCTGGATATGTTCTATTTCACTTCATGCAAGAATATCTGGAATAGCTACGTTATCGTTATATGATTTCATGATATGTTGATTACTGTGAATATCATTGTTGTTGCGCACGTGGATGCGAAGGGAATCTGTAGATATACACTCTATGATACGAGATCTTGTCACTATAAGGTTGAACACAACTCTGCTTGACTTACCTACCCTCTCCCAGGGTGCAGAAATCGGGTTCGAGCACCCACCCATACTACTTCGGGTGAGACTTTGGCCTACACAAGAAGGTCACTTCCAAAAGGGCTAGTAGTATAGGGATTTGTTGGCAAACCTTGAACCTTCGAACCTGGGTTAGGACCCCTTGAGCCAAAAAATGGTTCCGTTGCTGAGACCGAGAGAATTTGAGAGAGGGATCGGGTAATGCAAAGGCTATACTAGAAGCCTGAAAGAAAGGAAATTGATGAACAGTTTGAGCAACAAGTTTAGGAATTTTCCGTAAAAGAAAACCGCAGTGAGAGGTTGACCACCAAAGAGTGGAAGAATAAGAACATTTTCACGGATATCTACAATATTTTCTTTGTAATGATTGCGATCAAGCTCCAGGAGTGGCTTGCGAGGTTGGTATAATTTCAGAAGTGTTGGAAGGACGATCAGGTCACGCAGTGGACCCTCAAACTAATCCAACAATTAGAAAAGGTTGATAACACCATCACTCGCATGGTGGAGCATTGGGTAGACAGTGTGTTAGGAGGATTTGTGACAGAATTTTCCATCAATTAGTTTGTCTCCTACTCTGAAGCAGATCGAATATTATTCAAGGGGTTCCGAGGTGAGTTTCTGAAGACCTTACCATTGCTGATCAAGATATTATTGTGCGAAAATAGTATTCTGTGTATCCATACCGAGTGAATGACCTTTGATCTGGATGGGAGCACAACGCTAAGTGGAAAATACTACAGAACCAACCTAGAAGAAGATAGATTTGTCTATAGTCCAGTGAGAAGCAGCTGTGCAGAGTCCTCCAGCCACACCACTTTCAAACCAGCCTAGGGGTAAGAGTTCACCTACACCTCCGCCACCACCAGAAGGTGACATGGTTATGCACATGAAGTTTCCAACCTTTAAGGGTGTGGGAGATGAAGACATGGATCAGTTTTGGTTTGTTGCGAGATTGGTATGGACTGTGATAAACGTAGCTAGTGATGCGATAAAAGGACACAACTGTCCCTTGCCTTCGAAGTAAGAGCTTTGGACTGGTACATGGGATACATCAGTCAAAATGCAAATGCAACCATTGAAGATATTAAGAATGCCCTGAAACATTAGTTCAAGAAACCTAAGTCCTACTCTCAAATCATGGTTGATCTAAAGGATTTCAAGTAAGGGCCTTCTGAATCTGTGTGGGAGGCCGATCAATGACTAAATAAGGTGATCAAAGAAGGGGGATTCCAATATGATTACAGACAACACACAAAAGGGTTCATCGCTATGCTGCTACCTCACCTACGCGTACCTATGGGGCACCAAACTTTAGAATCACAGGAGAAAGCCTTGGAGGGTGCCATGAAGTTAGAAGTTGCGCCTCGAGACAAGACTCAGCTAGGCTTCCAACAGATCCAGGGACAGTTGGAAGCGAAGCACATACAGGTCCATAATCTATGGAAGGAACAAGGGGAAGGGGCTAGACCTGAGAGATGGTGCATACGATGCCTGGTGAATGGTCATACCAAGGATAACTTCCCTTTGTTAGCAGACTAAATGCAGGTTGGGGGACCTAGCCCATTGCGCCCTAGGGAAGCTGCGGGACACAGTGGGCCAGCACTATGATGCGATGATTATCATGTTTCGGGGTTTCACGATACCAACCACTGTCCCCGCCATGCTGCGTATGTTCTAGAGGTAAAGAAATGATGGTGCAGGTTTTTCAGATTGGTGGGACATGATGAACATAATTCCCAGACATATGATTTGATGATTGATCGAGGAAACTTATATAGAGTAAAATCGGACCCTGCGTCGCCAAGAACCCATTAGGGGAATTTTGAGGTCTAAAATGGGCCTCCTAAGAAAAATGTACAACCAAACTAAACTTTATGAGAACCAATAGGATTCAAGATGATAATGTTAACCATGGGGGATGATTCACTATTTTTGGAGTAAAAAAGTAAAAAGAATAAAAAATAATAAAATAATAAAACTACTTTTTCAACCTATCTCCCTAAGGGTTTACTCAAATTTCAAGTGGGAGTACTAGTTGGATGAAAAATTTAATTCCTCATCCAAGGAGTACCCAGGTTGCATACTTTTGATGAACCTTCCTACACGTAAAATGAGAAATACATGAAAAAACGTGATTGCAATCACGTTTTTCATGTATTTCAAATTTTTCGTGTAGTAGAGTCCATAAAACGTATGCAACATGGGTACTCCTTGGATGGGGAATTAAATTTTTCATCCAACGAGTATTCCTTCTAGAAATTTGAGTAAAAACTTAGGGAGATAAGTTCAAAATACGAGTTGAAAAGTAGTATATTCTTTTTCTCCCTCTAAAATTTGATGATGTAATCAAATCTTATTTTATTATTTCCACTATTATTTTATAATTTCCTTAGGAGGTCCATTTTAGACCTCAAAATTACCCTAATTCCTACAGGCATAAGTGGCTCCCCATCAAGGGGCAGGGGAGGAGGGCAAGGTGGAAGTGCAGGCCGGGGACGAGGTCAGCTAATCTGTTATGACTATGGAAAAGTAGGACACTTTGCAAGGGACTGTTCGAACCCTACAAGGAAGTCTTGCTGATATTGCAGACAGCTGGACCATGCGATTGAATATTTTCCAATCTTGATAGCAAAAATGTAGGAAAAGCAGCTGGCACCTACGCAGAATGTGCAAAGAGTTAACACAGAGTTGTGAGACAAAGATCCAAGTGTGAATGTTCTGACATGTAGTGGGATGGCCACCAGGGGACTTGAGGAGGAGGCTACAATGGAACTTCTGATCCAACAAGCAGTTATTAAACAATAAGGTTTAGACCTAAAAAAGTGAAAAGAAACATTTGTCGTAGCTCGCAAGGACTTTGTTGAGGTGGAGGCAGCTACTGCTCAGGCGCCTGCGAACCTCAAGGCAGATGAGAAGGTCGAGCCCTTTTTGCAGGCATGTATGAAGATGCTACACAACCCAAAGGCTATGGAGAGTCTTCAAGAATTAATAGATAGTTGTGCAACGTGACCCAATCTATCCCCAGAGGTCAAGGATGTGCATAAGATATACAGGTATAAGAAATGCACCGGGAGATAAATGTGGTTGATTGCGCAGATTAGTGACTATGAAATGGATCAGGTTATTTTGAACCTATGGTCAGATGCTAACATGTTACCTAAATAGACTTAGCAACGAATGGGAGATCCTAAGTTGGAATGGTCCACCATTTAGCTGTGCATGGCCAATCAGCAGAAAATCATCCCACTAGGAAGGTTGTCTAAAATTACGGTGGATATCGCAGGAGTAAAGGCTCGAGTTGAGTCTGAGGTAATCGAAATTGTAGAGGATGCGGACCACTACCCTATGCTCTTAGGGTTGGACTGGGCCATAGATATGGGCAGTATCATCAACCTAAAAAAGAGAAGCATGGTGTTTGATAATAACAGTACAAGGGTGATAGTACCATTAGATCCTGCGGAAGGCGAACGATACACAAAGCTAGTGCACGATGAAGAGGAGGTGGATCACATTTACAAGTTGACTACGTGGGATGAAGATTGGATCAACCCCATTATGGGTGGAGTACTCTGTTGCGAAAAGGACAGTGAATTCTTCTCTGACTCTGATGGGGAGATGGAGAATTGGAAATCCGGTTGCACAATGTCTCTGCGCTGCGATGTCTTCAAGTCACAAGGGACTTCCACTGCATTTCTTCAGAGGTAAGAGACCTACCCTACTTTTATGGTTTAGGTAGTAATAAGGAATTTTTCCGATAATTCGAAGCAGAGGTTCCCAAAGGATGAAGGCTATGGGCCCTTAAGCTATCCATGTGTGGAACACCTACGCAATGGTGGGAGACGCATGAGGAGGCATTCCAGGATTGGGAGGAGTGTCGAGATATGATGATCCTATGATTTGAGGCCCCAACCAATGTGTGGGTCAAGACATTCCTTGGATCAGAGGATCCACGCAAATATTTGTTCACGTGGGAAGAATAGTGGTGTGACAAGATGACTAAAGAGTGGGTTCACCTGTTGATTCATGTCCTGGGGCCACTTCCCTCTGCATGGTACTTAGATGCGGAGCTAAATTTTTGCACCCACCACTGGGGGACATTGAAGGAAGAGTTCCTGGGTACATTTGGGTTAGTAGGCAGGACAAAGGCGCTTGATGCAGTCCTGCGGGACATTGACATTAGGGTATGGGGTGAATCACACCTGTTTATCACACCAGAAGTACGCGCATGGGAAACACGGATACCAAGAATGTTCAAATACCGTAGCTTAGCCCCAATAGAGGGTAAGGATGATTTGAAAGCTTCATATGACTAAGAATTGGAAGGGGTGCGCACGGCTACGGGGCCACTTAGGCTGCAAATGGGTAGCAATGGGACACACCCTACGTTGGCTAGGAATGGGGATGTGGATATAGAAGGCAGAGTTATCATATATTCGATGACTCTCACAACAAGGAAACAACTGCGTTCACTCCTCATCCATGCAAGGTATTACAGAAGGTTTTTTTTGGAGTATGTGCTAATTACAGCACCTCTAAGAGACTTGCTTACGTAGGGGGTCCATTTTGGTTGGGATGACACCTATCGGGAAAATGTGTATTTGGTTTTGAGGTACCTAAGGAACAAGCCTGTGTTGGGGGAGGATGTGTAGGAGGCGTGGTGTTTAGTCCAAGCACAGCAGGTACGCTCAGCGCACATAAGGAGCAAAAAGTAACAGTTTGAATAGTAAAATCTGGTAAAAATTAAAAGTTACCGTTGAGTGGAGTGGGCAGCTGGCAATTAATGGGGCGATTCCTTGAGATTTTTTACCATTTACTTGATGGTAAGTTCCAAGTGAAATTTACCCTACCGTTGGATGACCATAGGCACTATAAAGTAGGAAGAATATCTCAAACAAAGGTTATGTATCACTTCCGTCACCCATATGTATTTTCTCTATGCTGCACGGTTCTCTGGGCTTGTAGCGTCCTTTTCATGGCGAAGAAACCCACTCCCACTACCAATAGGCCCCCATAATCGAAAGTCCATTTTCCCACTAGAATGAAAGCTACTAGTCCCATGGAAGCTTCGGTACCTACGGAGCCCAAACTTGAGGAAGTCATGGTTGGGTCGAGGGACAAAGAAATAAATAGGATAATTGCTCTTTGGCTCCCTGCATGGAGGAATGGTTTCATACCTAGAAAAAATAGCACCAAAGGGACCTGCGCAACAAGAGTGACCCCACTATCGACCCCGAGGAAACCATAGGGCCGAGCGAGAGGGGCTCGGACGCTGTCGCAGAAAAGGACTCACAGCTGCCATAGATCGCCGACAAGGACATCGAGGCTGGTCCACAGATAGAAATGAGCATGAAAGGGATGAATAAAAAATATACCACCTCCCTTTAGGATAAAAATTGGCCACGCAAGCTTGAAAAAGGGCCCCAAAAAAAGAAGCGCGCCCAATTCCAGGAATATGATACGATGGTCACGCTAACTGATGGTGACCTTGAGCAAATCATGGATGCACTTACACTAGCTACAGAGGATAGATGGGCAGCCATAGAGGAACAATAGAAGGTTGTGATTGACACCTTTCAAACCAAGCTTCTCTCCCTCTGGTGGAAGGCAGATATGCTGCAGACCAGCGTAATTCAAAAACGGGCTCCTTTGGCAACCAACAGTACAGTGCTAGCTACGAAAGAAAGTTGTCTCTACTCTTTGCCTACCACTGCCCTTGTAGGAATCCAACTCCAAGTAGATACAGGGATACAATTGGATCTGGCTAAGTTGCCCCACGAGGCATTATAGGGTCTCCACACCACCGTGATCTGGGAGATCCACCATCTAGACCTGGAGGTACATCAACAACTCGATGTGGCCAAGCGGACCATCATGCAGAAAAATGCAGAAATGTCCCTCGCTGTATCGCAACAGGTGGAGCTTGAAGCAGTGATTCGCCAGCTTTTCATGGAGGTTCTGGACAAGATAACAGCTACAGATATGCCTCGGTCCAAGTTAGAAAGTATGGTTGCAATAGTAAAAGCATCTAGGATAGAAATGCAGGTCATCAAGGCATAGCTAGAGAAGCAAATCTCCGAGGGGTCGCATTCCTACCAACTTTGCCACCGCTGCCAAAGCAGAAAATCGGCCCTTAACTGTATTTGGTGATAAAGCAAACACTATCACAGGGCAGATTTATTAGGGCGCCCAGTTGCTAGAGTCAACCATGCAGCTCTGGACCATGGTCAAGTTCAATCCGGTCCTCCGAAAGATCAATCAGGACATACGATAGAGGGAAGAAGCTTTCGCACAGGTCGAGGCTACATTTCCCACCTTGGTGCCTGCACAGTGTTTAGCACATTTGAGGACCAACAACACTCTCGAGGGTGAGATTGAGAAACTCCATCGCAAGAATCACGTCATCGAGGAATGATTAAAGCCATGGGCTGCCACAACCCTCTAGATCTCATAGGATACAGATGGTGCGGTCACGCGACTAAAGCAGACACTGCAAAGCATCACTGTGGCAGCCGAAGGACCAACATCCCAAAATCTTGTGGACCTTGCACAGAGCACCACTGCTCAGAGTCAAGAGGTGCTGCTTCCACTGATTGTTTCCATCACTGCACTACATGCGAAGGTGGAGAACCCACCATCACAGTGACTCGGGACGAGTCACAAGATTGTGTTAGGGGACTATAGAAACAGGGTCCCCTACAAAGCTATGAATCTGGTCCATTTTGTGTATTTGGGGTGGGTCAAAGTTTCTAAAGCATTGTATTGGGTCAAAGGTTAGACTTAGAGTCCATAAACCACGGGTTGCAGACCATAGGAAAGGCTAGGATGAATTGTTATAAATTGAGGAATATTTTGAGTGGAAAAGACTAAGAATGAAAAAATATTGATGCTAAGTGAAAACTAATAGATCTAGTTAGGGTTGTTGGGGAAGGACTCCTGCTGCTGTGTGCACAAGTTGGATTTTGGGGTATTGTAAGTAGATCTGAAGGATTAGTGAATGCGAAAGTATCATTGAATATCTGAATCTATTGGAATTACTGTGATATGAATATGTGATGTTTGGTTAAGTAATATATGTTTTTGTGTTATTGATTTAAGCTGCGAACATACTTGTGTTACTTGTTTATGCTGCGATCTGGATCTGTTCTGTTTCACTTCATGCAAGAATATCTAGAATAGTTGCATTATCATTATATGAGTTCATGATCTGTTGATTACTGTGAATATCATTATTGTTGCACATGTGGATGTGAATGGAATCTATAGATACAGGCTCTTTCATATGAGATCTAGTCACTATAAGGTTTAATTCAGCTCTGCTTGACTTACCTACCCTCTCCCAGGGTGCGGAAACCTGGTTCCAGCACCCACCCATACTACTTCAGGTGAGCCTTTGGCCTGCGCAAGCAGGTCACTGCCGAAAGGGCCAGTAGTATAAGGGTTTGTTGGCAAAACTTGAACCTCCGAACCTTGGTCAGGACCCCTTGAGCCAACACCTTCTTTGACAACTCGATATAGTTGCATCCTTTACTAGCGGTTGTTGTTGATCTGTGTGTCCATGATCCAATTTGTTTTGGCTTGTTCCCTGTAGTCTGGGTTTAACTCCGTTGATGTGATTTGTTCTACAATGTTGGATGTGTCTAACAATGGTGGAAACTAGGGTCATAGGTGGTCCACATTGAACATTGGGTGTAGACAAGGGAATGGTGGAATACTGAGCTCGAAGGGATTTTCCCTTATTGCCTTGGTGATGGTGTATGGCCCATATTGGAGTAGGCGAATATTGCAGAGGGGCCTAGCGAGGTGCTCTTTCTGTAAATGTATGGAAAAATTTGTTGCCCACCTACAAATTGTGTGCCTCCCAGTGTTGATCATGTCGCTGCTTGTACTTGGCAATGGATTTCTCCAATATACCGTGGACCAATTGGTGGACATGCTGGATGCATTCAATAGATCTGGTTGCTTTATCAACCTCACACAATATATGCGAGGATCTTGGCCTGATGTGCCCTTTCTGCAACAACTCTTGGATCTTCCTCTTGATTTCATCATTCTCCATAACAGAATGTCGATAGATAAAGCCATTGGAAATGACATCATTGGGGTTAGATCAATGGAGTGGTTCACCTGAAAATGTGGAGGAACCATTGTGGGTGAGGAAAAAATGTCCTTGTATTCATCCATGAATTTTTCAATTTGCTATTGCTAGATGAGGGAGCCATGTTTGGAGGCTACAACCACAATATTATTCTTGCCCTATGGGTGAATAGTGATGAAATTGTTTTTCCTGGTTTGGGAAATAATCCCATTGGATTTTATTTTAGTACTCAAAGAGATGGAAAAAGGTGGTACTTACCTCTAGAACCTTGTACAAATTATTTCCAAAAGTAATAATAATAGAACAAGACCTAAAATCATCCACAACATGTCGCTTCCACAAGTATGGTTGGCCTGATAATACATCAGACACGTGAATATGAGAAACATCACAAGGTACCTCCTATGTGAAGGGCTTGATGTTGTACTAAAGGCGGGACTGCTGGCTGATGCGAAGATCTCTTCCTTGGTGAAGTCACTCAACGGTATACGATTGTGGTGTACTATGGTTGGTAAGTCAAGCCGCTTCACGAACTCTGTTGAAATGAGGTTATTTTTTCTTCCACTATTGACAAGGAATTGCAGTGGAGAACCCTTCACCCACATCTAGGAATGGAAGAGGTGCTCCCCCTCCTCTGGATCCTCGAGCTCCTCCCTCTAGAGCTTGGTGGTGGAAACAGTGGCACTAGGTTCCATATCAATGATTTTCTTCCCTTTGTCATTCCCCTTGTCCATTTCTGACTCAGAATCAGATCATGCACCCGATTAAGATGCCTTGGCCTGACACTTGATTTTGTTGTGAGTGGAGCTATTATGAAATTTACACCAATTCCTCGTATCCTTATTTATATTTGGGGTGTTGTTCTGAGTCACCCCGATTTGGGTTTTCCTCTTGTCTGTGGTTTGGGGGTGCCTTTCCCTGGCTTCGGATTTGTGGATCCAAAGTCTCACTTCTTCTGCTCGATATTGGCGACATATCGATATGCCCTACCAAGCGAGGTAATGTCAAGGAACTCTATTTCCTCCCAAATGTATCTTTTCAAAGAGATAAGGTATTTGAGAATCAAATGTTTCTCTGAATCTCTAATAACCAACTTTGTGCGTAGGGTATGGGACAAATTCATCACCTCGCACACATCTTGATCCCTTTGCTATCACAACGTGGTCCATTGGATGCACTTGTCCTCATAGCTCCCCATAGGGTAATATTTTTCCTTGATGTTCTATCAGAATGAATTCCAGGTGGGTGCTACCGATAACAGAGATGGTTCCCTCTCATCCTTTTTATCACAGTAGGTTTCCCACAAGTCTTTAACATGGGGGGCAACTTTGAGGAGTGAAAAATTAATCTTTTCTCAGTTGGTTAAATCATGGACTGAGAAATACCCTTCCAGCAAATTCGACAAGCTATCTATGACTTCTGCATCTATTATGCCTTCAAATATAGGAATGGTGAAGTTTACTTTTACCTTGAAAGGAGTGGTGCCTCCAGAGTGGTACTAGATGCATATGTGCCACCAGTGGGCAACCGTTGAAGGATCTAGGTAGAGTTATCCATCATTGCATTCCTTTTTTTCTATAGGGAGACCTCGAGAAATATTTTGATAGGATCTACTGCTCCCTTGTCTTTATTTTCTTCCCCCATGGGTGGTCGTTGGGGTTTGCAAGGATTATCTTGCAAAGCTTCAACCAGATCGAGCCCTAACTCCTTATACCTTGACCTCGTTGGGGACATGGAAAGAAAAAAACAGAAAGAGTAGACCGCTTTGATACCACTAATATGGATTTAGGTAGTCACATAATAGAATATAGTACTAAACATAAATGCAAATATGCAGCAGCAATAAAACTTCATTTCATTAATATCAAATAACTAAAATATGATTATAGACGGAATGGATATAAATTAGCTAGGGCAATGGTAGCTTATTTCTTAGAAGATATTTGGTACCTACATACCTCTGACCTATGTTACAATGAGGCTCAATGGCCTTTTTATTATTGAACAACATGAGAAAACCATAAACATCCAAAAACGTAACCCTAGGAGATGAAGCACCAAAACTATGGGCCCTTTTCGTGTAAATTGGTAAATCAACTTCCCAAGGATGTAAATTTGGTATACGATCTCCATTTGACATGAAAATTACCTCATTATAAATTTATATCTGAGGACTATAACTTTCAAGTGACCAACATTGGTCAAAGTCTCGGTTTTCCCAAAAAATGTCATTTATGGACTCTGTTAGCACCGATTTTTTCAAAGCCACACTCTCCATCATTCTATTTGGCCTCTAGCCCCTTATGTTTCAAAATAATATTTCCCATAGGAAAAAACCCAAAATCATTTACATTTCCATCTCCTACAAACCTTTCGGAAGTACCATCCATGATGGAATGGGACCCATTCCCCACCACACTTCCTTTTTCATTACATTTTCCATTGAAAATCATTAAACTTACCCTTTTTTTCCACCTTTCCAATTTTACCTTTTCTACCCTTACCTCTTATCTCTTTTCAATTAATTCCCCGATCGAGATTAAAGTGGGGCCCTGATCAAATTTTGCATATGTTACATTTTTTGCATCGCAACAAAACTTAAATAATGCAATGACCAATTTGCAATATCGCATCAAATATACTTTGACTTACCTTGTGAGCAAACACAATCTATTTTATTTAATTTTTGATGCGGTAAGTTGGCCCACCTCATCAGTTCTGCCCCCGTTGCACAACCATCACGATACATTGTTATACCATATAAAATTTGTAACACTTACCGCTTAAACCTTCGCCAATTCATAAAACTCTGCCACATAGCCAGTGGGTCCCTCTTCCACACTTCACAAATTTTAAAAAGTTTATATCCTATGCGCTCATAACTAAAAGCTAAGAGTTGTGATACGCACTACAGTCTGGTCCCACTGACCCTCCACGTCACCTCCCCTTCGCATCGCATTACCAGTTGTATTTTTTATAAACTAAACTGCAAAGGTTGTGAAGTGCACATATGCGAGGCCAATTTAGCATTAAAATTTAAAAGGTTTCAAGTCCAAGTGTATAAGTTTTTTTACATTGTTTATGAAGAAAAGGCTAAATACTGCAGAATGAATCGGGTAGGATAAGACCTGACAAAGAGAAAAGAGCATAGTAATGTTGAACGTCACAATGATAAGGAGATAGATTCCATAGGTCAGGTCGGGAAAAAGGCATTTCTATGGAACTGTAATGATATAGCAGCAGTAACTGGCGCAGAAGAAACAATCACAGATTTATAGAAAATTCGGTAGCAAAGTCTTTAAATATTTGACACCTATAAGCAAATAACAATATCTTCTTAAATCTCAAAGACAATTTTTGAATATGATTAATTCCATCAGAGTTCTGTTAGGATTGATTAAAGTGGTAGGTTTTACAGTTCCACCTTTCTTGTAGAATTTGAAGAAATTTAGGGCAGGTGGCATAAAGTAGCTTATGTGGTAGTCAAATAGTTTCATGCATCATATTTTGAAGCCTCGAACCATTCAGAAGTTCTAAATTCATGCAACAGATTGATTTGTTTACTGTTTTTTTTATTTAATTTCATTCCTAAAATTTAGCAGGAGTTTGTTTTGTGCAAATCTATTTAAGATTTGAGTTTTATGTAATAAATAGGGGGAGATGGTTGGTGGCACAGGGCCTAGTGCCCTGGCCCTGTTGCTGATCTTCATGCTATTCGTGAAGCTGTGTATTGGTGAACTCATAATATATTCCAGTTACTCTCTTGAGGATTCACAAAATCTTATGGTGTGTGTATTGTTTTCCCTTCTGTTTTTACATACTTTATCTGTCTTTCCAGGTTTATCATAAAAGGTATATCTTATTTTTTTATCAGTCTTGTGAACCTCCAAGTCATATGGATCCATTTTTGTAAGTCTTGTTCCAAGCTTCCCTGATTCAGTATAACTTGAATATTGTTCATAAGCATTCCTTGAGGTGGAATTAAACCCTATTTCATGTTTTTGTAAGTCTTTTGATCTAGCATGCATTTTAATCTATTTTTGTTAGTCTTGATTCACCAATAATTCTTGAATCATGAGGTCATGTTAGTCAGAAGCATTGCTTGTAATGGGATTCCTTAAATGTAAAGTGAGATTCTTGTAAGTCTTTTAAAAGCATTCTTTCACTATACATTTCAGATCTGGAATTTGTGTCACTTTTCCTGCTAGCAGTGGATTTCTGTCCTACGGACCCACTGTATTTCTTCCATTCTTCTAACGATCGGGCTACAAACTCAATTTTTCTACCACATCATACAGCAGTGCCCTCATATGTGTTAGAGCCTCTTATCTGTTCAACATTCCTTTCAGAGTGCTTGAGATCCAACCACTTTCCAAGAAACCCATTCAAATCATAATAATATCTCTCATAGCTTATTATGTGTTTGGCAAGGTGCTTGTTGCAGTACAAGTGTTCATTTCAGTGCCAACAGACTCAAAACGGCTTCGAAATTTTAGGACCCGAAAAACTGCCAAAAATAGAAAATTGTGCTACAATTAACGAAACTAAAAAACTGAAAGAAAAAATAGTGGGGGTCATAGTGGAATAGGTAGCTGGCCACCAATATCCACTTGGATCAATCCTCCACTCTTAGGAAGAAATGATCCCCATTGCGTTGAGTTCCTCCATAAGATGATGAAATTTTTGTTGAATCAGGTGCGTGGTGAACCACATGCCCTGGTGAAGGAGTTTTCCTGCTTTGAAAACTCAATATAGATGGATCCTTTGCTGGTGGGTGTTATTTATCTATGTGTCCATGATCCAATTAGTTGTGGCTTGTTCCATGTATTCTAGGTGTAACTCTATTGGTGTGAGTTGTCCTGCAATGTTGGATGTTTCTAGCATTCATTGAAAGTAGGCTTGAAGGCGGTCCACATTGAACAATGGGTTCAGAACAAGAAAATTTGGAATACTGAGCTTGAAGGCATTGTCCCCTAGCACCTTGGTGATGGTATACGACCCATATTTGAGCAGGCAAAGCTTGCGATAGGGCCCAACGAGGCACTCATTCTGTAAATGTAGCCAAACTTTGTCTCCAAATTGGAACTTTTGTGGCACCCGATGTTGATCATGTTGGTAATTTTACTTGGCATTGAATTTATCCAAGATATCATGGACCTACAGGCGGAAATGTTAGATGCATTCAATAAATTTGTTTGCTTTATCAAACTTAGATAGTACATTGAGGAGCTTAGCCTGATGTGCCCTTTCTGCAACAGCTCTTGGATCTGCCTCTTGATTTCATCATTCTCCATAACAGAACGTTGATAGATCGACCCATTAGGCAGTGGCGTGCCTCAGGTCATATCAATGGAGTTATTTACCTTACAGTGTAGAGGAACCATTGTGGGTGAGGAGAAATTTTCCTTGTATTCCTCCATCAATTTTTCCATATGTTGCTGCTGCACAAGAGAGCCTTGTTTGGAGGTTGCAATCACAATATTCTTCTTTCCCTATGGGTGAATCGTGATGAAAAAAAATTTCCTAGTCTGGGAAATAATATTACTACATTTCTTTGTAGTACTGAAAGAGATGGTGGATGGCAGTATTACCTCTGGTATCCTGTACAACTTATTTCTCAATGTAATAATAACAGAACGAGGTCTAGAATCATACACAACATATCACTTCCAAAAGTATGGTTGGCCTAATAATACATTAGACACGTCAAGAGGAGAAACATCACACAATTCCTCATTTTTGAAGGGCTTGATGCTCTACAAAAGGCAACACTGTTGGATGATGCAGAGATATCTTCCTTGGTGAAGCTACCCAATGGTATACGACTACGGGTGTTCTGTGGTGACTAGGCCTAGCTGCTTCATGCCCTTTGCTAAAATGAGGTTCTTTTGGCTTCCGCTATTGGCAAGGAATTGTAGTTGAGAATTATACACCCACATCTGGGAATAGAAGAGGAAATCCCCCTCCTCTGGATCCTTGGGCTCCACCCTCTAGAGCTTGGTGGTGGAAACAGTGGTACTGGGTTCCACATCAATGATCTAATTCAATTTTTCATTCCCCTTATCTACTTCTGACTCATAATCAGAACATGCATATGATTCAGAGGCCTTCACTTTGGCCACCAATGAATGTTTTTCCAGACACTCGCTTGTGTTTTGAGTGGAGCTGTTATGAAATTCACACCAATTCCTTGTGCCCTTCTTTGCCTTTGTGGTGTTGTTTTGAGTTGCCCCACTTTGGATTTTCCCCTTGTTTTATTTAGGGGCACTACCTTAACCTGGCTTCAGATTGTCCCACATATGGTAATGGAATAGGTGCTCCCCCTCCTCTGGATCCTCAGGTTCCTCCCTTTAGACCTTGGTGGTGGCAATGGTGGAACTAGGTTCCTCATCAATGATCTGCTTCCCTTTTTCATTCCCCTTGTCCAGTTCTAACTTAGAATCAGAAGATACATCTGATTCAGATGCCTTCAGTTCCACCACCAACGACTGTTTGTCCTGACACTCACTTGTGTTATCAGTGGAGCTGCTATGAAATTCACACCACTTCCTCGTGTCCTTATTTGGATTTGTAGTGTTTTTATAAGTCGCCACACTTTGGATTTTTCTCTTGTTCTATGGTTTGTGGGCTCTTCTCACTAGCTTCGGATTCACGGATCCAAAGTCTCACTTATTTTGCTTAAATTTCTGCTCAATATTAGCATCATATCAATATGTAGTTCCAAGTGAGGTAATGTAGATGAACTCCATTTCCTCCTGAATTTATATGTATCTATGAAAACAACTGTGGTACTTGAGCACCAAATATTTCTCCGAACCTTTAACACCCACCTTTGTGCATAGGGTATGTAACAAATTCGTCAGCTCGTGCACATATTGATCCATTTTTTTCTGCAGCGTAGTCCATTAGATGTAATTTTCCTCATAGCTCCCCACGTGGTAATATTATGACTACAGTAATATGCTAAAATGAGGTTATTTTTGCTTCCGCTATCGACAAGGAATTGCAGTGGAGAACCCTTCACCCACATTGGGGAATGGAAGAGGCACTCCTCCTCCTCTAGATCTTGGTGGTGGAAATGGTGGCACTAGGTTCCAAATCAATGAACTGCTTCCCTTTTTCATTCCTCTTTTCTAGTTATGAATCAAAATCAGAACATGCATTTGATTCAGATGCCTTCATTAAGGCCACCAACGACTTTTTGATCCGATACACGCTTGTGTTGTGAGTGGAGTTGTTATGGAATTCACACCACTTCCCTGTGTCTTTATTTTCCTTTTTAGTTTTTTTCTGAGCCACCTCGCTTTGGCTTTTTCCCTTGTTCTGTGGTTTAGGGCGCCTTTCCCTGGCTTCGGATTCGTGGATCTAAAGTCTCACTTATTTTTCTTAAATTTCTTCTTGATCTTGGTGGCATATCGATATGTTGTGCCAAGCAAGGTAATTTCTACGACATCCATTTCCTCCTGAATGTATCTATGCAAACAACTACAGTACTTGAGAACCAAATGTTTCTATAAATATTTAATACCCAACTTCGTGCATAGGGTATGGAACAAATTCGTTAGCTTGATCTTGATCCCTCTGCTATCTCAACATGGTCCATTGGATGTACTTGTACTCATAGCTCCCAACAAGGTAATAGTGTTCCTTGATGCCATCTCGAAATGAATTCCAAGTGGGTGTGGCTGAGAAAAAAGAGGGCTCCCTCTCATCCTTTTTCTCACAGTATGTTTCCCACCAATATTTGACATGGGGGAGGCTTTGAGGAGTGCAAAAGTAACCTTTTCACGGTCAGTGAAATCATGGATCGAGAAATACCCTTCCAACAAATTCAACCATCTATCTACATCATCTACATCTATCTGGCCTTCAAATACAGGAATGTCAAAGTTGACTTATACCTTGAAAGGAGTGGCACCTCCAGAGTGGTTTTTGGATGCAGATGCACTGCCTGTGGGAAGTTGTTGAAGCATTTGGGAAAATTTATCCATCTGTTGTAACATTATTTTTTTTTGATAAGTTAGCATAAGTAGTTAAATAATTTTGAAAATGTTAATATAGGATATGGATGCAAAAGAATCAAAAAGTTAAAAATGTTAGGAAAATTATTATGTTTTGTAGGCATCCATGTCCATGAAATTTTAGGTGTTAGATGCTTTAAATAAAGAAGGAAAATTAAAATAAAATGTTAGGGAAGAAAAAAGAAAAAGGAAAGCTTCATTCTGTTTTAAAATATTTGATTGGCTGCTACTCTAAATGCGTCTATGGAAAAGTAATTTGTATGGTTTAAATCCTAATTATTAACTCATATCCTAAAGTTTTAAACCATAAAAACATTCCCCGCCATTCTTCTTTTTTTCATTTCATTTCCCTTAAATCATTAAACCATATCATATATCCCTAAGGTATATCTTCGCCATATATTTCTGTCATTTCACTTCATTAAAACATTTCCTTACATTTCCTTTCATAATTCTCGATGCAATATTTAATAAGTCTCAACCCCACCACTTCCACATCATCATATTTATTGTCCTCGCAAATTTCTAAATATATCTGATGATCATCATTGCACATGTCAACATCCATCGGCCCTCATGGACTTTCGGCCCACCTCTACCATCCGAACTTTATCACTTGGAGGGGAGGGGGGGGGTTCAAAAAGAGTTTTAATATGAAATTTCCTGTGTATATGTGTCAATGACACATGAGTTCGAACCTCCTAGGTGCAAAACTGCAAACAACCTTAAACCACCCCCCCCCCCCTTGAAAGAATTTTCTGGTATACATATTACCTTGATGACCATTATGCACCGCTCCTGCGCTGCCACTTCATTAGCCGTTATCCAATTCAATGCTTTCCCTCCATAATTCCATTGTAAACTTAATCACTTATTTGTTAACCCACACCATCAAAAGAAACATGATTTTTCACTATTAAACCTGCTAAATCCCTCTGCAAACACATTTTATGATTACATATTAGTATACTTCAATGTTTGCAGGTTGTCTACTGATCCAGAAGCGCTACAAGTTCTTGAGCAATGCCCCATCTATAATTTTGCATTCTCTTTCCTACTCATGCTCACAAATCCCTCTTTCTTCCCTCTGTTCCACTGTCAGTAATAGCCATTATGCCTCCCAAAGATAAAGATCCTAAGGAAAATGTCAATCCTTTGATTTTCCCTCCTCTAGACCTTCATCATATCCCTATGGCTTACAAAGATTATAGAATATATGAAACACATTCTGATATTAATGTTCTTGAGATGTATTGTTGGCTAGAAGACAAATGGATTGAAAAATATGATGAAATCCAGCTCTAGGAGTCTAATATTCCCAGTTTTATCCTCCCTCCTACCCACAATGCTCCTCATTTCATTAGTAAGTGCCATGCCTCATACTTTCCTATCCAGAGAACCATAGTAAATTCCAATGGTGAAGTTCAGTTTACCATAACTCCTCGAGCCATTGAAATTTTTTTTATAGATGCCACAGTCGATAGTGATGCCCCATTCTCTCATAAATCCTTGGTTGAAATATATCAGAGACAAGACCTTACTAAGAGAACCCAAGCCTTAGAACTTTTCCTAGCACAATATGTTGCATTTCCTAAAAGAAATCCTCCTTATCCTTCATCGCTATTCCTAGAGAAAACGACACAAATAACTAAATTTATATCTTACCTGCTTGGATAATACTCTGATCAATACATAGATGAGGCTATTATAGGATTTCTGTCTATCTTTTCCAATGATGTCAAGCCTTCCATAATGTTCAATTTCAGTCACTTCCTTGCAAAGTCCATTCATCAGTAGTTTCTTGATTTCAATATAGAGGAAGTATTTAAATATACCTTCGTTCTTGTTTATATGTTCATGTACTTTCAAGGAGACAATATGAGATTGTCATTGCAGAAATTGAATGATAAAGGAGACCTGAAGTCAATTATTTTCTGGACCACCTTAGTCATGAAAGATTAGGATTAATCTACATATAATCAGTTCATTGAAATGTTTTTCCACCCAGCTATCATTCTCCTAAATAATAGAGAATAATCAAGAGTCAGTGAAGAAATTCAAAATATTTTGCAGCTAACAGAACAAGTACAAACATGGGATTGGTAACTGTATGAAAGATACACATAAATAAGAGTTTTTGGATGTGAGCTGCAACCATAAAAGTTACCCAACTTCCTCCCAATGATTATTTTTGCCTTGGAATTCATGAGGCAAATGATCAACATGGATCAGGTACATTTTTTGTTTGCCAAGAAGAAGTCTCAGTTCAAGCTAAAAACTCAGATTGGCCAATTCATATGTAATTGCAGAAAAGTAGCAGCAGAGGCAGATCAACTATTAAAGAAAATTCAATTTTATTTAAGCTTTACCTGGTCATATGATCCATTAGGCGCAATTTATAAATTAATGGTAGAAACCAAATCTACTCCTTACTTTCACACACCAAGGCCAGAGATAGAGCAGTATAAAAAAAAGATAGAGTGGATAGAGAGCACATTGCATGAAGTAGAAGAAAAATGAGTTTCATCATCAACAATGCAGACTCCAACAAATCAGGAAAAGACAGCTAAAAGGAATAGAGAAGAAGGGTCTCCATCATATACAGACATCTTCGGCAAAGGATTCAAAATCATGTATGGAAATAAAGCTAAACTTAGTTCCAGAATAATTATTAGAAACGATTCAGAGAAACAGACTCATGTTAACACTAATGAGCCTCTTATATCCTCATTAGTAGGTGAGCAGTCCACACAGTCTCCTACTACTTCCATGACTACTTTAGATCAGAAACAAATCATACATATAGGTACATTAACTTCAAGCGAGCCAGACAAGAGCACCATGGAAATCTTCAAGGAAATCAAACTAAAAAATGAATCCTTCAAGATAAACACACATAACCAATTCTAGAAACAAACTTCAGGTGCCCAAAGCAAGCTATTCTCAGCATTTGATGTAGAGAAAGGAAGAATGCTAATGGCGTTCCTTCAAGCACAAGTTCCTCAGATAAGAAAACATGTTTTGATTTTGATGCCAAAGATATACTTCCCATTGATCGAATGGAGATGCATAAACAAACTGGGGAGATGATCTTCTCAACTGTAACTAATACTACTATGTATTTATCTAAATTGCAGGTTACACTAGCAAATGTCAGATCACAACTCAACATGGAGAAAGTCTCATCTTTTTCCAAAGACACTAGGATTAAAACCTTGGAAGGTTTGGTAATCAAGTTGGGTTATGATCCTGTAAATGTTAATGTTGCAGAGGATTTAATCAAGAAGAAGAATGAAGATATTGCAGCATTGAGGAAACAGTTGAAATTTCCAGCAATAGAAGATCCTTTGACCAAGGAAATTGAAGAGATAGAAACATAAAAGGAAGACATGAGGAAGCTCATATTAAAATAGAGTTCACAGCTGAAACAAATGGAAACATATATGGAAAAATGGATTAAATAAAACAATAAAACAATCTAGCCAATTATTCCTTTAGAAGCACTTCCAATGACAACTAGTCCCACTGATATAACTACTATTACCAGTAAAGGATATTTTTTATATCATTTAGCCTCCACACTCCAAAACATGACTTTTTCGACTAAAGAAATAAAGAAGTTACAGGACAAAGTGAAACTTCCTGAAGATCAGCAAAAAAATCCTGATACTTATCATGCATCAGAGATTCAGAGAGCTCAAGACCAAGCTAAAATATGGAAGAAGTCAACCACTGAAGCTTCTATTGGCTACACCCTTGGTAATGTCAAGGAAATAATTTGGAACTATTTTATTGAAGGGATTAATGAAATCTGGCCATCTATCGGGATCATATTTGAACAGAAGGAGTTAGTGGAAAAGGAAAATCAGGGAACCTCTAATATAAACACTCAACTAGGAGAAATGCCTGATTTAGCCAATAGTATTATTAAATTTTTGAACTCCAAAGATAGCCAAGAACTGGAGGAAATAGGGACATATGACAAGACTGAGACTATCCTTGAGGTAAATAAAGTTCTGATAAAAAAGAACTTAGTAACATAGTTAACAGAAAAGTGTCACACTCTTGATTTGGCAATCAAGAGGTTTTTCACAAGGATTGATACATTAATTAAAAAGGGTCTCCCCTCACTATTCTTTATAAATGATAAACTAATGACAAGGGAAGATTATATGAAGAAAATAAGGGAAACAACGAGAACTTCATCTATGTATTCTTTCAAAGGTTCCATGACAGGAAAAGCATTTTATAATGTTGTTGAAAGTATCAATTTTATTGACCACGAATTAAAACACATTATCCCTATAAAACCAATTTTTAAAAAGTAAACTGAGGTAGATGAAATGTACTACAAAGTCATTAAAGTTTCAATCCCGGATGAGGAGCTATGGGATAAGCTTTGTGAATACCAAGATTAAAAGACAATTCATCTTGCCAGCACAAAAAAGGTGGTGACTTAGCAACAACTTTCTAGCAGAATAGGGCCAGAAACATAGATGCACTCCTTTTAGATTGAATTGCTTCCTTTCTGTTCATATTCAAAAAATAGAGTTTTCCTTGTCACTCAAGCATTGATTGTAATATTTTTCATTTTGTATAAATACTTCATCTATTGAAGTATTCAGGGTTGCACCCTTGTATGAGCAGATTTTGTAAATTAGAAATTGTATTAAGTCTTTATGATCA
The DNA here is from genome assembly GCA_034641835.2 of Pinus albicaulis. Classification (NCBI taxonomy): domain Eukaryota; kingdom Viridiplantae; phylum Streptophyta; class Pinopsida; order Pinales; family Pinaceae; genus Pinus; species Pinus albicaulis. Next base: position 75,439,149 of record MU968359.1, read on the forward strand.
TCATTAATACAAGAACGATCCTGAACTTATTTCATACAACTCTGTTTTTCCTCTATAAGATTTTCCATTTTTCTTAAATTAGTTTGTTTCTTCATATATTTAATTATTATCAAGATAGCTAGGTGAGGTTGACTATGTTTTGACAACATTAGAATTCTTCCTAAAGTTATTATCATTATAAAGATAGATTTACTTAACAATATTTTAATGTAAGTCCCTTTTGTTTATTAATTGTCAGTATATTGATGATATTAGATATATTTTGTTGAATATTTTAATACTTTTTGAAGGTTTTCTAGCTTATGATTTATTAAAAAATTCGATCTGAATATTTAATAATCATATTCTCTTACACAAGTCCACTTAATCAAATAATTAAATCTTAATCACAGGGTGAGATAAACAAGCACCCCTCACTTAAAATTACTGATATTATCTGCAAGATTTAAAAACCTTAACTTTCTATTAAAATTTATGTTATGCATTGGTCCTAAAAATAGTTCAAAACATAAAAAAAACATTTTAGATTCTTTGGCATGATTATTGACCACAATCATCTCAAAGGAAAACATCGATCTGGCGCCATTGCCGGGGAGAAGAATAATAGAAGCTAAATCTTCCTGGGACAACAATTTTCCGTTTTCCTTTAAGGTAAAAAAGGATAAAGATATAGGTAAAAAACCTTTCACCTTACGATTCCACTAATTCAAACTCGCTCATTTTAAGCACACTAGATCTCGTTCTGAATCTGAGATTGTTAACACTTTACCAGATCCCAAAAGGCTCATTAGGGAAGCCTCTTTGAAAAGAAAAAAGAACATTTATGATTCTTCCTCTTCAACCTTACACTCTGAAGAAATTTCATCCGTAGACCCCTTTTCAATAATATCATCCCAACCTAATTTTACTTAGTTACCTCCTAGATTTTCTGAACTTTATTCAAAAGGAGTAGATCTTTAGTCAGCCTTGTTGGTAGAATCACCTGATTCATATCAAATCCCATCTTTCCCTTTAGAATCACCTACATCTGAAAAAGAATTTGTCTTAAATTTAGACAAAGTTAAGCCTATAGATTTTGTTACTCCAGTTTATCAACCTATTTCATTAAACTCTAATAAACAAGAAGAGACAATTTATGTCTATTCTAATCCATTGTTTGAATATAAGGAAGAAGATTTAACACCATCATTTCAAAAGCTAATTGTTAAAATACATTTTAGATCCTCACTTCCTCCTCCTCCTTCACATTCTCCTCCATCCTCTAATACTCATTCACCTACATCTTCATCTTCATCATCCACTCAAACACCCCATACCCCTGTTATGGATTTTCAACCCATTATACAAGCTAGGTATGCTGCTCTTGTTCTTCCTAACATCTTGGGAAATTTTCCTGATGGATATCTTAAAAATTTACCAAGATTTAATGGAGAAATAGGTCCCTCAGAGGAGGATCATATAGCTTCCTTTTTTTATTTCACTGATAATATGAATATTGAGCATGAAGATGTTTATATGAGATTATTTATACAGTCCTTAGAAGGTAAAGTTAGGATCTGGTTTAGGAAACTTAGAGAAAATTCTATTCTAACCTGGAATGAAATTATAGCTATCTATAAAAACCAATGGGGGGTAAAGAAAGATGTTTTTTACTTCCTCACTGAATTTGAAGAGTTAAAAATAAATCCTGGTGAACCAGTTGCTGAATTTATCAAAGGATTTAACAAACTCTACCACAAAATTCATGTTGATTGTAAACCTCCAGTAGCTGCTGCAAAGGTCAGATTTTCTAACGCATTCGATGATGACTTTTCAGTTATGGTAAGGGAGAGAGTTTCTAACACATCACAAGACATGCAGAAAAATGCTATTGAGGTAGAAGCTAATAGGTCAGCTTCTAGTAAAATTAGATCTATAGAAGAGAAAGCCCAAAAGAAATTAAAAAATCAGGAAGCATCTTCCTCTAAGTCCAAAAGTGAAGATTCAAAGAATGATGAAATCGAAACTCTTCTTAGAAATATATCCAATAGAATTTCAAAGATTGAAACTCAATCAAGAATAGATCAAAAAATTGTTTCTGGACCACAAAAAAAGGTCCAAGGTTAGTACAAGAAGGCTACTCCATTGCAAATTCTTCAAAGGCCTCATAATGACCAACAAGTACCTACAAAATTGTTGATTTATGATCAAAAACTTGAGGACAATGCTTTTTCCATTGCTGAAGACATTAATAATATAGATCACACATCCCTTCAGACTTCCATTGTCCCTATTTCCCAAAGTCAAAGTCCTCAAGAAGACCAAGATAGTATCAAGTTTTTTCTGAGTTTCTAATTGTAGAACTCAATAGAAGATATGACTTAAGACCTAGAGATGGTCTTGGTAGACCTCCAAAAAACCATGTAATTATTGAACCTCAACTAAAAACAACTGAAACTCAAATTACTTCTTCTAAACCTCTAAATAAGTCAACTGATTCTACTCAGATTGAAAAGACAATATTGATTTCCTTTAATGTTGAGAAATAATTAGAAATATTCAAAAGTTCAATTCCACTTTCTGAAATCTCTAAAATCCCAGGGTATAAAATTCAAGTTACAAAGTGGATCCAAAATTCTAGTATGCATGTTGAAGGAGATAGTATCAATCTACAAAATGAAATACCCACCATACCTTTTGGGCCTAGTTCTGATATGATTGATGAATCCATACCACCCTTCTATGTGACTTTAAAGTCTCATGATTCTCTGCTATACAACTGTATGCTTGATTCTGGTACTTCACACAATTTAATTCCTAAAGTCATCATGGAACAACTTAATCTCGATATCACTCGAACCTATCACGACTTGTATACTTTTGATTCAAAGAGGGTCGAATGTTTAGGACTAATTAAAGGTATAGTGGCCACTTTACATCAAATACCAGTTAAAAGTGTAGTATTAGACAAATTTTTCACTGATAATCCTCCCAAATTTGGTATGCTTTTATCGAGATCATGTTTTGTAAAATTGAGAGGAAGTCTTCAAATGGACATGTGTTTTTCCACTATCCCTGTATATGGTGGAGAGAGACTTAGATTGTATAGAGAAGTGAGATTCCTAAACATTGTTTACAATTCCAATCAAGCCAGGAGTCATCCCATTTATGCAATAGATCAAGAATTTAGTTGTTTTAAAATATCATCAGATACTTCACAAAATTTTCAACTCAATATTGAGGATGTAGTTGACACCTCTAAATCAGTTCGAACTGAAATTTGGAAATTATTCTTTGGTGGATCTTGCACCAAACATGGGGCTAGAGTAGGAGTTTTTTTTTATTTCACCTAATAAATAAAATATTACACAATCATGCAAATTATATTTTGAGGTCATAAACAATGTTGCTGAGTATGAAACTTTTATCCTAGGATTGCAGCTTGGTAGAAGTTTAAAGGTAAAAAAATTGAGTGTTTTCACTAACTCGGAATTATTAGTAAGACACGTTAGGAGTATTTTCCAAACAAAGAACCCTAGAATTAGGTCTTACAGAAATGATATTTGGAATACCATTGAAAATTCCTTTGATGCTTTCAATATCAATTTTATTCCTAGAGATGAAAACTTGCATGCAGATTCATTAGTTGTTTCACCTAGTTCCTTCAAGATTCCACATCAATTCCAAATTCAATATCAAATACAAATAAAATATAGGTAATCAATCCCAGAAAGCCTTAAACACTGACAAATATTTGAAGACGATGAGCAATTAAAATCCTTCCTTCAAGTCATTGATGAATTATCTATATTACAAATTGAATAGGATACTTCAGACAAAAAAGAAGCTACCCAAAACAGCGAAGATTCAAGCATTATCATCCCAAAAGGGTCTCTACTATTCAAGCATTATCATTACCTAGAAATAAAAAAGAGATTGAGGCCTTTTTAGGGAAAATTAACTTTTTGAGAAGGTTTATATCGAATTATGAAGAAATAGTGAAGGATATAAAAGACATGCTCAAAAAGAACCATGAAGTTAAATGGACTGTTTCTGCAAGGTTTGCCTTTGACCAGATAAATAAGGCAATCTCCAAAGACCCAACCTTAGCCAGTCCAAACTACTCAGAACATTTCAGCATGTTTTCTTTTTCCTCTGAAACTACCCTTGCAGCTGTCCTTTTGCAAAAGAATAGGGATTACCATGATCAACCTATAGCATTCTTTAGCAAGGTCATGAGATATGACGAACTCAGATATGATATTATCGAAAAACAAGCCTATGCATTAGTTCAAGCCCTGAAGTATTTTAGAATGTATGTCCTCCATTCTACTATCATTGCCTATGTGCATAATAATGCTATAAAAACAATCCTTACACAACCAGACAATGATGGAAGAAGGGGAAGATGGATAACTCAAATCCTTGAAATGGAGATGAAAAAATGGATTAAAGAAATCAAGAAAATAGTCCAACTAGTTGCTCCTTTAGAAGCACTTCCAATGATATCTATTCCCACTACTATAGTTGCTACTATCAATAAAGGAGATTCTCCAGATCAGTTAGCCTCCATACTCCAAAACATGACTTTCCAGACTGAATAAATAAAGAAGTTACAGGACAAAGTGAAACTTCTTGAAGATTAACAGAAGAAGTCTGATACTTATCAGGCATCAGAGCTTCAGAGAGCTCAAAAGCAATTGAAATATGGAAGAAGTTAGCCGTTTAATCTTAAATTGGCTACACCCTTGGTAATGTCAAGGAAATCATTCAGAACAATTTTATTGAAGAAATTAATGAAATCTGGCCATCTATCAGGATCATATTTGAGCAGAAGGAGTTAGTGGAAAAGGGAAATCAGGAAATTTATGATATAAACACTCAACTGGGAGAAATTCCTGATACAACCAACAATATTATTAAATTTATAAACTCTAAAGACAACCAATAACAATATGAAATAGGGATAGATGACATGATTGACACCATCCTTGAGGTAAATAAATTTCTGATAAGAAAGAACTTAGTAACATAGTTAACAGAAAAGTGTCACACTCTTGATGTGGCAATCAACAGGTTTGTCACAAGGATTGATACATTAATTAAAAACGGTCTCCCCTCACTATTTGTTATAAATGATAAATTAATGCCCAGGGAATATTATATTAAGAAAATCAAGGAAACAACTAGAACTGAATCTATGTCTTCTGTAATATTCCTGTTATAGCATCATTTTTCACCCTCATGTGAATAATGATTGTTTCTTTCGCCCTAGGCACCCTTTCCTTCCAGACTTGAAAAAATTCATAAAAACAGTGTTAAAATTCCCGTACACAATTATGCCTAGAATTTTCCACATATATACGTGAGTCTATTCATACTTTTCCACGTATGCCATTTAAATCATTAAAAAATATATAAATTCCTTATTTTCATGGCAGGGTGATAGTTATTCCTGTAATTCAACCACCCCATCCAGTGGCTCAACTGTTTCCAACTGCTGAGACTACTTTGAGGGAGTATAAAAGCCCCTCATGTATATGGCCTAAGGGAGAGAGAAAATTATAGATATTATACTATGTTGGATCCCTATTTCAAGTCTAATGTTCCCATGCCTCCTACACTTCCCAAGTATATTCAAGAAACCCTTGCTTCCTTCAAGATGATCATCATATTATATGACATATCCTGTGCACACATCTTGGAAGAATTCTAATGAGGTGAGGGCTGGACAGATATAGAGGACGGTCTACTCGAAGGCCGTGGAAGGATTTAGGTGATCTCTCCACTTTCTATTCTTGTACATGCCATTTATAATAAGAAGTACCATCTTGTTCCTGAATATTCACGTGTCTATATATGTGTAAAGATTGTTAGTTAAACATTATGTATTTCTTTTATGATATTATACATGGATTATACAGACATCTAGGAACAATGTATGCTGTACAACTAGTGTTTTGTGCTCGTTCTTTCTTGATTTCCAAGTTACGAAGCACAAGAAGTTGCTGGGGGTTTGAACCCTACGGGATCTACATCAAACGTAGGACTTTCGGGTAAGTCCCGCAATTGATTAAATCTAGTTTTCAACATAAAATATAGGTTAAGTGAGTCCTTCTTGAATGGTATGCCCCTGATCTGTGAAGGTTTCCGACCCAAAAAGCTTTAGGGAGTTATTTCTCGAAACAGAAATGGTGACTCCACTGGGGATCACACTTTTGTGATTTCCATTTGGCTTGTTTCATCTGTCTTGAAGGTTTCTAATAGTTTTAATCATTTTTTCAGTTTAGTAAATCTTTTTCCAGTCAGACTGAAGACCTGGTCTCTTGATCAGGCTTGACCTTTTGTATTTTTTCTTATTTACCTTTTCATGCACGATTTTTCTTTCGCATAGTCGCATATATACAAAATTTTTTGTAAAGGAAGCTGCGTATACGTGAGTTTCCTTTGCAACAGTCGCGTATGCACGCTAGTTGTAAAACTACTAAAGTGTGTATGTTTGGGTAAATTTTGAAATTTTTGGTTTTAAGCTTTTTTGGTCTTGTCTGCATGTGGAGACTTGTCCTTGTGATATATTTGAAGTCTCTGGATTGTGTTTAAAGTGGTTTAATACTTGTTTCTCTCTTGGTTGTTTGAAGACCAGATCATTTGGTGAAATATTTGTTTATTGTGCTTGCAATTCTGGCTTGAGCACCAAGGTCTTTCTCTGAAGATTCTTGGCTGTTCTGAGTATTCGAGACAGAGAGATTTTGCTCATTGGATCTTTCCTAACTTTATGAGTTGCTTGGCATCTTTATTTTTTCCTCTTTTTGCGTTTGGTTTTCTTGATTTCATTGACTAGGTCTTGTTGCAATTTTCGAAGAGTCTCTTTTGATTCTTTGAAGTCTGAGTTTGGCGCAAGTTTATGCTATTGTACTAAGTTGATTTGTTGAGTTTCTTGTCTTCCTCTTGCTCATACAAGTCCTGCTACAAGAGTAGCACAGTTGGCTTAGAGCATCTTGTTGAAGTTTTTCTTGAAATTCGAAGTTGGTTTGGCTCAGAAATTTGATAGTTTCTTAGTTTTTTTTTAAGTCTCTTTTCTTCATAAACCTCAAAAGCCAAAAAAAAAAATTTTGTTTCCCATTGCTTCTATTTTGATTTATGGTTTCATTTAATCTTTTTTTAAGCCTTTTTTAAGTCTTTATTCTTCAGTTCTTGACTTGATTAGGAAGGGAGTCTTATTTTGATTTCATTCTGTTATATTAAGTCTGATTTTTGGCGTTTGTATACCTTGAGATTTTGATTTGGAATTAGACTGGTGGGCTACCAAAAAGTGATTGAACCTTGGTATCATTAGAGATTTTTCTCTACTTTCTTAGGTATTTCATCTTAGAATTTCCATGCCATTAGTAATTTTCATTAGGTGCACATAATCATTTTATTATTTTTCGTAATTTTCTGTGTGAGGTCTGGTTATCTGAAAAGAAAAGTAAAATATATAGTCTCGTAGAACCTGTGTAGAAATCACTCTTCATCGAAAGGCAATCAGTGAATTTGCATATAGTTTGGTTTTAATTGGTCTCTTGTTGCATCATACAAACACCATTGGTTTCATTTCCATATGCCCTTGACATAAAATAACAGCCAATTAAAATAAGCGATATAAATTAAAAACAACTAGCAATTTTTGTTTTAAGTGTCATACACCAACTAGCTAGGTTGTAGGGCCTTGAATTAGGTGAGTGGAGAGTTAAATCTCCAAGGCCGCTTATATTTTGAAACATAGAAGTTTATTAATGAGCAAAATCCAACACCGTTAGGTGTACTGGGAAAGATCTCCTCCAAAGATTGAAGCGCGAGGGAAAGTGTAGGAAGAGAAGAGAGATACCCCCTCTCTGATTTGCTGAATCTTGACCTAAGACCGTTCTGCCCAGCTGCTGATATGGATTGGTGTCCTTAGTTGCCCATCCTAGGTATCACACATGTGACTGTGGGGGGGAATACCTGTGGTACCTGAGGCAGACCTTATATCACTTCCAACAGTACTTCTGAAGGGTTCCCTTGCGAAGCTTGGATACTTGCACCGGCAAAGGTTGTTGTTAGGAGGTCAGCATAACTGCCTCTATTACCTTCACTAGTGGATCTAGGTCATAATTACCCCAGACTGCTTTTGGGAGGTCCTATTTTTCGCTTTCCTGTATTTTGGTGTCTGGTCCTAATCACCCGGAGTGGAAATACTTGAAGGCCATTTTCTTGGCTCTATCTTAGGGACTTTGTAGTGAGTGCTCTTTGCTCCTAGCTTGCTTAGCTTTATAATTTTTTGAGTCTAATCAATCTTTTAAAGTGGCTGACTGATTGATTCATTGATTGAGATGACTTCGTGGGTTGTCTCTTGCAAGTGCTGAGCCTTCTTTAAGAAGGCATAGGATCAATTCAGAAGGCGGTTATCACCCGATGTTATCTAACGTAGCAGAGAGAGATCCTCCATTAGGACTTGAAGTTTCTATATTTTGTCTTGGTGTTGGTGTCAATACTGAGAGGAGTACTCCACCCACCTCGAGATTTTTATTTCTAGAAGTAGAAGTAGAGGAAGTACCTCAATCTCCTGAATCGCTTCCATATCCTCTTTCTTCTAATTCTCTATTTATCATCGAGTACATCGAACCTGAGTCTAAGAGACCTGATAGTCCTTATCCATCACATTCTTACCTTTCAATGGCCACGACTGGGAACACAGCTTCATTTGTGAGTGCTGTAGGTATTCAGACTCCTAAAGTTGAGGGAGGAGGCACTATTGCTATATCTTCGATTGCTTCTAGTACTACTTTGTTTGGTTCTGGTTATACCCAAGCACAGGCTTCTCAATCTGGTTCCTTTTGTCTGGGAATGTTTGTTAATGGAATTCCTCCATTTTCCTTTTCTACTGCTACAACTGCATCTGAACCCATCTTTTCTATGGCTAGCGGATCAGCTTCTTTTCAAGGGTTCCCCTTTGGAAGTGGACATATTCTTGACTCAAATCCTTCCTTATGATCTTTTCCTTTTACTTCCCAGGCTCATAATTTTAATCCATGGTCTGGAGGTAAAAGTTCTACTACCTTCACGGGGTGGAACCCTATCTTTACGGTAGTAGGGGCATGGAATCAATTTCTCGCTAGTCACCAAGGGAATATTCTTGTCTCTTCATCTAGTGCTTATCAGGATTTTTGTCCCTTTTCAAATGCTTGGAACCCTTATCAGGGGGTTTCTTCTTCATTCACTACTTGAGTAGGGGGAATTGGTCCGGTTTATAGTAAATCTATGTTGGGAGGGGGTACTTCTCCGAATGTTGGGTCACAAGGGTTTTCCTATGGCCCAAATTTTTCTACGAACTCCTTCTGGCAACTTGGTGCCTCATAAAATCCAAGGTATTCTTTTCAAAATGTGGAAAATTTGTCTTATCAAGGCCGGAATTCTCAGGCTCCTCCTTGTTTACCATTATTGGCAATGTTAAACTTGCCAGATTTGTTGAAATTGACTAATGATCCAAACGACTATAGTCTAGGATGGCCTCCGGTCCCTACCAAACTACCTTCAAACATTCCAAAATTTGAAGGAAATAATGGAGAGGATCCAGCAGATCACATCACCACTTTTCATCTTTGGTGTTCATCAAACTCCCTGATCGATGATTCGATTAGGTTGAGATTATTTCAGTGTACCTTGACAGAAAATGCAGCTAAGTGGTATATTGAGTTACCTGGGGATATTTTTGCCACTTTTGGAGATCTGGGTACCATGTTTCTAAATCACTTTTAGTTTCTTATTCATTATGATGTCGGGACTGAACTCTTGGATAATTTTAAGCAGGAAAAGGCAACCCACATTTCTAATTATATTCAGGAATGGTGGAGAAGGAAGAAGCTCATTAAAGCCTACATTCTGAACGAATTCCTTTTAGAATGGTTTTTGAAATCATTGCAGCCAAATATTTTGAAGGAGGTATCCCTGTCAGGGGTATTTTCCAAGGAACAGGCTATTTTCAGGGCCCAGCAATTAGAATTGATTTATTCTCAGTCTGGAATCCTCAATAAAATCTTGCCTAATGCTCCTCACTCCAAATTGGATTTGTCCAAAACTAAACCTGGTCCTCATGGTGATGGACTTATTGGGTCAATCGATAACAGTGCATCTAACCTACTTAACCAATTGCAGCAGTTGTCCATACAATCTCCTTCTTCAAGTCAGGTTGTACCTTCAGTACCAACCTCTTCTCAAGCTTTGTCGATAAATGTTGTCCAGACTTCAAACCCCAAAGGAAATAAAAAATCTGAGGGGAAGAAGAAAGGATGAAATAATAATAGAAATAAGGGAAAATATGGGAAGGGCGATGCAAATAAATCCAACGAGCATGCTGGTGAAGGACAAAAGGATAAAAAGAAAGTGAAATTTCCATACAAGTTATGTACTGGAGATCATCTTACTCACCTTTGTCCTAAAATTTAGGATGCAAAGCACTTGTTAGCTCAACAGGGATCTTCTAGTTCCCAGGCTATGTTAACAAACCCTTTTCTCCAAGGGAAACAATTAGTTGTTGGCGCGAATAAAAATACTGGGTCTTCCTCTGGAGGCACCCAGGAAGGGGAAACTCCATGAAACATATATATGATGAATGCTCACGCAGATATTGCTACGATATCTTGTGATTATAGTATATATGAGTCTTCAAAAGATAAGAGTACTTCTAATACTACTGATCCACTTCACATTACGAAGCCAACTGTTGAGCCCATACCTCAGATTCTGAAAGCATCTAAAAATAAAATGACAATTAATCCAAATGACAAGGCTGCTCAGAACTACTCTGTTGTAGAAGATCTGGCCCAGATTCCTTGTGCTATGTCTACTCTTGAGGTGCTCCAGTCTTGTCCAGCTCAATGAAGTGCTCTTATTACTGCTATTGGGGCTGTTTATCTGAAAAAATCTCTTATGATTACATTTGATATGACTAATTTTAAGAAGAGACTACCACATCATATGGCTTTCCATATTAGATCTCCATATCGAATATTCACTATATTTCGAACGGTCATTGATGAGGGTGCTTCCACATGTGTTATGTCTCTCGCATGCTGGAAGGGAATCAGATCCCCTGCATCTGTTCCATCGGCCACTCTTCTGACTGCGTTTGATGGTCATTCTCACAGGCCGCATGGTATTGTCCCGAATTTTCCCATCTGTGTTGGGGGAAAAACTGTAAATATCACAATTGAGATAGTTGATGAAATCTTAGATTGCAACCTTTTGTTGGGACGAAACTGGATTTATGGTATGGATTCTATTGCATCCTCCTTGTTTCATATTGTTTGTTTCCCTCACGAAGGGAGGATTGTCTCAATTGACCAACTGGATTATTCTCCTGTAGACCAGAATTTATTTACTGATTCAACTATCCCTTTGGTGGATAATGTCAAGCCACTTGTTGCGAATCTTGGGGTTGGAATGTATTCTTCTCTGATGGGTACTTTCGATATTCCACCTGCTTCCATTCATATAAATGCAATTTCATCCTCCAGGGCTCCTATTCGAAGAGATTTCTTCCAAACTCATTATTTTTCGGATCCTTGGATCTTACCTTCCCCTACTTCCACATTAGTGGAAGGTCAAGTTGGTGGAATGGAATTTCCGATGTCTGCAGCAGATATTTCTTATAAGTCCATTGTTGACTTTGGAGAATCCATTCCCGTTTCTCTTTCACGAGAGGAATTGGATGGCGATGTGGCTTTGGCTTGGACACTTAGTTCTTCTTCTGCCTAGGATTTCCTAGATACCACTCTTCCATCTGAAGAAGCTATCCTGGAAGCAATGACTGGTGTAGATAGACTGTGGGATGATTTGCATCATCGGTATTACTTTCTACTAGACTTGAACAAATTTGAGTCAAGTTTTCAAAGTCCTCAGTCTTCTAGTCCTATTCGCCCAGTCCTGAACCCTTTAGCACCAACACAGATATTTGCTGAAGGGAACATGGTTGTGATTTCTCTGACTATCTTGGTGAACATATCCAAGAACCCCAACGTTATCGAGAATGTCTTCATTGGAGCTGAATGTTCCCCTGAAGAGATTCAAGTTTACATCGATATCTTTAAAGAGTTTAGGGATGTGTTCGCTTGGTCTTATGAATAAATGCCTGGTATAGATCCATCTATTGTCCAGCATGAGATCAAGATCTACAAGAATGCTAAGCCTGTAAGGAAAAAGCTTCGTCCGGTCGACCCCAGGAAGGCTGCAGCTATCAAAGCTGAGGTAGAGAAGCTCCTCAAGGGGGGATTCATTTTCCCTATTCCTTTGACTGAATGGGTTTCAAATCCAGTCCCAGTGGACAAAAAATAGGGAAAAATTTGTGTTTGCATTGATTTCAGAGATCTTAATAAAGCATGTCCGAAAGATAATTACACCACACCTTTCATAGATCATATTATCGATGAATGTGCTGGCAATGCAATTTTCTCCTTCATGGACGGTTTTTCTAGATATAATAAAATTACTATCCATCCTGAGGATCAGCATAAGACTGCATTTATTTGTCCCTGGGGTACCTTTGCTTACAAAAAATGCCTTTCGGCCTTAAAAATGCTGGAGCCGCGTTTCAGTGGGCCATTTCATATGCCTTCCATGACATCAAACATATTATCGAGGTGTACTTGGATGATCTAGCTACTCATTCTCGCTAGAGAATTGATCATCCTTCCCACCTCCGTGAAGTATTTGAACGGTGTCGTTTTTACAAAATATGGTTGAATCCAAACAAGTGTGTTTTCACAGTCACATCTGGTCCGTTTTTGGGGTTTATTGTGTCTACACAAGGGATTTGGGTAGATCCCTTCAAGGTTGAGGCAATACTTTATTCCCTCCCCCGTAATCCATTTGTCAACTTCACAGTCTATAAGGAAAAGCTAATTTTCTACAGATATTTATCGTCAATTATGTCGAGATTACAAGAGGATTCATGAGATTATTAAAGAAAGGAGTCCCATTTTTGTGGGATGACTTTGCTCAATGCTCATTCGATGCTTTGAAAAAAGCATTGACCTCTACTCCTGTCTTGAGTCCCCCTGATTACAACAGAGATTTCCTATTGTATCTCACAGCAACAGAATCTACTATCGGTATGGTTCTGGTTCAGGAGGATGATGCTCTTACTGAGAATGTTATATACTACCTTAGTCGAGGTTTGGTAGGACCTGAACTCCGGTATTCTCGAATAGAAAAGCTCGATTTAGCATTTGTCCATGTTGTGTAGCAGCTTAGACATTATATTCTTCTTCGAAAAACTTATGTTTTGGTAGCAGTCAATCCATTTCAGTTTTTTCTCAACAGTCATGTGATTGGAGCAAATACAATTAGTGGATTGTGATTTTACAAGAATTTGATCTTGAGTTTATGTCTGTAAAGTCCAAGAAATCATTATCTTTCGCAGAATTAATTTCTGAGTTGCCTTGTGGAGAGGATATAATTTATGACGAATCCTTTTCGAATGAGCATCTTTTTCTCATCTCTTCATAGGATCCTTGGTATGGGGATCTCATTGTATATCTTCAAACTGTGAAGTTTCCTTCAAATTTTTCGAAAGATGAGCACCGTAAGTTACGTCACGTAGCTAAAAATTACTTGATCATTGGTGATACTTTATACCTTCAGGGGTTCGATTCGATCCTAAGACGTTGCTTAACTCTCGAAGAAGCTGAAGTTGTGTTGAATGATTGCCACAGTGGAGCTTTTGGTGGTCATTTTATGGGCTTGCTACAACACAAAACATCTTGCGTGCTGGATACTTTTGGCCTTTGATTTTCAAAGATTGTGTTGAGTTGGTCAAATGATGTCATCTGTGTCAAGTGTATACTCGAAAGATGCATGCCCATCCAGCTCCGCTCTTCCCAGTTGTCACTGTTGGTCCATTCACAAAGTGGGGTATTGATTATACTACTTGTAACCCACCTTCGGCTAAAGGTCACAAGTACGTTATTGTAGCAGTAGACTACGACAACTCTTTTTCTCTTTAATCAAGTTATTACTTGTTTTGGTATTCCTAAAGAGATTTTCACTGATCATGGCAGTCATTTTCAGAATAGCATGATGGCTGAGTTAGCTCTCAAATTGGGTTTCCGGCAAGAGAATTCATCTCCTTATTATCCTCAAGCCAATGGGCAGGTGGAAGCCGTGAATAAATCGTTGAAGACCATTCTTCAATAGATAATTGATAAAGCTAGATCTAATTGGCACATTATGTTGTATCCTGTGCTTTGGGCATACTGGATGTCAGTCAAGACTGCAACTGGTTTTACTCCATTTCAACTAGTTTATGGGTTGGAATCAATATTTCCCATTGAGTGTGAGATTCCTTCTCTTAAGTTCTAATGTTCCAAATTTTTCAATAAGGTAGTTGGAACATTAGATTTGCTTTATTTTTAATAAAGTGAATAAAATGGGTGAGGGAGCTCATGTAGCAACCTAATAAACACTCCTAAGGTGCAAAAAGTCACTTAAGTGGCCTTTGTTAGTAGCCCCAAATGTTAAAAGGGCCAAAAGCAAGTGAGCTAGACCATGGTTGACCCAAGTCAACAACGTACCCAAGAGGGGAAGCTTGCACAAGAAGATTGCGTAGTTGGATGGAGGGAAATTTGAAATGAGAGAAACCCTAATGTGAGTGGGGTCCATCGCAAGGAAGCATTCCTTGCATAAAAAGGTGAAGGAGAGCCATTGTTCATTATGCTTGAGAATTTCGATTTGCTCTCTTCAGTTGTTCAACTGAGATAGCTTGTTCTGCTCAGCACAAGGAGAATTCCTATTTAGGAGTTTCCTTCTCTTCCTTGGGAGGCCTTGGAGGAGATTTTATTCATCTTCCTCACATCTTGGCTTTAGACCAAAGCATTCATCTTAAACTACTACATTATTCTGTTGGGAAGAAACACTGGAGTTGCTAGTGTTGTAGTGAGGGACCATCATCACACATTTCTGGAGCTTTTTTTGTAGATGAGGAGCTCCCTCTTTCTCTAGGATATCAGCAAAGGATATTTCTAGAGCTCTATTGCAGATTTTTGCATTGGACCATTGTTTCATCTCATTCCCAGTGTAGTCCCTTCCTCTTACAGTGTTATTTCCAGAGAGGGTTTGCAGGAGGAGTTCACATGGTGCAATAGAGGGTGCAATCTTCAGTGAGAGGAGTAGCCTTTAACTTTGGAGATAATTGGATGAGGTGTCTACTATTGTTTCAGCATTAAGATCCTTCTCCCATGTTGTATTTTATTTGAA
This sequence comes from Pinus albicaulis, assembly GCA_034641835.2. Taxonomy (NCBI): domain Eukaryota; kingdom Viridiplantae; phylum Streptophyta; class Pinopsida; order Pinales; family Pinaceae; genus Pinus; species Pinus albicaulis. The sequence continues at coordinate 75,454,398 of MU968359.1, forward strand.
TTGCAGTTGCTGCTACTGCAACTCCGACATTTTGTATATTTATCATTCTTGTATAGATTTCGGCAAATCCTCTTAAAGGATTGATGTCATGTATTTTCTGGGGTTGAGATCTCACTCCCCCTTCTTTATTTGAGCCGATCTTGTTATATCCTTGTGTTAATATATATTTTTAGTCATTTTCCCTTATAGACTGCACAGTTATAGAGTTTTCGGTTTATGTAGCACAATGTTTTCTCCATTGCATGTACATTTTCCTTTGAGGCTAATTTGAGCTCACCTTGAGAAGTCTTTTCCTCAAGGAGTTTGTATATCTTTCCTGCTACAGTTTATATATCATATTTACATTCTTCTCACATTTCATGAGCATTATTTCATTGTTGTTGTTGTTCATTATTGAAGTTCAGATGTTGCTATAGCTCATCCATTGAGCAAGATCTTCCTGAAGGAAGAAATATTTGCACAGCTATAGGCAGAGTCTGAGAAAGGGCCAGGAAGCCTCTAGTTCTCATCCTCTCTTTAGAGGTGACATAACTGGTAAAATTCCTCTCATTCCATCTCTGAAATATCCTTGTTCATATTTTCGATAAAGGAGTTCTTCAACGGTGAAAACACTGTTGATTTCCAGATTCAGAACATTACATAAGTTGGTTGTAGAACTTCTTCCTGACACTTCGAGTCTTGAAGAATGCCTCCTTCATCTGGAACATCTTGATGAGTAGCATTGAGATTCTATAATGATTAATGAAGCCCATAAGAAATGATTCCAAGTTCAGTATGATAAAGCGGTCAAACCTAGGGTTTTCTATGAAGGTGACCTTGTTCTGGTTTATGCCTAGGAAAAGGATGCCCTGGGGATAGGTAAATTCAAGTCTATGTGGTATGCCCCATTCATCATTAAAAAGGTCCTTAAAAAAGGAGCATATACCTTGGTTTATTTTGAGGGAAATGAGCTGGCGGAGCCGAGAAATGGGCTCTATTTTAAAAGGTATTATGCCTAGGCCTTGGCTTGGCATCTTGCTTTTTGTATACATTTTGATTTTTGTTTTTTCACATATCTGAGTTTTTGGTCTATGAGGTGATGGTGATGATTTTTGATCTGCTTTGGTAGCTTGTATTGGATATCATGAGTCCTTATGGTTTCCCCGATGGTGCTAGTAGACACACCTGGAGCTTAGCTTCCACGACTTGGGTAATTTATTATCCATCTGGTCAACTGCTAGTTTCAAGAGGGGTTTGCATTGGTGTTGCTTCCAATAACGTAGAAGAATACACTGCAGTCATTTATATACTTTCAGAAGAAATATCTTTGGGTGTTGATTCGTTGGTAGTATTCTTGGACTCCTAGTTGGTGGTGTCACAATTGAACAATATATATCGTGTCTGGAATCCTTTCTTGTTTCGATTGTTTTTAAGGGTACGTTTATTTCAAAGATAATTTCAATTCATAACGTTTATTCACATTCCTCGAGCTAACAATCACATGGCAGATTCATTAACTAATCAAGCAATTGACTGGCATATTATTCATTAAATACTTTAAATCAAATCATCAAAATCATCATAAATTTTCACACATTTGTTTCATTGCATCATAAACCACTGTATATATGTATATATCATCAGAATGTACAAAAAAATATACAAAAATTTGGACCCATCTGTCCTACAAAAATAGTGCTTATGCTCGATCATGTTCAGTCTCAAAAATATAATATAGTCATCCAACAAAATCTATGACCCCTATCCAACATTCATGTTCCTATAGAACACGATCGCAGTAGCCACACAGAGTAATAACCACACCCAGTCTCATGGTACCTCGACTACCCGTCTCTAGATAGCCTTTGGTAAGTCTTCTACTGCAGACATAGGCACTTGGCGATTCAAACTCTCCAAGTTTCTCTAAATGACGTATAGAGTCCTAGCAGGGTCTTCAGCATCCGCTTCGCCTCTGCGATGTTTGTGCCATGGGTATCCTTCTAGACGAACTGGTCCCATATCTATGTCATGATCATATAATTTTGCAAGTCATTTGGAATCCAATTAAAAACATGTTTTTTTTTTATTTTTTCACTATATTGAAAAAAAAAAATCGATCAAATATTGCAGTCTTACCAATAACACCCCATGTTTCACCAGGTGGAAGGACCAAGTCTAGATCACCGCAGAAATCCATCCCAGCATAGGGATAGTCATCCACTGCAATAATATGTTCTTCCCACCATTGGAAGAATTCATCATCCCATGTCGTTCGAGGAACTTCACTTCCCCCCAGTCTCTTCATCAGATCAACCCATCGGGCTATTCTTGGGTCTCTAGGGCTGTTGATGGATGAGATCACTTTGGGTCAAATCCCAAGAATGTTCTCAAAGAATAATGTCATTAAGATGGTTCCATACCCGAAATTCTTTGTTTTAGCTTTCCAGATGGAGCTCAGTTGTTTTTTAATGTTGGTCAGAAGAGCTATACACTAATCAAAGAGATGCACTAAACATTCCATAGCTATACTCATCTGTGTCCTCGATCCTTGGTGTAAGGAAGCGGATCTTGCCACCCTGCCAATGATAAAGAGGAGAATTTTCATATGCAGCTCTGATAAATATTTGATCACAATTTGAGTCCCTACTTTTCGAGACCCCTTAACATAATAGACGTGGACAAAGTCTTCCACTGTAAGCCCTCCCATGAGTTTTCCATGTAAATCTACCGGATCTCCTCTTCGGGAGAGTCTAGTAATAAAATAAATGTCTTCCACCTCTATTTATATAGGTATTTGATCAATCATGAAACAATCCTCCTCCGGTCCCCAATGATTTACTAGCATTTCAAGTAACTGGACGTTACTTTTCATATTTTGCATTTTGAAGAATTTCAGTAAACTGCAATTTCGAAGGATATTGAGAAAAGTTTGGTCTCCCATGACCTCTTGATCAATGGCACTATGCTCACGTTCTCTCCAAGAGATAGTCATCCTACAAAAAATCATTAATTTCATCATTAGGGTCATTTTTTGCAATCACAGTCTGCACATACACGACTTCCCTTTTGGACAGTCGTGTATCATATGCGGGTTTGTCCACATGAACCCACGTATGCGCAAAATGATAATCAAAACAAATAATTTCAATGGTGAAAAATCAAAATTTTTAATCTGTGAATGGATGAAATTAATCACAAAGATGAATTTAAGGCTTACCTGACTAATCCGACGAAGTTTGACAGCTATTTGCTCCTGATCTTAGGGAAGAGGTTTTTTCTCCATAACTGTTTTCTCCAATTCTGCAAAGTGACAATGAACCAAATGTGAGATAAAATGTGTATTTATGCCCAAAAATTGAAATTTTTTTGCAAAATTTCATTATGCTTCATTTTCACATCTGTATTAAGCTGCATAACCCGGTTTCTTGGAAGTGTTGGAACGGGTGTATTTTTAGGTACTTTTTTTTGACTTTGAGATTTTTTTTCCATTTTTCAAAACTATGACCGATGACCTGTCATAGCAGGTATATGATCTCCACTGGCATATAGGTTAGGTTATCCACCTTTCATCACATTTCTGCATTCTAGCCTCCATTATGATCACTTGCCATAGGGTCAATCCCATCATGTCATGGGTATTCAACCCATTTCACTCGTCGATTATTTAATCATGACTTGGTGGTAGAGCCTTCCTTTACATGGGCTTCCTAGTTAGTTCCTTGCTAGCACTTGTTTCCCATGCTACACTTTATGTAGGCTCGGGAGTCCTCTTTAGTCCTGCCATGACTTATATGTTGAAGCTCCATTCTTCTTCTTCTTCATTATCATTTTTCTGGCTATCACCCTAGAGGCTCCCTGGTGCTCTTCAGTTGCATTACTATGTTGCATATTGGCTACTTGTTTATCTTGGCCTTTAGCTAGCTTCATTTGGACTCGATGTTTAAGCCATATTTTGACCTTGAATCTCTATATAAATCTAGCCATTGCAAAGCACTTAGCTATCGCAACTTGACACCCTTGTTACCCATGGATGGAACACTCCTTTGAGAATCGATTACCAGTTTTCGCCACCTTGCATGGAGCATAGGATTGTTCCTATCCTAGAAACTAGTGCATATGTTTCTTGATACTCGTTCTATCCAGTATACCATAGAATTATTTTATTCTTTTTCGAGCTTATTATATGAAAAAGACAAAAAATTCAAATATGTTTAAAAAGAGCGGGAATGGGATGTTACGTCATATTTTGATGGTAGTTACAGTATCAGTTTGTCGCCCTTGAACAAAGCACATACCACTATGTCTTTTCCTCATTTGGGATGGTTTTAGTTGTTGACCTAGAAGATGCCATAGCCTTGTTTCATGAGTCAGTTCTCCCCCAGTTGGTTATCTCTTCCAATCATATGGAGAGTTTATTTTTGCCTCCTGCATAACAAACTTATACAATGTCATTATTTGTTGCCATGGTCATCATGAGTCATGATTTTGTTCAAGGGAAGTTAAACCTGAGTCAACCATTCTGCTGTTTCTCTTGACTTATTCTTCAGGCCTCCCAGGTTTTGTCAGTATCTTGTACTATCACACCAGATGTTTGGTCTTATGCTTGTGCTAGTTTGAGAAGGTCTCCATTGAATTCTTGCTAGCGGGTTTTTCTATTATCGACTACGACATATTGCTATGAGAGTAAACCTAGAGCCGCACCCTGGCCCGATTTACATTATTGATAGGTGTCCTTGTGCTCAGCATTTGATCATCATTATGGGTCTTTGAAAGAGTGGTTTTCCTTGTGTTCGACGTCAGCATACATTATCACACTTGGGATTCATGCAGTACCTTGATTTCCATTTGACCCTACCGGTGGATATCTCGCCTCTTTGTCAGCTTTCATTATTGGTTGGTTGAGAGGGTTTCTTCCATGTGCTAGCTTCATCTTGTACATGTCGGAAACGTACTTCGGGTTGGTTCCTTCACTCTACTTCATCTGATTCCTTCCAAACCTTGGCCTGCAAGTTACACTCACACTGGATTGATGTGGGATGCCTCAATGCCTTCCTTCCAGCATATCTTTTCCCATAGACTCTGACTCATTGCTCTGGAAATAAGGTCTAGAGTCTTTTTGATAGTACCTTAGGGTTTGCAGTAATTAGTGGCGGAATCTTCATTACAGATAGTGAGGATTCATTATTTCCTCCTGATTGATAGATTCTTACAAGTGTTCAACTTCAAATCATTCATTCACACTTTTTTGATTGTACTCGGGCACCTTGACACTCATTATCATTACCGGTGGGTTGTCTCGCGTTTGTTAATGGTTTACATTATTGACCGGTAATCAAACAATTTCTCATGTGGTCAAATTCAGCTCATTCATTCCCATTGTGTAGAATTGTGCCATAGTGATTGGTGAAGACCTCGGGTTTGCATCATCATGCTTTAGTTCACTGTTGACATTTCATCCAGCTTCTACCAGTGACACCGTCCACCCATATATGTTGCAGTTTCAATACAACAACATCTTATATGTTGGCCCCTGAGTTGCATGATTGTACCATGTTTTCCACCTCTTATGATTTGGTACCTGGAGATTCAGTTACTTGAGTGATCAAATATCTACTACAACATCGTTGATTAGTATTCTATATGTGATACTTGCACTTGATTTTTGACTTGTACTTCCGGGCAGTGGTCAGATGATTCAATATGTACTTTCCAGTTGAGTTATACTTGTATACATTTTGGATCTATAGACATGATTTTCTTTCACTGAGCATGGGGATTCCCACCTCAAACATGAGTTGACTCTCTGACTTCTTTCATTGGTTTTTTGACAGGCTGAAATCTGGTGACATCCTCTCTTGTCTTCGAAAGGTTCTTTCTATGCACATAATATATTTCGGCCATCATGTACCCCTTATGACCTCATATCTTAGGGGGAATCTCTTATAGAATCATTTTTCACCCTCATGTGAATAATTATTGTTTCTTTGGCCCTAGGCACTCTTTCCTTCCAGACTTGAACAAATTCATAAAAACAGTGTTAAAATTCCCATACGCGATTATGCTTATACTTTTCTGCGTATATATGTGAGTCCGTTCATACTTCTCCACGTATGCCATTTAAATAATTAAAAAATATAGAAATTACTTATTTTCGTGGCAAGGTCATGGTTATTCCTGTAATTCAACCACCTTAGCCCATGGCCCAACTATTTCCAACTACTGAAACTACTTTGAGGGAGTATAAATGCCCCTCATGTGTATGGCCTAAGGGAGAGAGAAAATTATAGATATTATACTCTGTTAGATCCCTATTTCAAGTCTGATGTTCCCGTGCCTCCTGCACTTCCCAAGTATGTTTATAAAACCCTTGTTTCCTTGAAGATGATCATCATCTTATATGACATCTCGTGTGCACACATCTTGGAATATTTCTAGTGAGGTGAGGGCTAGACGGATCCAGAGGACGGTCTACTCGAAGGTCGTAGAAGGATTCAGGTGATCTCTCCACTTTCTATTCTTGTACATGCCATTTATAATAAGAAGTATCATCTTGCTCCTGAATATTCACGTTTCTATATATGTGTAAATATTGTTAGTTAAACATTCCATATTGCTTATATGATATTATACATGGATTATAATGACATCTAGGAACAATATATGTTGTACAACTAGTGTTTTGTGCTCGTTCTTTCTTGATTTCTAGGTTACGAAGCATGAGGAGTTGCTAGGAGTTTGAACACTGTGGGATATACATCAAACGTAAGAATTTTGGGTAAGTCCTGCAATTGATTAAATCTAGTTTTCAGCATAAAAGATAGGTAAAGTGAGTCCTTCTTGAATGGTATGCCCCTGATCTGTGAAGGTAGCTGACCCAAAAAACTTTAGGGAGTTATTTCCTGAAACAATTCCCAATTAGCCTAAGCTAATGGGAATATAAAATTTTGTTTCATTTTCCTATTGCATGAATAAATGTGTAAAGGAGGACAATAAAAAACTCCTAAAACAGTGAATAAATCAATGCCCCATGTGAACAAGCCTAAATTTGGGCTATCTAAATAAACACCCTTATGTGTGAAAGGGATTGAATCATTTTACTGGGTCAACCATGACCAAATCAATAGCGTTGTCTAGAATAAGTGATCCTCATTGATGCACAGTGCAGTCTTAGCTGGAGGTGGCACATGTGAAAGAAGCTAAATCATTGGGATGGTTTAGGGTTTTTCAAGATTTGAATCTTATAAAAGGAGGAGGAGGACATCATGGGAATTTTTTTTATGATTATCAAATTTCTGAAGATTTTTTCTGTTTAGAAAACTCTTATTCTTTTGGTTGTTTAGTAGAGAATAGTGTTGTTTAGCACTGGGTGTTCCTGATCGGGAATCCCACATCCTTCCTTAGTAGATCTTGGAGGATTCTTACATTTCTTGTCCACTATCAGGCATTTGGCCAAGATCTTCTTCCAACTACAACACAAATCATGTTGAGGGTTTGATTTTCTTTGTAAGCTACAGTAAGTGGAGGCTCGATCTACTCATATCTAGGCCATTATATTGCCTCTTTTCAATGGGAAAGTCATATATCCCTCCGACAAGAGAGTATTGAATGATTGGAGAACTAATTTCAGATCTTGGCTTGAGGCCACATATGTTCTAGAGCCTACGACGCAGTTTTCGTTCCATTACTACGTTATTTGCAAGTGAACAGTTGCAGGGTGTTTTGGCACACTTTTGGACGAGAGATCTCTAGTGTTGGGGTTCTGCCCTTCACTGTGGTGATCCATGGAATTCAAATCTGATCTGAATACTGTTGTATTTGCTTCATATTTTCTGAATCATTCTACAGATTTGCTGCATAAGATCTCAGATCTACTCCATGTACTTCACTTTTTTCTAAAAACCCTAAGGGGAATTTGTAGAGGAGCCTATCTAGTGTAAAGATCTTATATAGATCTAAATTTTTGCACACATATATGCTCTAGATTTGAAGTGTAATCTACAACTATTATCAACCAATAAAATAACGTTGTCAAGCTTGTTCAGTCAAAGTATATGGTTGCAACACCTCATTTTTTAGGATTTATTCATGTAAAAGTCTTCTATTTATGTTTTACCTCTTATAGGCCACTATGTAAATCTAATTTTCTGATGTAAATTTTATTTTTGAGCCTCCATATTGGTCTCCTGCTCTTACTTTGCTGAATTGCGTTATTTCTGAACAATATTGTTTAATATTGCTACATGATTCCCATTTTGGATATTACAGTGGTATCAGAGCAATCATCTTGGAATAGCCTGTAAGAAGCCAATATGTCTTCAGAAGAAGAAGAGCCTCTTACTGATAGAGAGAAGAGGTATCTCAAAATAAGACAGAATAAATTTGATTACAAAAATGATGATAGAGACAAGGGTAAAGCCCCTGAACCTAGAATTGATGTAGAAGAAAAGGATTTTCCTAAGATCCTTTTGAGAGCCATGCAAGATCTTTCTAGAGAGATCAAAGTGATGAGAATGGATAGAATCAAAGATTATCCTAAGAGATTCCATCTTGGAGAAAGCTCTGGCATGTCTCATCACTGGAATGATCAACCAGTGCACCACCCACATATTTCCCAACGCTCTACCATGCCTACCTTTTTGGCTGTCGAAAATGAAGGGCTTCAAGAGCAAGCATCCCTTGAATACTATTTTGAAGAGTATGAGTCTCATAATTAGATATTAAAATATCAATTGAGTTTTCAAGAGTTGTGTCACCTATAGGAAAAAAGAAGACCAAGGCATCAACATAGAGATGGTGGATTCACTTAGAATCATGATCGACATCACTCTATGGGAATATTATTTCTACCCAATTTTGATGGGTCATCCAAGTGTTATGCCAAGGCATGGGTAGAAAAACATGACATATTCTTTTAGTTGAACAAGGTCCCAGAGATGGAAGCTATCAAGATTGCAGTGCTGCACTTTGAAGGTGAAGCACATGACTAGTGGTTCAATGGCTTGTCTACATTGGGTCATGCCAATGTGACTACTCATTCGGAGTTCACTAGAAGGGTGGTGGAAAGATTTGACAGAAGAGATCCAGAGGCACCTTTCATGCGCCTTGCAAATTTGAAGCAATCAGGTAATATAGAGTCTTATATTTATGAACTTTTAAGATTATCTGTTATGGTTCCTGACTTGTCTGCAGCAAGAAGGGTGTACATGTTCATCGATGGTCTAGATGAACCTCTTCATGGGTTGGTAAAGTCTACCAAGCCCACTACCTTGCATGATGCCATTGAGAGGGCTAGAGACCTTCAAGATGCCTTACCAAAAGCAAAGGAAAACTTTCAACACAAGCCCTCTTTTCCTTCTAAAGGAAAGGAAGACAAAGCTGCTCCTTCAAAGGAGAGCTCATACAAGAAACCTCTTGATGATGAAGTCCAGAGATATCTAAGGAAGAATAGTTTATGCTTCACTTGCCAAGAATCAAGGGCCCTGGGGCATAGATGTGCTGCTGGAAAAGCACATTACATAGAGGTCTTCACAGATTTTGTGGAGGAAGAAGAAGATGAACCAAGAAGGGGTTACAACACTAACACTGATGGAGGAGATCCAACACCATCAGGAGATGGAAATGGAGCCTTTTCTCCTATTGGAGGGACTCTTGCATCTTTGAGATGAGTACCTAAGTACTTGACCTTAAGAGTTCAAGGTTCAATCTTGAATCAGAGGGTTTCTGTATTGATTGATAGTGGGGCAACTCACAATTTCATTGACTCTCATCTTGTGCAAAGGAGGGAAATACCCACTAATACTTTTGAGGGATTATTTTTTTTGGTCCTAGGAGATGGAGAAATGCAATGCATGCATTATGTCCCATCACTTTCAGTCACCATGGGTACCTACACTTTGGTTGATCACTTCTTTGTAGTTGACATACTAGATACCAATGTTATTTTGGGTGTTCAATGGTTGATTACATTGGGGAAAGTCACCACTGATTGGGAGGCTTTGCAAATGGAATGGGTGGAAAATCAGAGTGGTGAATCTAAAATGATAAAAGGCATGCATACATACCCCTCACATAACACTTCCACACAGAAAACAGAGATGGATTTGTGCAGTGGAAGCAATGACCTTCTAGTCCCACCTATTATGTTCACGAGATTTCTGAATGGGACACTCTTATCTAGTAGAAAACCACTTGGGAGGCCACCTGATTCAGATTTTGTGGGGAAGACCTCACAACATGTTGCTCCAAGCTTAGATCCAGGAGGGATTGGAGCACTAGAAGAGAAAGCTACAACGCTAGGAGACTTGGGTAAGCTCAAGAAGGAGGGATATATTCTTCCCTTATCATCATCACCCACTCTCATTTATGGATCTGTGCTATGGGAGGAGAAGAATGGAAGGAATGGCCTTCCAACACACATCTTTGGCATGGGATATGTCAAGGAGGAGATCAACAACATGAAATTTTTTTTTGTTGATACACCATCAGCGCTGTCATTTTTGAGCAGTTTAGATCTATATTGGAAATCCCAATTGTTGGTGGATTATTTCAAATATCTACACACTTGTATGATACTTGATGACCAGTTGCATGAAGAGGGCTATTTAGTCCAAGGAGGAGTCATCTATCATCATGGTAGGATCTTCTTGCCTAGAGCTTCTATGCTCAAGAAGATGTTACAACAAGGAGCATACAAAGAGTTCTGTTTCAGCCACATGTATTCCATGAGGATCTACAACATCATAATGAGGAGCTTTGATTGGGAAGGCTTGAAAGAAGAACTAGATAAACATTTTCAAGAATGCATGAACTACATGGGGTTGGGGTAGAAACATGACTCCATGAAGGGGTTATTTCAGCCATCTCTTCCTTCTTTTGAAAGAGGAGAAATATCCATGCACCACTCCATTTGTATGAGTATTGTTGGTGAAGAATCCAATCATGTAAAACATGTTTTATTTTCTGATTGTACATATTCTTTCACCATGTTTATGTAGGCCATGGCTCCCAAGAGGAGTTATATATCATGTAAATCTCATGGCAAACATCAGGCCACTAAAATTTTTGAATTTGGCCACTACCTTGATGTGCAAAGGGAGAGTTTTCATCATGATGGGTGCTTCCCAAAGGCACCAAACATATGTCACACTTTCAGCCTTAGTGAGATGACATGTGTAGCAAGTAAGTGGTGGGGAAAATGCTTACTATACCTTGATCTAGTGCAAGTAGGAGACACACTGCGCTGGTATCATATGTGGGACTATGACCCACCTCCTCATGCTCAAATTTATGTTGTGTATATGTGGTTTTCTTCCATACATTGATGACATACTTGTACATTTTATGGGTTTGTATGGAGGGAGGATGGGAAGCTTGTATGTACCACATATGATGGAGACTCTCTATGCGCCTTATGCTACATGTTTGAGGGAGAGTATTGGTTCAACCATGTTTGTTTCATTTGAGTTACTGACTCCTAGTGGGATGGACTATGTACATATCATAATGACTTTGGAGGAAAAATTCATGGAGGTTTGGATTGGTGAACACTTAGCTTATGAAGAAATCTTAACTCATGATGGTGTCACAAATGGAGGAGGAGAAGTGTTGCAACACTCGCCTTATCAGTTGCTTGAGGACAAGCAACATTTTGGAGGGGAGGACTGTAATATTCCCAATTAGGCCAAGCTAATGGGAATATACAATTTTGTTTCATTTTCCTATTGCATGAATAAATATGTAAAGGAGGACAATAAAAAACTCCTAAAACAGTGAATAAATCAATGCCCCATGTGAAAAAGGCTAAATCTGGGCTATCTAAATAAACACCCTTAAGTGTGAAAGAGATTGAATCATTTGACTGGGTCAACCATGACCAAATCAACAACGTTGTCTAGAAGAAGTGATCCTCATTGATGCACAACACAGTCTTAGTTGTAGGTGGCACATGTGAAAGAAGCTAAATCATTGAGATGGTTTAGGGTTTTGCAAGATATTAATATTATAAAAGGATGAGGAGGACAACATGAGAATGTTGTTGATGATTATCAGATTTTTGAATATTTTGTCTATTTAGACATTTCTTATTCTCTTTGCTATTTACCAGAGAATAGTGTTGTTTAGCACTGGGTGTTCCTGATCGGGAATCCCACCTCCTTCCTTGAGTAGCTCTTGGAGGAGTCTTGCATTTCTTGTCCACTATCAATAATTTGGCCAAGCTCTTCTTCCAACTACAATGCAGATCCTGTTGAGGGTTTGGTTTTCTTTGTAAGCTGCAACAAGTGGAGGGTAGATCTACTCAGATCTAGGCCATTCTAGTGCCTCTTTTTAGTGGGAAAGTCTTATATCCCCCTGGAAAGAGAGTATTGGATGATTGGAGCACTAATTTCAGATCTTGGCTTGAGGCCACATATGTTCTAGAGCCTACAATGTAGTTTTCCTTCCATTACTGTGTTATTTCCAAGTGAACAGTTGCAGGGTGTTTTGGCACACTTTTGGAGGAGAGAGCTCTAGTGTTGGGGTTCTTCCCTTCACTGTGGTGATTCATGGATTTTGGATATAATCCATGTCATATTCATATCTGATCTAAATACTGTTGTATTTGCTTTAGATTTTTTGAATCATTCTGGAGATATGTTGCATAAGATCTCATATCTACTCCATGTACTTCATTTTTTGTTGAAAATGCCAAGGGGCATTTGTAGAGGAGCCTATATAGTGTACAGATCTGATATAGATCTAACTTTTTATACACATATCTACTCTATATCTGAAGTGTAATCTACAACTATTATTAGCCAATAAAATAACACTATCAAGCTTATTCAGTCAAAGTATATGGTTGCAACACCTCATTTTTGAGGATTTCTTCGTGTAAAAGTCTTCTATTTCTATTTTACATCTTATGGGCCACTATGTAAATCTGATTTGCTGATGTAAATTTTATTTTCGAGCCTCCATATTGGCCTCTTGCTCTTACTTTGTTGAATTGTGTTATTTCTGACCAGTATTGTTTAATATTGCTACATGATTCCCATTTGGGATATTACATCTTCTGTCAAAGGTTCCATGACAGGAAAATATTTTTATAATGTTATCGAAAGTATTGGTTTTATTCACCATGAATTAAAACACATTTTATCTGTAAAACCAAATTTTACAAAGTACACTGAGGTAGATGAAATCTACTGTAAAGTCATTAAAGTTTCAATTATGGATGAGGAGTGATGGGATAAGCTTTGTGAATACCAAGATTAAAAGACAAGTCATCTTTCCAGCACATCACTCGGTTTGCCAACGCAATACAAAAAAAAGGTGGTGACTCAACAACAACTTTCCAGCAGAATAAGGCTAGAAACACAGATGCACTCCTTTTAGATCGAATTGCTTCCTTTCTGTTCATTTTCAGAAAATATAGTTTTCCTTGTCACTCAAGAATTGATTGTAATATTTTTCATTTTATATAAATACTTCATCTATCGAAGTATTCAGGGCTGCACCCTTGCATGAGAGGATTTCGTAAAGTAGAAATTGTATTAAGTGTTTATGATGATCATTAATACAAGAAGGATTCCGAACTTATTTCATACGGATTTGTTTTTCCTCTGTAAGTTTTTTCAGTTTTCTTAAATCATTTTTTTCTTCATATATTTAATTATTGTCAAGATAACTAGGTGATTTTGACTGTGTTTCAGCAACCTTACAATTCTTCCTGAAGTTATTATCATTATAAAGTCTTGTCTACTTAACAATTTGTTAATGTAAGTCCCTTTTATTTATTAATTGTCAGTATCTTAATGATATTAGATATATTTTGTTGAATCTTTGAACAATGTTTAAAGGTTTTCTAGCTTATGATTTGTTGAAAAATTTGATCTAAATACTTAATAATCATATTGTCTTACACAAGTCCACTTAATCAAATCATTAAATATTAATCACTGTGTGAGATAAAAAAGCAACCCTCACTTATAATTACTAATATTATCTGCAGAATTTAAAAACCTTAACTGTTTGATTAAAATTTATCTTATGCATTGGTCCTCCAAATAGTTCAAAACACAAACAAAACATTTTAGATTCTTTGGCATGATTATTGACCATAATCATCTCAAAGGACAACACTATCATCGTGTTCCTTTGTTTCTTGAGGGCCTCCTCGAGCAATATTTTGATAGGATATCCTGCTCCATCGTCTTTCTTTTCTTTCCCCATGGGAGGACGCCAGGCTTTGCGAGGCCGATCTTGCAAAGGTTCAACCAGATCAAGCCCTAACTTCTTTTACCCCGACCTTGCTTGGGACATGCAAATAAAAACAGAGAAAGAGCAGGTCAGTATGATACCACTAATCTAGATTTAGGCAGGAAAAATATAAAATAAAGTACTAGATATAAATACAAAGATATATCAGAAATAAAAATTTGTTTCATTAATATCAAATAAGTGAAATATGCTTACAGACATAATGGACATAAACTATCTAGGGCGATGGTAGCTTATCTCTAAGAAGAGATGTGGTGGCTACATGCCTCAGAACGTTGTTACAATGAGGATCAAGGGCCTTTTTATTATTGAACAAAAACGGAAAACCCTAAACATCCAAAAACCTAATCCTAAGAGATGAAGCGCCAAAAATATGGGCCCTATTTGGGTAGACTGGTACATCAACTTCCCGGGGACGTAACTTTGGCATACGATTTCTGTTTGATGTGCACAATACCTCCTTAGAAATATATATCCGAGGACTACAAATTTTGAGGGACCAACATTTACTTATTTAGGTCTTGGGTTTCCCAAAAAAATGTCTTTTACGGACTCAAAACGACTCCGAAAGTTTAGGACTAGAAAAACTGCCAAAAATTGTGCTACAATTAAGGAAACTGAAAAAATAAAAGAAAAAATGGTGGGGGTCCTAGTGGAATAGGTGGGTGGAAACCAATATCAACATAAATCAACTATCCACACACCACACATGATCTGATTCAATCTTCAAAATTAAATTCTAAAATTCTTGAAAGTTTTGGGACTCATAAAGGAGTCAAGGAACTTCAACTTTCATTGATGTTTATGTTAGGTTCTCGTAACTATGGTATGGCCCCAAACTAAATTGGATTTGGATATTATCGCATAATTTTTTCCTTTGTATGGTTTCACTGGATGTAAATTCCTTCTTGAAAGTTGTGTGGTACTTCAGATATAAATTTTCAAGCTTTCAAGGTTTTGTCTCTGGCCATATTAAGAATTTTGTTTCAATTGATCATTCATCATGTAAATCTCTTGTATCAAACTTGGGTTTGGAGTGTATACCTTTCATGAATGAAAAATATATGAAGTAGATAATTTTGAAGAGTATCAGGATTTATACTTATTAGATATGTTTGAAGGTTATCAGATCCTAATCCTTCTTATGAATATTTTGATACTTATTATTTTCTTCATGGAACCAAATATTCTCTTTAGTGTCAATGAATGTTTGTGTTATTTTCTGAATCAATTTCCTCTCTTTCATCCAATACATCCCTTTTTAATGATTATTATGTTAGTTCAGGTTCTAACCTATCATAAGTAGATGATTTGTCACATCAAACATATGAGGTATATGATTCTTTCATTCAAAGCATATGTAAATTTGTTAGAATTTATTTATGTTTTTTTCTTCCTAAATGATAATATTATGCCTTAATCAACCCATCTGATCATGGTTCTTGTTCTAACAGCGATCATTCAATTGATCATTTTCCCACTAGTGAAACTAATGGTGGTTGTTTTACATCAGCCGATCTGTATAGTTTATCATATCAATATTTATACACTTTTCAAGTAGTTGAGTAACTTCAACCTTCACTTATAGTTATGTCAAGTACTCACTAAGGCTTGACAAGCCTTCTTAATATGATAAAATTCATCCCCCCTTACAAAATTCTCTTCCAAATCACATGCAATCAATTGAAAATTATCTTCTCAAAGATTTCAGGATTTTCAAGAATAAAAATTATGAATTTCATGATCCGGTCTATGATAAATTAGAATCATCTTATTTATAATGTCCATTTGCTAAAATCAAATTCCAAACTTTCTTGATGTTTGCTCAATAAGACAATATAAGTGCAGGTATATTCACAAGGAGCCATCAACGTTTGCTTGATTATGGTTTTCATCTAGAAGGTAAGGCGGCAAGTTGGGTAAAGACAGGTGATATGACACATCTTTATTCTTTTAAGAAATACCTTCTTTCTTTTGTGCAAGATATTCATGTTCTTACATATTTTGTTGCAAATTTTCATATATCAGTTTTAGTTTCTCTTATCTTTGTGTTTTCAGCTCAAGACCAATTATGGTGATTTCATTGGAAATATCATTACACTTAACCCTGACCTTATAGCTATTTAGGTTAGGATTAGGCTTAGTTGCATTTAGTATCCCTTGAATTGCATCCACCCTCTAACCTACTCTCTATCTAGTCTTTGCATCTATTTTGTTTTCTTATGATTCTTTTGGATTTAGTCTCCATTTTCTTTGTCTCTTGTTTATGATTTTTTGTTTTGTTAAGTCTTTTATTTCATGTTTGTTTAATAATACTTTGCATGAAAAATGCTCATGTTTGTCTCAAAAGACAATGTGGAAAAAATTGAAAAGGGAAATTGTGATTATGAAAAATGCTTGGCTAATATGTTACCTCTTCTCCATCCTGGATTTACATATATTTAAACTCAATGATGTCTGAATGGAAAATACAATCCATTTGAACATAAAGCCTTTGGTCGAACTAAAAATCCCATATCTATTCTAGGATCTTCATTCCTAAACTTGACATTGTAAGTAATAGTGTTTTCTCTTTCTAATCCAATCGAGTAGATAAATGTAAGGGGAAAGCAATTACCGAGAAAAAAAATATCTGAGGTCTATATTACCTTGTTTGAAGGTACAACCTCTCCTGATCTCAATAAGTCTGGAACCCTCTTCCACTCGTGAAACAAATAATTTCCTAAGCATAGTTCTATAAATAAAATAAATAAAGGGTGAAATAAAAGAAATGATTCCTGCACAGAGAGGTGAAACAAGTAACTTCAACAGGGTATAGTTTAGGCTCACTAGAAGCGAAGTGATGCTTGTGTTCCTGTAGTGAATTTGTAATATTCCTAATTAGGAAAAACATCAATATAAGCACCAAAAATGCATTATTCAACACATTATGTTATAACAGTCAAGAAAATCCCATGGATCCATTATTTTATGTATTATAGCAACCAAATACAAAATGGGATGAGAAACAAATCATTCCAAATTAGTTAAACATGCCTCCCAAGCCAGAACAACACAAAAACACTACAACCCCATGCCTACTACAACACAGAAATTTTGAAGCATATGATAGCGCAGTCTAATGAGATTTTCTACTACAAAAATAGAAAAACAAATAGATCTATTGATTTGTCACTCAAAGGTGCTGAAAAATGGAAATCTAGTCTCTTTTACACAATCCCAAGATAACCCAGCAAGGGTTTCTTGAAAAGCATGAGATACAAAAGTATAAACTGCAGATATATGGCTGAATCACACTGTCTTACTAATGATCTTCATAAATATAGATGAAAAGAAAAAAAATGGCTATAAATTCTCCTTAGTAGCTTTGTAGGTGAAAGGATGATCCTTTCACTAGGACGCTAGCTCATAAACAAGGATTTTGACCCTTCCACTACAACACCATGAAAAATAAGGCAATTCCTCAAGCAGAATACGTTGTAGTTGTAGGTGACTGCTTGGACCAATTCCGGATGGTGGAAATTAAGCTCAGAATACTCCTCTCAGATTTCCTTCCCAAGTGCTCTAAGAAAGAGTGGGGAATTCCTGCATGGAAATACCCTTGTACTAAATAGTACAACAAACCCCGCTAAATAGTTGAAGCATGCAATAAGTCATAAGACTCAAACATAAAAAATATTTTGAATGCCTCTCATGGCTGCCATCCCTTCCCTTATATTCTTGGTGAGCTTCCTCATCCTTGGCCCCACTCATTTATGAGGTTAATTCCATGCAAAGACACCTCCTCCAAAACTACATTGTTCCCACTAGCTCCACTCTCTTGTTTGGCAGCGCTATTGATTTAGTCAACCTTTATCTAGTATACATGCATTTCTCCCTTTCACACCCAAGGTGGCTTTATTTTTACTATCTAAACTGATCCACATACACAATGGAAGTGTTTTATTCCTACTAAAGAGATTTAAGGGTCTCTTTACCCCATTTATTCTTCTAGATTGAAAATAAAGTAACATATAATATTCCAACTAGCTAAAATCTAATTGGGAATATTACAGTCCTCCCCTCCCAAAATTTTCTTGTCCTCAAGAAACAGTAAAGAGGGATGCTGAAAAATCTTCTCTCCCTCCCAAGTGGCATCCTCATCAGGAAGATTCCTCCATTGAATCAAATATTCTTTGATCACCCTGCTCCTTAGCTTCCTCTCCCGAGTATCCAAGATAACCTCTGGTTGAAAAAATAGATGGCCCTCATCATCAATAGGTAGGAGATCCATAGTGTCAACCACATTTTGTCTAGTGGCCTTCTTGAGGCATCAAACATGAAAAATGTTATGGATCTTTCTCCCAACAGGAAGTTGTAGCTCATGTGCTACCTCTCCAACACGACGGATCACCCTGTATGGTCCATAAAACCGAGTTTTAAGATTATCAACTCCTTTTTCCTTGAGTTTAGATTGTCTATATGGCTAAAGACGAAGATATACCAAATCATCTACCTCAGATGCCTCTATATCCGACCACGGTCTTCATACATCTTCTGTTGGTTTTGTGATGTAGCAATGCTATCCTTGAGGGCCTGGAGTATATCCTGACTCTCTTGAATCCAATAATTTTCTCTAGGAGATTTGCTTGACCCAAAAATTACATCAGAAAATGATAGTGCATCATACCCATAAAGGGCTCGAAATGGGGTCATGCCAATGGAAATATGAAAATTTTTGTTGTAGCAATGGTCCCCCAAATAGAGCGAACACAGACATGCTCTCTGATGCCCCGAAACATAGTTCTGCAAGTAGCTTTCCAACCACTTGTTCACTATTTCAGTCTATCCATTAGTTTTTGGGTGATAGCTAGTACTTGGTGTCAACTCAGTACCCACTAACCGAAAAATCTCTTGCCAAAAGCCACCCATGAATCGACTATCCCGATCACTGATTATGGTCTTTAGAAGACCATGGAGTCTAAACATATCCCTGAAGAAAATTTTGGCTACCTGTGAAGTAGTATATCATGCAGAGATAAAAAAGAAATGTGAATAATTTGTTGGTCGATCAAAAACTACAAAGGTACAATCCTTATGCTGACCTGTAGGTAGACTGGTGATGAAGTACATTGAAATACTCTCCCATTTCCCATCTGGAATAGGGAGTGGCTGCAATAATCCGGTAGGATGGTTGTGCTCTCCTTTGTTATGCTAGAAAACTACGCACTCCTTGATGTTTTGGAGTACGTCCTCCTTGATACCCTTCCATGATAATCTCTCCCGAATATCCGAGTATGTCTTGGTGAATCCTTGATCTGTAAGTGGGGAATCATGTGATGCTTGCAAAATCTTCTTCTTGAACTTAGAATCTCTAGTCAAGAACACCTGATCTTGGTAATATATGACCTCATCCATCAGTTTATACCTCTCAGATGTCACCAATACATCTAGGATCTCACATGCAAAGTGGTCATTGGATTATTCCACTAACAACTGATCCTTCCAATCTACATCCATACTTATCAAGGATAGGGCTGCTAGCCTTGGCGATAGAGCACATTCCACTCAATTACTCTTCCCTTTAACATATTCTATGTCAAATTCATATTCTTGGATCTTACTCACCCATTTCTACAGCCTCTCCTGAAGCTACTTTTTCTCAAGAAAGAATCAAACACTATTATGATTAGTGTTCACTCAGAATCTATTTCCCACCAAATATTGTCGAAAATTAGCTAAAGCATGCATAATAGTCAGCATCTCCTTATCATATATGGGATTTAGTCTCTCACGTGGCAACAAATTCCGGCTTTCAAAAGCCATGGGGTGTGTTGAGCCTTGCAATAGGTATGTATTTACTCTCAAATACTATCCTTTTTCCTCTTCTTTGTCCATTTTTGTGCCATAATATAATAATATCATGAATGGATTTTGATAAAAAAATGAATGAAATAGTCCTGAAATGGTTTAATCGTCCAAACTAATTCCCATTCCTTTTATGATGAAAATAAAAGATAAAATAATAGTTTTTCCCAAAAAGGAACAACAAGATCTAATCAAGGGAAAAGAAAGTGCATTAAAGGTGGCCAAATCAGAAGATGAATCAGTGAGAACGACCAACTGTTTGAAGATAGAAATCTATTATGAATCCCTCAAAATCCCCTGATCTTAAGGGATCGCATTTAACTTTTCCTTTAGCTATAAAGGAACGTGAGGAATACGAAGATGGACATGATGACATAGGAGAAAGAGAAGAATGTAAATCATATCGTATCACATATTGTATCATGTCTCTTTCATTTATGGATCATTTTATAATGAACAGAACGTAGTTCTGAAGGACAAGATTGTATTCTAATGATTGTGATGATTAATATATAATTTGCATTTTTGTTCATTCAATTGTTCTGGAGTAACTAAGAAGTGTTCGCTGGTGGCTAAGGGCTCGGTCTCTAGTGAATTTCACTACTATTCCCTGTGTTATACTTTTCCAGTTATTGCAAGTATATTATGCTTTTTTTCTTTACAGTTGCAATACTTTTATAATTCTCATTTCTGGTATCTATTTCCATTTGAATACACATGTCCAATTTATTTATTTGAATATGCACTTATAATTTATTTCTTTAAGGAATTAGTTGCTAGCAAATAGAATTGGTTTTGATTACATAAAGAATCGATAGTTATTTATAATACTTGCCTTATGTTCAATAGTTTAGATCCAGCTTAAAGAGCTCGGTTAATGCTTCAGTTCTCTCGGTTGATTATCATTTGAATTACTTGAATTAGGAATGAATTACAGTTTTGTGTTCTAATGCGTAGATGAATCACTTCCTTTTAAGATTCAAGATTTATGATTGTATCTATATTCAAGGATTGGTTTTACTGTTACTCTTTGTATGAATATCTTGTACATACTGTGTACACACTTGAGATAAAAGGACTTACCCTGGTTGATAATTAATGTGAGGCAATTATGAGTTTTTAAAGACACCTGTTAGCACCCAACATTTTAGCATCGTTTCTGGTGTGCGTGTTGCCACTCTGTAAATATTAATGTATGATTGATGTTTTTTCTACTGAGGGAGAATCGGGTATTAAAAACAGAAGGTAAGAATCTGCATAGTAAATGAGTAACATGCTCGCTCATCCACCCACTTTCTAGCAGAATTGCATAAGAGTGAATGCTTGTATTTTTGCATGAATGACTAAAAGACCTGAAAAAGACAAAATTCCTCCTAAACCTGAAAAACCTAAGGGATCGGTGACCCTTGGATGATCAACTTTTATCGACGAAATATTAAGAAAAGCTGAGTCTCAGTCATCAGTAGGACCTCGAATTGTTGCCACCAGACGTCCTATTGACTTCCCTCAGGCCGCACGATCACCATCTGTAGCTAATGCTAAGATTCACAGTAAGATTAAAGGGATTGAGCAGAGTTTTCAAGATACGAAAAAATTTACAAACTTTCCCTTCACAAAGAGGAAATTCTTACAACCTCCGTGAAGGAGAAGGAGAGACAGGCAATCTTGAAATTAAATTATCAGAACCTATATCTCCTGAAGTAGTGACTAAGTAGAGGACACCTAGTATTCCAGATAAAGGTAGTGTTGTTAGAACCATTCCAGCCTCTTGCAGACATATTAGAGATAACTCTCCAACTCTAGAGATCCTTGAAGAATACTGGCATACTTTTGACCAAATGGCTAATAACCAGCAACCTCAAACTTCTACATTGCAATACCCTATTTTTGATACAGCTTTCAATACCCCCATGAAGGCTATCCCATTACAAAATATTCCTACCTTTCATGGGCTAACTTCAGAAGATCTCGATGCTTTCCTTTTCGAGTTTGATGTTTTATGCAGGGGTTATGACTACACTACTGACACCCAGAAGC
Organism: Pinus albicaulis; assembly: GCA_034641835.2. NCBI lineage: Eukaryota > Viridiplantae > Streptophyta > Pinopsida > Pinales > Pinaceae > Pinus > Pinus albicaulis. The sequence continues at coordinate 75,476,520 of MU968359.1, forward strand.
TGAAGCTATTCCCCTCTACTCTGAAGGGAGCAGCTCTGTGTTGGTTTATGTAACTTGGTGGAGGCACCATCAATGAATAGGACCAAATGAAAACATATTTCCTTAAAAAATATCAAGATTATTTCCGAACTTGAGAATTAAAAGATGAAATTTTTCAAATGGTAGCTAAGACTAGAAAGACTCTGGAAGAATACGTAGAGTTTTTTCAATATAATCTGCAAATATCTCCTTACAAAAATCTGTCTGATAATGTTCTAAAAACCACGCTGATTAGAGGTATGAAAGACCAATGGGTAGAGACACTAAATATAATGGGTAAAGGTGACATTTATCAAGAAAGCTATAACAATATTATAGATTTGTGCATTAAGTGTTCCAGGGCCAGTACAAGGCTGAAACCAGTCAGACATGATGCAAGCCCCAGAGACAAAAAAGCCTCAGGAGGAAGCATTACACGAAGCAAAATCGACAATCTATTGGAGGATTTCGTGACTAATATCTTGGGAACCCTGGCAACACAATTGGATGTCATGAAAGCTAAGAAAAAGTAGGCTATAGCAGATTAGAATTTGGATATTTTATGCACTCGTTGTAGATAGAAGCACAGTCATGAAGAATTCCCCCTAGATATGATACGAACATGTGCCATATGCACTAAAGAGCATGCCACAGAAAGCTGCCCATCACTCTGAGGATTGAAAGCAGTTTTCAAGGAAGTGGAATAAGAAATGGAACCAGTATATCTGTTGAGCCAGCGTCATCAATGGAAAGTGTGTCAGACATGTATTCCTACTGATCCATCTTCGTTATTTCCTTCCTCGAAATATAATTCTCAACAATATTTAGGGGCTGCATGGCATAATCAACCACCTTTTTTGCCACCTCAAGCATTTTTTATGCCACCATCGCCCAATCTGTAAAATCCAAATAATAATTGGCCAAATTCCCATTACCATTCTGGAAAAACAACCCTTATTTCTCCCAATGGTCCCCTTCCACCTCACAAAATCAAAACTGGCAATCAAATTGGCAAAGATCTACGAACCAGCCTATGGGGATAGCTCCTCTACCTCAACCAACTTTACCAGCACCTTACACGTTGCATCAAAATCCTCAATCTAATATATGACCACAACTTCCAGCTCAACCCAACCCAAATCCTAACAATAGACCAGTTCAGTCAATACAAATCATTGAGGGTCTGGACCCTGAGGTTGAGTTGAAAGAATGTAACGAGTTTAAGTTAAGATCTAGACGCATAGTCACTATATATAAGGATAAAGATTTGAAACTGGAAGAACCACACACAAATAAGCCTCTGACTGTAGATGATCAACAAATAAAACAAGGGTAAGATACAGTCAGACAAAAAAATCCTGAAAAAATCATAACCACTTCCCCCCATTCCCAGAAATATTGCTGATACCATGCCCGATTGAATATCCTGACTTTGATCTTCTGGGTGAACTCAAGAAAATTTGTATAAAAATTCCCCTCCTCCAGGATATCCAAGATATTCCAATATATGCCAAAACTATTAAAGAATTGTGTATAAAGAAGTTTGTGAGGAAAACAAAAACAATCCCTATTGTCCATGTTGTCGGGACTTTGTCTAATTTATTACTAGGCAAAGAGACTCCTGTAAAATATGAGGATCCCAGAAACCCCATTGTCACAGTCCAGATAAATTGTCATTCTTTTCCCAATGCTTTAGTTGACTTAGGGGTAGCCATTAATATTCTCACAACTACAACTTGCAACATTCTTGGCATCATAGCCTTGGAACCAACAACTACCTTACTGGAAATAGTTGACTGCTCAGTCATTAGACTAGAAGGAGCATTACAAGATGTGATGGTATTTGTTGACACTTGGGAATTCCCAGTGGATTTATTGAATATTAATCCTAGGAACCAGCTAGATGGACATCCCTTAATATTAGGAAGGCCTTGGGTAGCGACCGTTGATGCTTATATCAGCTGCCGGACAGGCAGTATGACTATAACCAAGAGGAATGATGTGAAAATTTTAGCTTTATGCCCTCCTGCTTAGCCAAGCTTGACTATTATGAAAACCAAGAAGCAACCTACAACATACTTAACAGAAAATATTTGGTCACCAATGAATGTGGTAGATGCCCAAGAATTCAAAAACCAAACTGAAGACGATGTCATTAATACTTTTATCAATCATCCTACCACAGTGTTAAGTTCGGAATTTCACATGATTAAATAATTCCTTGACAACGAAATAAAAGAAGATCCCCTGAGAGATATCAATGATCAAACAATACTAACAACCATTTTTTATAATAGCAAACCTATCGAAATTGATCCGGGGAAGATCCTGAACATTAATAGTAATCTGAGTGATGACCAGCAACAGAAACTTATTCAAGTCCTTAGGAAAAATAAAGGGGCTTTCACTTGGGATTACTCAAATATGAAAGGGATTGACCGTTAGCTATGCATGCATCACATCTACACTGAAAAGGATGTAAAAACCATTCGACAACCTTAGCGTAGATTAAATCCTCACCTAAAAGATATTGTTAAATAAGAGCTTCAAAAACTATTATATGTGAATTTTATCTATCCTATATCTGACAGTAAATGGGTTTCTCCATTAGTTGTGGTTCCCAAAAAGAATGGGAAATGGTGAATATGCGTTAACTATAGAGAACTCAACAAGGCAATGCAAAATGACCATTTTCCCCTTCCATTTATTGATCAGGTCCTAGATACACTGGCAAGGAAGAAATTTTTCTCTTTCCTGGATGGCTTCAGTGGCTACAACCAAATTCAGATTGCTCCTGAAGACCAGGATAAGACCACCTTTACCTGTCTGTGGGGAAAATTCGACTATAGGGTATTACCTTTTGGATTTTGTAATGCACTTGCCACATTCCAAAGAGCCATACTCAGTATTTTTTCATACTTGATAAATGAAGGATTGGAAGTATACATGGATGATTTCACACCCTATGGAGATGACTTTGAACAAGCATTACAGAAATTGGAAAAAATTCTGGAACGGTGTATTGCTACCAGCCTATGTTTAAGTCATGAAAAGTGCCATATGATGATGACAGAAGGCCTGATGTTGGGTCATTACATTTCAGCAACTATAATTCAGGTAGATCCAGCAAAAATAAAGGTAATTCTCTTACTAGCTACTCCCTGCACTCAAACAGAGGTACGTAGTTTTCTGGGATTTTCTAGATACTATCGTATATCTATCAAGAATTTTTCACATATTACTGCACCATTATATGCCTTAATAGGAAATAGTGATTTCATATGGATTGACAAATGTGATACTGCCTTTACAGATCTAAAACAACTAGTATCAACAACACCAGTATTACGAGGTCCAAACTGGGATATACCATTCCAGATTTCATCAGATGCATTAGACACAGCCATTGGAGCAGTTATTGGCCAAGAAGAAGAAAAGAAACCCTACGCTATATATTACATTAGCAAAAAATTAACCCCTGCTGAATTGAATTACACAGTAACAGAGAAGGAGTTTTTAGCTGTTATTTATGCTATTAACAAATTCAGACACTATATAACTGGATATCCTGTAATTCTATATACGAATCACTCTACTATTAAATACTTAGCTAATAAACCCATTATGAATGGAAGAGTGACATGTTGGTTGCTAATTTTGTAGGAATTTGATATAACTATAGGGGATCAACCACAGAAGGAAAACCTTGTGGCAAATTTCCTCTCCCGAGTGCCAAGAATAGATGACGCAATAGGAGTAGAGGATCAGTTTCTAGATGAACGTCTGTTTGCTGTAACCGTGAAAACACCATGGTACGCAAATGTGGCGAATTATTTAGCAGTGGGAAAACTACCTAAACATCTGACACCAAGAGAAAAGAAATCGATAGTACAACGCAGCACTCGGTTCTCCTGGATTGGAGGATAACTTTTTCACACAGGGGCTGATATGCACATCTATAGGTGTATCAGGGAAGACGAAATTTATGATATCTTAAAAGTCTGTCCCGATGGACCTTGCGGTGGAAATTTTGCAGACTGTAGAACTGGACACAAAATTTTACAAATGGACTACTACTGGCCCATGATTTTTAAGGATGCTATGAAATTTGTTCAGGCTTGTGATAGTTGTCAAAGGATGGGCAGCCCTGGCCAATATGATGAAATGCCCCTTCATCGACAACTGGTCATAGAACCTTTTGAGCATTGGGAATTAGATTTTGTTGGGCCATTCAATCCATCATCCAACCAGAAATCATATATATTGGTCGCAACAGAATACGTAACTAAGTGGGTAGAAGCAGTAGCATTACCAAGAGCCACAGAAGAAACTGTGATAAAATTTATTTTCGAAATATTTGTATGATATGGGTTACCCAAAGAAATAATAACTGATGGAGGGCCACAATTTTTAGGCCACAAGATCGCTGCTACACTAAAAAATCATCATGTTATTCACAGAATTACCTCTCCATACCACCCGCAAGCAAATGGGTAGGTAGAAAGCACCAAAAAAGTAATTGAAGCTATTCTAACGAAGACAGTCTAATCGCACAGACGATACTAGGCTACTCGACTGCCAGAAGCCTTGTGGGAATATCGCACAACTTAGAGGAATACTACTGGATAATCCCCATATCAGCTGGTATTTGGTAAGGAACCTATTTTTCCCATAGAGTTTTAGATACAAACAATAAGGATAACCCAGGAAGTGGGACTGAATTTAATTGAAGCCCGGATTAGTAGATTACAACAAATAAGTGAATTAGATGAAAACTGGCTTTTGGCTCTGCAACATACTGCACTTATTCAACAACAAAGAGCCAAATGTCATGACTCTTTGATCAAGAAAAAGAAATTTCATGAGGGCGACTGGGCACTTCTCTACGATTCCAAGTTTGAAGACTTCCCTAGTAAATTACAGACTAAGTGGTTAGGTCCCTATGAAATAAAGGAAGTACTTGACAATGACACTCTTATGTTGACCACCATTGATGGGTCTGATTGTTCCTTTAAAGAAAATGGGCATCGAGTGCGCCTCTACCAAAGACTGCTTACAAGAGAATATTTTTGTCTACAGATATGCAAGGACTCCACCATGCAAGTTTTAGCTGCAGAAGATAATCCTTCGGCAGCTTCATCTTTGTAAAAATTCATTTCTTTTGTAAATAGGATTGTTGATTCAATTTGTTTTTCTGCCTATTTTGTTGTCCCATGTTTGGAACATCACTTTTTGGTTTTGTTGTTCCACTTTCGGAACAACACTTTTTGGTTTTGCTGTTCCATCTTCGGAACGACACTTTTTGGTTTTGCTATTCCATCTTCGGAACAACACTTTTTGGTTTTGTTGTTCCATCTTCGGAACAACACTTTTTGATTTTGTTGTGAAACTAGCTCCAAAAAGAGAAGAAAAGAGATAACAACACCTTAGAAATAAGCCACTTCAAGTGGGAAACCTCCAATACATTACATGAATTAACAATTCTTGGTTGATTCAAATTAAAAAACCTCCTTTCTATATATAGGATTCCATGGGGCCACAATGTAATCCTAGTGGGGCCATAATGTAATCCTAGCCGACCTAACAATAATAATTTAAGGGCACAATAATGACAATATGGGGGTTACAAGGGTACAATAATAACAATAAGGGGGTTATACTAACAACAATAAGGGACTATACTAGTAATATAGGGACCTAACATGCCCCTCTCCTTCAAAAAAGTGTTGTCCTCCACGCTTGAGGTGCTTCTGTATAAAATTCTCATCCTCCCATGTAGAATCTTCAGTGGGTAATTTCTTCCACTTGATGAGATACTCTGAAATTGATCGATTCCATAGCTGTCAAGTTCTTGTTTCCATGACTGCTTCAGGTTCCAATATGATTTTTCCTTCTTCATTAGGTTTTGGCAATATTGTTTGAACTGGAAGATTTTCACCTATAACCTTCTTTAAGAAGTAGGAAGCTCCAATTTGTATGCCATAGTACCAATCTTTTGCAACACCTTGTAAGGACCATACTACTTTGGCAATAATTTATTATCTTTCTCAGCTTGCTTGAGGGAAATTTTTTTGTATGGTTGTAGCCATAAAAAGACCCACTCTCCTACATCAAAACTTCTCTCACTATGATGTTGATCTGTTTGTTGTTTCATTCGATTTTGTGCCAAATTTAGGTTGTCCTTTAAGAGTTGGAGAACTTCTTGTTGATGCTTGATGTGATCTTCCACTACTTGAACCTTCGGATTTTCTCTTAAAAATGATGTGATGGATGGTGGATGATATCCATAAAGTTCCATAAATGGGGTCTTTTTTGCTACAGTATGGAAGGAAGTGTTATACCACCATTCAGCTAGAGGTAACCACTTGACCCATTATGTTTGTTTATCAGAAACAAAAAAACGAATATATCCTTCCAAAAATTTATTTACTATCTCATTTTGACCATTGGATTGAGGATGATAAGATGAGCCATGAGATAATTGAGTACCCAAACAAGAAAATAACTCTGTCCAAAAATTTCCAGTCAAAATGGGATCTCTGTCGCTCACAATAACCCTTGGGTTTCCATGTAGCTTTTGAATTGTGTCCATAAATGTAGTAGAAACTATACTTGCTTTAAATGGATGAGATAATGCACATAAGTGTGCATACTTGGTAAGTCTATCAACTACCACCATGATGACACGCTTTCCTTCAGACTTAGGTAAACCTATGATAAAATCCATTGAAATATCCTCTCAACGTTGACTTGGAATAGATAAAGGTTGTGGAAGACCCGGGGTCTTAATGGTCTCAACTTTATTCTGTTGGCAAACCAAACATTCCACCAAAAAATTTTGAATATCAGATTTAAGGCCATCCCAAAAAAATTATTTCTGCACCCTGTGGTAAGTTTTTAAAAATCCTGAGTGTCCTCCTAAAGGAGAAGTGTGCAATTCCAAAAGAATCTTTTGTTTTAGTTGGGAATTCTTACAAAGATATAAGCGATCTTTGTAACACAAGGAATCATTTTTCCAACTAAATGTATCAGATGCACTAGGATCTTGCTGTAAATTTTGAACGAGTGTCCACACTTCTTCATCCTTCTTCCATTCATCTCTTGTTTCAGTTATCCAATCTGGTTGCATAATAGAAATGGCACAAAGCAATGCTTCCACCTCTTCATTATTTCTTGAGAGTGCATATGCAACAAAATTTATCTTCCCTTTTTTGTATATTATTTCAAATTCATAGCCCAATGTTACAGGTCAAAAAACCTCCTCATCATCTCAGAGGAGAAGATAAATATGGAAGGAATACAAAGACCTAAACTAAACCTACTTTTGCCAAGGTAACGCACCCCTACAATAGCACAAGAGCGTTATAACACACCTGATCAATGAATAGGTCACATTAGTGGCTAGGGAAACACTCTGTTTACACTAGAGGGAAACATTACCTATGTTTTGAGTTTGAAATAGGAAAAACCCGGGGAAAATGATTTGAATTTCCAGCTTTTTCTCACAAGAGAGTCAGTACAAAATAGAAACTGCAAAGCACTAGTCTCTTATTAGGCCTTGCCAAAAAAAACTAAACTCTCAAGGAAGGAAAAAGCATGGAAGTTGAGGAAACATCTTGTTTTTTTCTATTTAGAACTGGTGGAAGGAGAGAGGCAATGATTTCTCTCTCCATCTCCTATAAAATGGAGCTGAAGGCTCTTGGTTCAAGGTCGAAGGATTGTCAAAGTTTTGAATGCTTGTGAAGCAGAGCATTATTGTTGTAGTGTGAATGTCAAAGATCAAAGAGATTCATTGAGAACTTGTTGATCAAGACATCACCACATTGAGAGATAGAGAGATTGGAAGGCTGAGGAGGGCTTGGTACAACCAACGGTTGTAAGTCTCCTTTTTATAAATCAATAGAATTGTATCTGTTTTGTCCATTCTATGCATTGATATTGTCATTGATTATTCAATCACTTATATAACATGAGATGAATGGCTTATATGTGCATAGTTTAAATGTTTATCATATGTTAACTTAATTGATAGGAAATGTATGTTATGGTAGAGATTACACGGGTGCTTTGATTGATTACAGGGTTGAGATTTGGAGTTGGTGAAGAAGGATCCCTGCTTCGCTGCTTAGCGCTCTCCAAAAGACTCCAAGATCATTAAAGAGGTAATCTTCCATCTTATTCCATAAAATTGTTTAAGTTGATATGAACATGCATGTGCCTTCTTTGTGAAATATATAGCTAATCTTAATGTTTGCCTCGGGCACTGGAAAGCCCTGAGAGGGATATTAGAAAACTAGAAACCCAAGAAATTTTCCCTATAGCAGAATTGGCGACTCCGTTGGGGATTTCCCCATAGTTTTCGGACTATCTCTTTCCCCCTTTCTTCTTTCCTCTGTTCAAAAACCCTTATGACCAGTATTTATGCCCAATAGACATTTTAAAAGCTCACAGAGTTCAATCTTGTTTCTGTTTGACCATCTGAAGGAATTTACCCTGGCTAACGCTACCTTTGTTGGTGTTCCAGTGCGTTATAATGCGGGATCTCCTTAAAGACAGTGTGTTAATCTCTGGATTAATGTTGTCTTTACTCAGAGATAGTGCGTTACTTAGCCAAAATTTCCTGTTCACCCCTGTGATTGTGTTTTGGTTGCAGATTTTTTAGCCATCATTATCCCTCCTTGACTGAATCCCTGTGCTTGTTTACTAAGCTGGCATTTCTGTTTATTTTCTCTTGTTTGAAAAGTTAGTGTCAAAAACATTTAATTTTTAGAGAAGAATTTTATTTTAATTTATTTTTTATTTTATTTTATTTTATTTTTTATTTTTTTATTTTTTCATTTTTTTTCTACATCTAGCTGAATTAATTATAGAAATTTCAGTTAAAAGATTGTTAAGATGAGGTAAATAGATGTATGAATCTTTAAGGTTGAACTTTCTATTTGAATATTAGTGCATGGATGTTGAAAAGAAACCTCTCCTTGTAGAAATACTCTTCATTGAATTGAATATTTAGAGCATATTTTTGCATGGTTTCTTGAGTCAGAGTCTCCTTACATTTCATATGTCCACTCCCCCTCTGCAAGACTAATAATCAAGTACACTAAGAATCAAGCGATAATAAAATCAATCACATTAATTTTTTTGAGCTCACACCAACAATAGTTCAGGCTAGGATCTTGGGTTAGGAAAAGTGAGAAAATCACCTAAGATCTCAAAACTTGAGACTAGAGTCATTAACAAGCGAAATCCTACTGCACTCATATTATCAGGACCGTTCCTTTACTGGAGCTCAGCACGAGACAACACTTGGGTGCACAAGAAGGTAGCCCGCCTTCGACTGCATCCGGTGGGTATGCTATGTATTGGGGTTCCCTTTGGGGATGTCAAAACTAGATCGGGGATATAGGTGTTCTACCCATATAGCATGTTGTCCTAGATCGTGGACCCCCTTGATGATGTATGTGATTTGAGGTATCTTTAGTGGCCATACTTTTTAGGGACTTACACAAGGTGACTGGGACGGGCTGTCCTGGTATCTAAAACAGACAGACTTGCTCTGTCTTCTGTCTTTAGGAGGGTACTCGTCTTCACGAGAGTGCTTACACCTATCGTCTAAGGTTTAGGCGAAGCTCTAGAGTGATTGTAGCTGTACTTTCGACCAAACATCTCTATATACTATTGTGATACTGGATTTCATCACCAGCAAATGGTAGTACTCAGATAGGGCACCCTATTCTGGCTGCTTTCTGATTTATTTTAGAGAGTCCTTTTTTATTTTTTATTTTTTAGGTGTGTGGTTACTGTCATTGAGACTTTATAATATATCACAATTTATTAAAATTTGTTAAAAATAAATAGGTCACCATGGCGTCATCTAACCCATGTCGTCTATCTCGATGAAAATAAGGTCTACCTCCTCTAACTCTTGAGGAAGAACTGAACCTTGGTGAACCCATGCCTTCTATGGAAGAGAGGTCTCCATTGACAAACCCTGATTTTCACATAGCCTCATATCATATGGAATCTCCAGAGGACCCTTTCACAGAAGGTGTCGTACCTCATTACAATCCTCCACTCACTGATCCGTTGGGGCCTGTGATAATGTAGATTCCACCATGCCAAGACATGTCTTCGGCTGCACAAACATCCGTTTCACAACCGACATCCATAGGTCGATACCAATGGCAACCATCCCAGGTTCGTCACCATCCTCCCCTCCAATTTTCAGTTCTATGACATCACTTGGTAACCCCAGTAGTCAACATATGCCTAGTCCCAACCCTACGGTCATCACAATTGTAAGTAACACGCCGAGTCCTTCGGGATCTACTCCTACCATGACCACATTGGGACCTACGGTTGCTCCTCCCACGAGTGTGACTACTTCGGTTCCTTTCAGAAACCCTTTCAGTTGGAACCCTTTGTTGAGTTCAAACCCATTGGCCACCATACGGGGGGGTAGTGTCACCAGCACGCAAATAATAGGGAACATTTCACTACCCCTGCAAATGTTAGGACAAACCGGACAACCTATTGTTAACACTATTCCCTTTAGTGGTTTAAATATCGGTGTAGGGTATATGCCATTGCCGAACTATGAAAGTAATAGCATGCCTCTAGGAAACTCTATTGCATCCATATGGACTAACCCACCCTAGCCTCCATCTGGAATGGGAGGGAACTTTTACACTGTGGGCAACCAACCGTTTTCCCCGCAATACAATATGCCCTATGGACAGTAACCATATATCCCTACCCCTTCACCTATAGGAAATTTTTATCAAAGTCCTACTTATCCTATTGGTAACACATTGATAGGCCAACCCTATGGTCCACATAGTCAACCAATACTTCCTTGGTTAGATTTGGGAGAAAACCCGCAATTTCCATTTTTGGCGGCTCTAGACATTCCCGACATCTATAAACTGACTAATGACCCCATTAATTACAACCCACTCTAGCCTCTAGTACCACACAAGATTCCTTCTGACATCCCAAAGTTCGATGGGAAACAAGGGGAAGACCCAACCACATACATCACCACCTTTCATTTATGGTCTATATCTAATTCCATGGTGGATGATAGTGTCTGGCTTCGACTGTTTCCTCGCACCCTTACGGGAAATGCCGCCAAGTGGTATATTGAATTGCCACGTGCCGCCATTTTTAGCACTTTAGCGATGGAGTTTCTAAAGAAATTCCAATTACCAATCAGATTTGAAACCATAACGGAACTGTTAACCTCGCTACGCCAAGACACTGCCACCCACATCTCCTATCACATTCATAAACGGAGTCGTAGGAGGACGCTAGTCAAAGTGCCAATCCCAGATCATATTCTATCTAATTGGTTCTGTAAGTCTCTCTTACCCCACATCTCTAAAGACATTGGCCTATCCAGTGTGGTTACAGAAGATCAATGCATTCGTTGTGCCCAACATTTGGATTTAATCTATTCACAACCTGGCATGCTATATGATTTACTCCCTAATGCCCCTGGTAACCCAAATCCTCTCGCTACTCAAAAAATTGGAGCCCATGCCCACGGTCTCATTGGCACAATCTCTGGCATAGCCACAAAACAGTCTCAGGGGCAAACCTCCCAGCCATCCTCGGCTGCCACCGCCCCTAACCAACCGACTACTCTTCCTACCGCTGAGGTAAATTCTATGCAAAATTCACAAAAACCTAGCGGAAAGAATAAGAAGAACAAGAAAAAGACATCTTCTTCGAAAAAGCAATCAGACAATCAGAATAATCCTAATCAGAAAAAAGCTGCCAAAAATGACAAAGGGAAGGATAAACCCATGAAATTTCCTTGCAAGATCTGTGCGGAGGACCACTTGACATACAAATGTCCTCGGCTGCAAGAATGCACCCATTTTATCGCAAACAAGGATTCTGAGCGAACACCTGCCATTCTTCATAATCCTTTCCCTAATCAACAACAGCAACACTAACACCTGGTTGACAGCCCACCACAACCCCAACAATGGGGCAACAGTGGTTCACATCCTTTTGGTGAAGGACCATCTACCATTTATGGCATTGAAAGTGTTGAACTTCAAACACGAGCCAAGATTTATGGAAATGCTACCATAGACGCTCAAGAACCTGGTACTAGTTCAACTCCACCACCGACCAACGATCTGCATATCGAACGGCCTACTATTGATCCCATGATTCGTCCCCCCAAAGGGACACTTTGATGTATGAATCATAACATCTTTGCACGTGCAGCCCAAAAATACAACATTGTAGAAGATTTGGCGCAGGCACCATCAACTATGTCTGCTCTCGAGGTATTGCAAACTTGTCCAACACAAGGGAAAGCCTTCCTTTCAGCCATTGGTGGAATATACCCCCAGGATTCGACGCTAGCTATCTTTAATATGGAAAAATCTTAGACTCACCTCTCACACCAACTCGCATTCCAAGTGCAGGTTGTGTCGAAAGGGAGACCAATCCATCGCATTGTCATAGACGATGGTGCTTCGACCTACATTATGTCACAAGCTTGCTGGCTCAATTTAGGTTCTCTTATCTTAACACCATCGTCGAATTCCCTCAAAGCTTTTGATGGCCACACGTTCCTCCCAAAAGGATACCTTGTTAGCTTTCCCATCACTCTAAGTGGTAAAATGGTAACCGTGGACGTTGATGTCATAGATCGCCATCTCGACTATAATATATTTCTCAGTCGTAGTTGGTCTTATGCCATGACCGCCATTGTTTCTTTAGTCTTCTGACTCATCCTATTTCCATTGGAAGGGAAAATAGTCACAGTGGATCAGTTATCCTTCTACACCCCTGATTATTCCACGTTACCAAGTAGCATTGTACCCCTAATAGGAGGCTTTCCTGACTCTTACGTCAGTATTTGTACTGGTCTTCTGAAGGCATATTCCCTCCTGGGTTGTTTTCCTCTCCCACCGCTAGAGATCCCAAATATGGTTGCAATGATATCCACCACTTTGGATGGCTCTATCGACCCATAGATCCTCCTGGCACCTTCAGACATTGATTACTACGGAGATCAGATGCTGCTCTCACCAGCCAAGTTGGCCTACCAAGCCATCCAAATTACATCTGAACCCTCCACTGCTATGGTTTCGACCGTACAAACCTCCCACCCATCACAGTTCTCTCTAAAGATATCGTTAATGAAGTCTTGCCTACAGACGAAGCTATTCGAGAGATCATGTCTCTAGAAGAATGATCTTGGGGAGAGTTTCACCATCACGCTTCGATGATCGACTCGGAAATGATAAAAACTGAAATCCCATCCTTTGACCCACCTGAGATGGTTCCCTCCACTTACACGATTGTTAAAACTATCGATTCAAAAGGGAACATGGGTAATCTTTCTAAGACAATGCTCATTGATATCTTGGTCAAAATGGGTGTCATGGAAAATATTCAGATTGGAGCAGATTTCAATCCTGAGGAAATTGCACACTTCACCTCCCTTTTCAAGGAATTCCCCGATGTGTTCGCTTGGTCTTATGATGAAATTACTAGCATATATCCATCTATAGTCGAGCACGAAATCAAGATTTATGATAATTCCAAACCAATTCGGCAGCGACTCAGACCTGTCCACCCGCGCAAAGCAGCCACCATCAAAATTGAGGTAGAAAAACTTTTAAATGTTGGTTTCATCTATCTCGTTCCTTTGACATAATGGGTTTCCAATCTGGTTCTCGTAGATAAAAAACAAGGCACCATCCGAGTTTGTGTTGAATATCATGATCTGAATGCCGCTTGTCCCAAAGACAATTATCCTATGCTGTTCATAGATCAGATTCTCGATGATTGTGCCGGATGCGAATCTTTTTCCTTCATGGATGGATTCTCGAGCTATAACCAAATTGCAATTAAAAAAGAAGACCAACATAAAACTACCTTTATCTATCCTTGGGGCACCTTTGCGTATCGTAAACTCCCATTCGGTCTGAAGAATGCTGGAGCAACTTTTCAGCGGGCTATGGACTACGCTTTCCACGACATTCGACATATTGTATAGGCTTACTTGGATGACCTTCCAGCCCATTCCAAGAAACGACCTGATCACCTTACTCATCTGAACAAAATTTTTGCTAGGTGTAGATTCTACGTCCGGACGTCTGTTAGGTTTCATTGTCTCCAAGCACGGGATTAGGGTTGATCCTAATAAGGTTAAAGCAATTGTTGAATTTCCGGCACCACAATCCATCCTCCAACTCCAACTTTTGCAAGGGAATGCAAAATTTTTACGTCGATTCATTGTTAACTATGCCAAGATGACGAAAGGATTTATGTGATTATTGAAGAAGGGAACACTATACTTGTGGGATGACCAAGCTCAATGGTCATTTTATGCTTTAAAACATGCACTTGTTTTAGCTCCACTCCTTAGTGCCCCCGACTACTCACACGACTTTATCCTCTACCTGGAAGCCTCACCATCCTCACTTGGAATGGTTTTGGTTCAAGTTTACAGTGATGACAGTGAACATGTGATATACTACTTGTCAAAAGGTCTAATTGGACCTGAACTACATTATTCACATGTGGAGAAACTTTCTCTGGTGGTAGTTTTTTCCGTCACCCGACTCTGACATTATATATTGCTGTGACAGACTATGGTTATTGCTTTGGAGAACCCCATGCGACACATCCTATCTCGACAAATTATTGGAGGAAAATATTCCAAATGGATCATAATCCTCCAACAATTTGATTTGGTCTTCACAGTTTCCAAAGCAAAGAAATCTCTCATCTTCGCCGAATTACTATCGGACCTTCCCAGAATTGACCTAAGAGAAGTAGCTCATGATCCATTTCCTCATGAATCTATATACTTTGTTGATTCTTCGGACCCATGGTATGGAGACATTTTGGTCTACCTACAAACTGAGTGCTTCCACCCAACTCTCACATCCGACGACCGTCATCGTATTTGCCACCAAGAAAAGCACTACCTCGTGCTAAATGATACATTATATCATCGTGGTATCGACACTATTCTCTGGCGTTGTCTCACTTTTAATGAAGCGGAACACGTTTTGAATGAATGCCACGTAGGGGCATGTGGTGCTCATCTTTCTGGCATAGCTACTACCCAAAAAATCTTGTGCGCAGGTTATTATTGGCTCACTTTGTTTAAAGACTGCATTGCAGTAGTCCAGAAGTGCCATCCATGTCAAATTTTCACGAAGAAAATGCATGCTCATCCTGCCCCCCTTCATCTGGTTATCTCCATTGGTCCTTTCACTAAATGGGGAATTTATTTCGTCACCTGCAATCCCACTTCGTAAAATTAACACAACTACATCGTGGTTACAGTTGACTATCTTACGAAATGGGTAGAAGCCATTCCCACTTTTAAGCTCGATGGTGAAACCGACGCTCTCTTCTTGCTCAATCAGGTAATTTTTTGGTTTGGCATACCCCTATATATTGTCACAGATCATGGATCCCACTTTCAGAATCATATTATTACCAAATTAACATCCATGCTAGGTTTTCGTCAAGATCAATCGTCGTCTTATTATCCTCAAGCTAATGGCCAAGTCGAAGCTATCAATGGCATTCTCAAAACCATGATTCTTCGATTGGTCAGAAACTATAAAACCACATGGCATCGGAAGTTTTATTCCACGTTATGGGCATACCGAATGTCAATCAAAACTACCACAAGCTTCATGCCATTTCAACTTGCATTCGGTCTGGAGGCAGTACTTCCAATCGAGTGTGAAATTCCATCACTCAAACTCGTTGTTAAACTCCTGCCTGGCACCACTGCCATAGAAGAGCATTTGCTCTTGCTCGATCATTTGGATGAAACTCGTCGAGATGCTACACTAGCACTTGAAGCTCACCAGCACCGAGTCAAAGCTCAATACGACAAATCTGTCAAGCCTCGTTCTTTCCAAGAAGGTGATATCGTTATACTCTATGATCAGAAACGTGACCTCTTGGGGGCAGGAGCACTCCAACCATTATGGCTTGGTCCTTACATCGTCACTAAAGTCCTCTCAAAAGGGGCTTACAAACTTCAGGACTGTAATGGAATTCCACTCACGGAGCCCCACAACGAGCTCTATCTAAAGAAGTATTTTGCCTAGTTTTGCATTAGGTGTATGCTTTGTAATTTTATGTATATAAGTTTTTCCTATTGTTTTGATGTCTCTGGATATTTTCTGGTTTTTGAGGTGTTTTTCTCATCTACAATATTTTTCTTTCATAGAGATGTCGTCATCCTCCTTATCATACGTCGGATACGCGGACGGTGCTAGTCGTCACACTAGACACATTGTTTCAGCTGCTTGGGTTCTCTACACTCCTGAGTCGGAACTTCTTGGTTCTGGGAGAATTTTCCTAGGTAGTACCACCAATAACGTTGCTGAGTACGTGTCAGTGATCCAAATCCTCACGGAGGCGGCATCTCATGACATCTCCAATTTAGTGGTCAGGTTATATTCCCAACTCGTCATTATGTAGTTAAACAATCATTACCGGGTCCGTCATCCAGTCTTGTTACGTTATTTTTTAAGGGTGAAACTTTTAGAATGTCAATTTCAAACAATAAAATTTGAGCACGTTCCTAGAGAATTTAATGCATTAGCTGATTCTTTGGCAAACTATGTGTTAGATTGGAATTTGTCACATTTGTTATAAAATATTTACACATGAGTATATATATTTTTTATCCCATTAAAAATACAGAAAAAATTAAAAACACAAAATCACCAAAAAGTATTTACATATATATGTCGTGTCCAGTACAATAGTTACATCAAAAAATCTTCCAAAACTTGGGTGTTTTACAAAAAATTTGGCTATACTAAAGCCACGCTATGATACTTATACATCTGCTCCCCCAGCTAAGCCCGATGCTCATGATAACATACAATTTCTCTAGCTATCCTCCTCAGAGGCACCAGGTATCTCTCCGGCACACCTATGGTATGCTGCTACAAACGAACTGGAACTTCCTGCATAGGAAGGGGTGGTATACCCATACTCAAACCCTCCAAATTTTTGGAGAGTTCATGTAAAACTTGGGAATCATCATCTCTGATGGCCACCGCATCCTCAACTGGTGCGCCGGCCCCGGGTAGCTGTAGTCCTCGCCGTGCATAGTGAGAGGCCCCAACTAGGCGGACAGGTGCCACATCTTTGTCAAGCAAGCAAGCTTCATGTCAAAACATATTTTTCACCCTATTTTAAACAAAAAAATTGCATAAAAATTCAGAAGACAAAAACAAAGTACTTCCTAAAGTACATTGATCATTTCTTTCTTACCATCGAGCCCCCACTGGGTACCAAGGGGCAACACTAAATCCAGATCGTCGGTGAATTTCATCCCCACATAGGGATAATCCTCAATCATAATGATCTGGGAGTTCAACCAATCAAAAAACCCATCATCAAAATACTGATAGACTGGACCCTCTCCAGTCTGCGGAATCAAAGCTACCCATCGAGCCTGTCTTAGCTTGCGTGGGCCCAATGGCGCTGCAATGATCTTGGGCCTCATCAATGCTACCCACTCCAGTAGGAAGGAAACAATCAATGTTCCATACCCAAACTCTATTTGGGTATGGGTCTTGCATGTTGTGATCTCTACTTGGACCCGACGAACAATCATCCATAATATAGACCTCAGTGGTCTCAAAGCCACCCGTGCAATAGGCACCCGATTTCTCACTTCCTTTGTGTTTCATATAGAATGAGTCAAAATAAGATCAGCAATGGAATGCGAATCCGCTCTGGACCCCATCGAATTGGGCCTCGGTCCATGACATGATAAGCCATTCAAAAAGTAAGCATCGTCGTTCTCAATTGAGAGCTCATTGCCCCCACTCCGAAAGACATGGTGACGCTCGTCCCATTTCTAAATCAACCATCTCAGGAGGTCCTCCTGACCCCTCATCAGTTCTAATCGTGCATATTTTAGCAATCTACATCTGTGGAGAGCCATCAAAATTGCAACATCAGTAATCATATCTCTTTCTTCCCGTTCATGTTCTCTCCCTTGCTAGATACTCATGGTTAACAACTGAATACCTGCAAAAACAACATTTTCAACATATTATAATTTTTTTGGAACACTTCAAAATGCTTATAAACGAGTTCTTAAAATATACTCTATGCCTAATGTGGGCCATAGAGAAAAATAGAGCGTGCTAACACGCCCTTCCTTCACGGGAAGTGCGCTCAACGCGGGTCCAGCACTGCTAACCTGTGTTAGTCGCTAAGATTTTTTAGGGCCTGCAAAATTTCCCATTTTTGGACCAGAAAAACTTCACAAAAACACAATAAAATGATATCAGGAGGTTCTAGCTCTTACCTGGATCTCACAGGAAGAAGAACCATTACCTGGATTGACCGCAACCGTCAGCTGAATTTTTCACCCTTTTTCACCGAGAGCTCCTTCACAGCATTCAAAAAAGTGAAAATGAAAGTCTTCTGACATTCTTATATCCATTTCTGGGGCATGACTCTCTTATCTAGTCAGAAAAAAAGTAATTAATTCTTGCTGCATATGTGTCGCAACTATTTGAGATTAGTTACTGATGTTCTGATGAGTGATCAAGATGTATATGCAGACATAACCATGTTTTGACCCTAATTTCGAGCATTATTTTTAAGGTATTTTTCTTTCTTGTTAATCCAAAAAACCTTGATTTCTCTTCTTCGGACTCGTTAAACTTATACGAAGTCAATTTCAAGCATTCTTTTTATGGTATTTTCCTTGCTCGTTAATCCATAAATCCTAGAGTTCTCTTCTTCAGACTCGTTAAAACTGATATGAAGAAGCACTGAGCCTTCTTTTTAGGGACTTTTTTATAGCTCATAAAAATGAAAAAACCCCAAGTTACCTTTTTTGGGCTCGCTAAACTACCATGACAGAGAGCAAGGAGCCATTCTTTTCCTCTTTTTCAAAGCTTTTTAAACAGAAAAAGTGACCAAGTTTTCTCTGCGTGACTCGTTAAAATTTCACAGAGAGCACTGAGTTTTTCTTTGTTGGACTCATTAAAATTTCACAAATAGTACTAAGTTTACTTCGTCTCCTCGTAGTCATAAAAAAATGAGGTAGATGTCCATCAAACATAGATTTCTCACTTTTACGGCTTCGATTGACTAACTCATGGAAAATGAACTATTTCAAGCTTACTATTCTTCCTTTCTCGTGCCCGGTTATCAAGACATGAAAAAGGTACCCCATGGATTGTCTTTTACGACATTTTTTCAGACTCTCTAACATGAAAAAATCACCGAGTTTACTTGTCTGGACTCATTAAATATAATTAGATAGGGAACGAAGTTGTCTTTTACAATATTTTTCAGACTCTCTAAATATGAAAAATTCACCGAGTTTACCCTTATGGACTAGTTAAACCTAATCAGACAGGGAAAAATTTAGACAAAATGGATACTGCCTCTGTTACATTTTAGAAAGGTCGATTTGAAAGAAAAAATCTTGAACATGGCACTTCCCAGAAAACTCTTTCGCTGCTAGCCAAACCCTACCATCTGTTAGTATTAGCCTTCATCTCCCGGTGTTCCTACACTGGTAAAATCCTAACAAACTCTTTGGTGTTCATTAAGCCTCAGCTACCTAGTACCCTATTATAGTGCCTTCTATTGTTCAAGCAGATCTTGCTATATACTACTCCTCTTATCAACCAAACCGCTCATTATGCCACAAATTATTTGTCGTCATACATCCCCATTTTCTCTTCATTATCTCTATCAAAAACAAAATCATTTGGTTTCTGTTTCGTGTTGAATGATGTAGGATGCCTTAGTGCCTACCTTTCAATAGATCTCTTCCTATTGATTTCAACATCTTATCTAGGAAGATGATCCAGAAACCCATCAGTACCCAGATACTTGCAGACATTAGTGGCAGGTACTCTTGTGCTTGATTAGGAGCCTTCATCATTGGCTCCTAATCGAATGATTCTACGAGTGTTCGACTTCAACTCTTTTTATTCACACTCGCTAGATTGTACTATGCATCTTAGGGACCATCATCATTATCAGTGGCCACCTTCGCATATGTTAATAGTTTTCATTATCAACTAGTAATTAGACAATTTCTCACATGTTTGACGATAGCTCCTTCATTCAAATGTTGAGAAATATGCAGTTCAAGTGAAGCGCCGGTCAAGACCTTGGGGAAAAGGTTACATCATTAAAGTTGTGTTCCCTTCCCCAAGTTGCGATATTGTTTATGGAGACAGCTTCTTCAGCCTGATCCTGTTACGATAGGCACTTCCACATTGTGCTTATCAGTGGATAGATTCTTCATACCTGTGTTCTAGAGAAATCATGTTGATTAAGCTATTGAGCATGGGAATGCCTGAATCAAGGTAGATACTATATTTTCTGATATATGTTGTTGTTTCAGGTTTTCCTCAATCTTTCAATCTCTTTATCTCTACTACACACCTTATAAATTATTTCGGTCATCATCTTCATTTTTGACCTCACACTTTAGGGGGAATCTGTTACAGGTCAAAAAACCTCCTCATCAGCTCAGAGGAGAAGATAAATATGGAAGGAATACAAAGACCTAAACTAAACCTACTTCTGCCAAGGTAACACACCCCTACAACATCACAATAGCATTACAACGCACCTGATCAATGAATAGGCCATGTTAGTGGCTAGGGAAACACCCTGTTTACACTAGAGGGCAGCGTTACCTATGTTTTGAGTTTGAAATAGGAAAAACCCACGGAAAATGATTTGAATTTCCAACTTTTTCTCACAAGAGAGTCAGTACAAAATAGAAACTGCAAAGCACTAGTCTCTTATTGGGCCTTTCCAAAAACAATTGAACTCTCAAGGAAGGCAAAAGAATGGAAGTTGAGGAAACATCTTGGTTTTTTCTATTTAGAACTGGTGGAAGGAGAGAGACAATGATTTCTCTCTCCATCTCCTATAAAATGGAGTTGAAGGCTCTTGGTTCAGGGTTGAAGGACTATCAAAGTTTTGAATACTTGTGAAGCAGAGCATTATTGTTGTAGTGTGAAGGTCAAAGATAAAAGAGGTTCATTGAGAACTTGTTGATCAAGACATCACCACATTGAGAGATAGAGAGATTGGAAGGCTGAGGAGGGCTTGGTACAACCAACAGTTGTAATCCTCCTTCTTATAAATCAATAGAACTGTATCTATTTTGTCCATTCTATGCGTTGATATTGTCATTGAGTAT
The DNA here is from genome assembly GCA_034641835.2 of Pinus albicaulis. Taxonomy (NCBI): domain Eukaryota; kingdom Viridiplantae; phylum Streptophyta; class Pinopsida; order Pinales; family Pinaceae; genus Pinus; species Pinus albicaulis. Next base: position 75,497,752 of record MU968359.1, read on the forward strand.
TCAATCACTTATATAACATGAGATGAATGGCTTAGATGTGCATAGTTTAAATGTTTATGATATGTTAACTTAATTGATAGGAAATGTATGCTATGGTAGAGATTACACGGGTGCTTTGATTGATTATAGGGTCAAGATTTGGAGCTGGTGAAGAAGGATCCCTACTTCACTGCCTAACGCCCTCCAAAAGACTCCATGATCATTAAAGAGGTTGTTGAACCCTTAGTTAAACTGAGAGGGGGGGGGGGTGAGTCAGTTTAACACATTCATGGACTTTTAAAACTTTTTCATTAACACTTGTTCACACCTTCATTTCATGTTCAACTTAACATGTGAGTAATCTTAGAATGTGAGCAGCAAGCATTAATATAATGTAACAATAGACTTAATATGAGAGCAGCAAGTATTAAGCAGATGATATAAACCAGATCAACACATAAACATCATGCACAGAGACACCAGATATAAGTGGAAACCCATAAAGGGAGAAAACCACATCTTATTATTGTTGTGATGCAAAGGCAAGCTCCAACTCCCTCTCACCACTGATTTTCTTTAGGCACCAACCTACAGGAGGCTCCTACCTCAATTCTGCAAGCTACAACTTGCAAGGAAGCTCCAACTCCCATCAATTTTCTGCAGGCACCAACCTACAGGAGGCTCCAACCTCAGTCAGCTACAACTGACATTTTATCAAGCTACAACTTGATGTGGAAGCACCAACTCCCATCTATTTTCTGCAAGCACCAACCTATAGGAGGCTCCTACCTCAGTCAGCTACAACTGACATCTATCAAGCTACAACTTGATAGGGAAGCTCCAACTTCCTTACTCTTTCAAAAGTAAAGTACTTGCTGATTTACCTTGGATATCAGCTCTGTTTTGTATCATCTTCACTGCTGTGTATCAGTCTTCATATCTGCCTTGTATCATTTCTGCATCTTCTCAAATTCACTATCAGCTCCTCCTTCTTCTCTGCTCAACTTCTCCTCCTTCTCTGTCTCACTGCTTCATTTCTGCATTCTCTAACTTTGCACAGCATCTCGTTCTGCTCCTCCTCCTTCTTATCTTCTCTGCCTCAATTCTGCATTCTCCAACCTCTCTAACCTCTTGCAGCTTTCTTATTTTCTTCAACTCTCTTCAATTCCGCTGCACACTCTCTTCTTCTCTCGCTCTAAATTTCGTAACCTTCTCCCCTTGGATATTACCCTGTTTTATACAAAAATAGCTTCATGGCTGTTTGTATTCTACTGGGAATTCGAAATGAACAGCCATGTCTCTTTGCCTTTTGCCTTCTCATCTCTTTTATCCGCTCATTCAGAAAACATAACTGTAGGTACCAATTTATCATTATAGTGGGATATTTTTTCTCTTCCGGAGACTTGCCAATGCATCACAAACAACAAAAAATTCAATTACAATGTTTACATTCACAAATAATGAAAACTCCAGCTCACTCATTCAGCCTCTTTTGGCTCTCTGCACATATGTCTTTTCTGTGACTGTGTTTTGTCTCTTTTCAGCTCTATTTTCTCTTCTTCAATCTGTTGTGGTGTAACTGTTGCATACGTGTACCTGTGCCTTTTATATCAGTGCATTTTATATAAATATGTAATAGCTGGCATTAAATCTGGGAAAATTACAACTCTTTTCACGCAGCAAGTGTCTTGTTGATGTGGAAGTTCCACAAGTGGAACATACATACATCCTAATTGTTTTAAATAAAGAATCGCCCTCCACCTTAAGCCGAGGCCCGTGGGTCCACAGACCACGCGGCATATTTCAATATAATCGCCACAACGTTTTATAACAACGCCTTATATATATATCTATATATATATATATATATCGTAATTTCAATTCTTGGCGAGTTTATATAAAGTTTTAACATATACACTTCCACTTCCACTATAATCAATAGAATGTCATATATCCGGGCCCACTTGCCACGCTTTCCGATGCTATACTTGACTTCTTCCGAATGCAATTGATCGCAATCGCAATTTCCATTTGAATGTACCAACATTCCAATATTCGGAAGCTCTGATTGCGATTAATCTGATGCGATACGATTAATCGCAATCGCAAATTCCATTTGCATGTCCCGATGCTCCGCTTTAACTCCGATTGCGATTGGTCACTGTTGCTATTTCTCCGATTGCGATTGATCACTGTTGCAATTTCTCTTATTGCGATTGATCACTGTTGCAATTTTTCCGGTTGCAATTGATCACAATTGCGACTTCGAATACTTTGATGCTATTGACCACTCCTGCTCCGATTGCGATTAATCGCAATTGCAATTTTCTGTTGTGATGTTCCGATGCTCTTATAATCTCCGAGGCGATTAGACTGATCCGATGCGATTATGCCAGACTTCAAATACATTTGAATCATAATTCATACACCCATCGAGTCCGGTCTTCAATCGCAATCGCAACTTTCTGTTGCATGTTCTGATGCCTTGCTTAAATCCGATGTGATTGGGAAGGGTCCCACCATATAAGGTACTTGGGTTCTGATAATAAAGCGCTCCATATCAATTAATATTATGCTTTGAACCTTTGTGTATAAGGCGCCGAATATGTAATGCGTTGTATGTATACTCCTGCATGGGTAACGATTCCCGGAATGAGATTTGTATATATATATATATACTTTGCTGCTTTGGGTTATACGATTCCCGGAATTTTTTTTATGTATCCTTCCGCCTGGGGTTAAGTGATTCCCGGAATTTTCTGTGCCTCTACTGTGCTAACGTCTCAGCCTCTGCCTCCACGACTCTGCCTCTGCCTTTACTGCTGTGATAACGGTTCTGCCGCTCGACCGCTTCACTGCCTCTGTATTCGCTGCCTCTGTCTCCACTGCTCGACCGTTTTTCTACCTCCATATTCGACTGTTACACTTTAGCAGTGTTCTTCCTCCTGTCTCCTTTTCCCTGCTTACTTTTTCTTTTGTCTGTCTCTGTTCTGCTGTCTTTTGCCTTTTTCTGCTTCAGTGCTGCCTCCTTTGCTTCCTTTTGTTATATATAACTATTCCGCTTCGAGGTTCTGGTCCTTTACATCCTCACTGCATTCATATTCCATCATGCTGTAAATATTCATCGCCTTCTCTTTCAACGGTGAGTACATAGAACTCGACTTGGTGTATTTTAACTATCGCACATTCTCGTCCAACTCAAAATTCTCTATACTTAGAGTAGAATCGAATGACACCGTATGCAATCAATTCATTTTGGAGCGCATCAAATCTTGATACATATATAAACCGTTATTTACGAACCCATATCAGTTTGCTCGTTCGTGCACAGAATTATAACTCTACCTTTTTGCACGGGGTTTACAATGTTCACAAACTTTGAAGATCTGACTCACAGTTCGGCTTTCTTCTTAGAGGATCGATCCTTTCAGGCATTCTACAATCTACTCTGTCTTTTGGAAAACTCTGCTTCAATTAACTGCTTGTCTTTGCTTTTTGACTGATATTGCTGCTTGCTTCTCTTTTTGCTGCCTCTGCTACCTCTCTGCTGCCTTGTTGTTGTTTTTCTCCTCCTTTGGCATTTCCTTTGCCATCAATGACAACATTTCCAACAGTCTCCCCCTTTGGCATTGATGGCAACACATCCACTGATAATCCAATGCTTCCTCCAAGTCTTTCTCTGCCTGGCTTCTTTTAGAAGACCCTTTCTTCTATTACTGCTTTTCCTCCCCCTTTGACATCAATGGCAAAGGATTGGACATTTCTCAATGTAGATTCTATATTTTCATTTTCTCTCTTTAAGATGTGTTTAGGCATTCTTCTTCTGACTTTGTCTCATGCTTCTCTATACAGGTGTACAAGATTTGTTGAGGGAACACTTTGCGGATTATTATAAATTGACACAATCCAAAGCACAGTCTCCTTTTACTAGTATAAGGCTGAAAGTGACGACAATGATTCTTCATGGAACATATTGTATCAACCTTTTCTAATCACAAATGCATCATTGGATCAAAACTTAAATATTGTAAATACTCCATGTGACCTATCAAGCTTGCTTCAACTATACTTCCATCTATATTATAATCTTCATCTGCGATGCATACTTATTGAGGAAGGTTGTAGTTGGAGTCTGTCTTCTTTTGTAGTACAACATCTGTTCAATTGTGATGATGCCAATATGTCTTTTATAACTGTGGTTCACTTCTCTTGCCTGTTGATGATGATATGAGCTAGGATGCTGATAATGATATTACACTTAATAGCTGCAGGTCCTTGTTACTGATGTGATCAATGAATTAACTAGAATTTGATCTAAGAAATCAAATGCCTTTATTGCTTGCATAATGAACTTTCACAACAAAACTTTGAGGTAGGATGCATTCAATGTATTGGTCGTTCTCACTTATCAACCATGCACTTTTCTTTATGACATACGGGGGTATGTATGTCAGTGATCAACCTCTTTTCAATGGTGAGATGTCAGCAAATTCTTTCTGCTGAAGTATGTTCTTGATGATTCAAAGACAGAGTTTTGAGCTTCAAATGACCAAATTAGTCATTCATAATTTTGATACTTTAACTTTCTATAAAAAATATTCAAGATGTTTTAATAGCAAACAGATTTCACACGGTGTTATGAATGATCTTGAGAGAAGAGGCCTGATATGTATATGTATTGACTTCAGGAAGGCATCCAAAAGAAATATTGTTTCAATGCTCAATATCATGTTTCAAGAGTAAACAAAATACTTATCCTTTAGCCTTTTCATTGACCCTTTTATGCTGGATGTACTCTTTCCATAACCTTTGATCCTGAGGACCTGTACCACATTGCTGTTCCATGATAACACTTGATATTCTGTTGATAGGCATGCTGTTTGTACCAAGTACCAATTAATAATTCTTTCACTTCAGCTTGTTCACGAACCCAATGTTAAGGCATCCTTCATGAGTTCTACTACTGAGCTTTCCACTATTCATACTAATAGTCATCAATATCCTGAAATTTAATCTTGGCATCTTTAACCATTTGCTTATTTTGTCATTCTGTTCAAGGGAATGTCATTGCATTTTACTTTCTAAGGTTGCACCAAAATCATTGTTGCTTTAAGTACAATTCAACTGTCTTAAGATAATGATCTTTGGGTAAACATCTTCAATTTCTCTATTATGAATCTTCATGGGCTGATTACTCAGAGATTTGTCACTCATTTGACTTCATTCCTACAAGGGGACTTTTAATAGATCACTGATGTACTGACATAAAGATAATAGACTCTTTTCGTACTCATTCTTCTTAATGTGATTAATTGTTAATTCTAGTAGTAAGAGGCACAATGTGATCATCACTTTAATGTGCTAAAGTCTTCTTAGCTTACATGTTCATTGCTAATGTTTCCCCTAATCCCCAGGCTTCTTGCTGCTTTCTCTCCTTCCATCAAACTGTTGGCTATTGTGTGCTTCAGGTGTTCTTCTTCCTCTATAGTTCTCTGTTGGAGAAAATTGTCCTGTGCATTCTTGATCTTATAGCTGTCCTTATTCCAAGGAGATCTTCTTAGACTACTTTTGAGGGGACTATTTATGAACTGCTCTCCCCCTGAGATGTTGCTTCATATTTGTCACTGGTTAGATATTTGCTTTGTTTTCTAGAGCAGCTCCCCTTGAGACTATGGAGGATTCATTATGTTATTGAAATAATAGGCTCCTCCTTTCTCTTTTCTTTCCATACTTTATTGGGGTTCTTCATAATGTTTGCACTTCTTTTAAATTCATAGTTTTGTTTGATTTTCTTTGTTTCCGTCATCTGTCTAAAGTTCTTTAGTATATATGGCAGTTTACAGTCCTTTGCTTTGTGGCCAAGCTTGAGGCATACATAACATATTATTTTGTCAAAGTACATTTGAGCTGATGTATAATAATTTGTTCCCCTTCTTGAATACATTTTACATTCAACAGATTTATGTCCAAAATTATTGCATGCATAACAATAGCCATGGAAATGATTTGTGTACCAGGTGGAAGATTGTCCTTTCCATTTTCTTGCTTGAGGGGTTCTTCTCTTTTGCTGCATCTTTTGCTGGTTGGAGTTGATAGGCCTTCTCTTACATTGTGTTGCATTAGGTCCTGGTTTATGACAAGAGAAACATGTGCTATTTTTCAAAGGAGGAAAGAACCTCCTTTGACAACTTCCAAATTTATTCACTTCATCTTTAGGAGCATGTGAGCCTTTAGCAGCTAATTGTTTCACCCTCTCATTCTCTGTTTTTTCATGTTGCTGCTTGATTCTTTTTTTTTCCTTACAAATCTTGTTCTTGCAGGCTTCTTCTTCTGTGGGAATTTGTTGAGCTGCTTCACTGTCTTTTACAGCTTTCACAAAAATGACATTCTTGTTATCTTCAACCTTGGACTTACTAGTTTCACCTTCATATCCTATCCCAGTCTTTATGAGAGGTGACATTTGTGCATTTATAATCTGGTCCCACTATTCAGAGCTTTTAATTTGAGGAGTATTCATTAATAAAACTCTTTGGGCCTTTTCTAAGTTCTTTCTTAGGCTCACTAATTCTTCCAACCTTTCACATTCCTGACTTTTCTCTCTCATTTGTTGCAGTAGAGTGTCTTATATTTTCCTTGCTTCTTCAAGGTGTGTCTTCAGGGCAACAATTTCTTTCTTATCTTCATATTATCTCTCATCACATATTTGCACCACTATCTTAAGGTCTTTGTTTTCATTTTTCAATTTTTCTATTTCAGTCAAAGCAGTGTCAAGCTTGGCTTTTTCTTCCGCTGTAATTTCTTCATGGTTCTTATCTCCATTCACACTATCAGGTACTTCATTTGATTGAATATTTTCCTGTTGACATGAATTTTTCTTCTTCTTAATTCTCTTAACCTTCTTGTCAGTGAATTACTTAGTGTTTACTCCATGCATGAAGTGCAATCTATCCCAGATTTCTTTTGCAGAGGTTAAGTCCATTATCAACTCAAGGTCCTTGTTATGAAGACTGTTATATATCACACATTTTGCCTTGGAATTCCTTTGTTTTTCTTTCACTGTGGGGGAGTCTGTGCAGTAAACATCACAAAAAAGCTTCCATACCTTAGGTTCATAAGTCAATAATCCTGTTTTAACCTTATCTCTCCATTCAGGAAAGTTTGTCGTACTTAACACAGGTACATTTTGATAGTCCATGACTTAACCAGATCTCCTTCAAGCTATTAGGCTTGCACGAAAGGAACCTGGCTCTGATAGCAATTGTTGAACCCTTAGTTAAACTGAGAGGGGGGGGGTGAATCAGTTTAACACATTCATGGAATTTTAAAACTTTTTCATTAACACTTGTTTACACCTTCATTTCATGTTCAACTTAACATGTGAGTAATCTTAGAATGTGATCAGAAAGCATTAATATAATGTAACAGTAGACTTAATATGAGAGCAACAAGTATTAAGAAGATGATATAAACCAGATCGACACATAAACATAATTCACAGAGACACTAGATATAAGTGGAAACCCATAAAGGAAGAAAACCACATCTTATTATTGTTGTGATGCAAAGGAAAGCTCCAACTCCCTCTCATCACTGATTTTCTGTAGGCACCAACCTACAGGAGGCTCCAACCTCAATTCTGCAAGATACAACTTGCAAGGAAGCTCCAACTCCCATCAATTTTCTATAGGCACCAACCTATAGGAGGCCCCAACCTCAGTCAACTACAACTGACATTTTATCAAGCTACAAGTTGATGTGGAAGAACCAACTCCCATCTATTTTCTGCAGGAACCAACCTACAGGAGGCTCCTACCTCAGTCAGCTACAACTGACATCTATCAAGCTACAACTTGATATGGAAGCTCCAACTTCCTTACTCTTTCAAAAGTAAAGTACTTGCTGAATTACCTTGGATATCAGCTCTGTTTTGTATCATCTTCACTGCTATGTATCAGTCTTCATGTCTGCCTTATATGATTTCTGTATCTTCTCAAATTCACTATCAGCTCCTCCTTCTTCTCTTCTCAACTCCTCCTTCTTCTCTATCTCACTGCTTCGTTTCTGCATTCTCTAACTTTGCATAGCATCTCGTTCTGCTCCTCCTTCTTCTTATCTTCTCTGCCTAAATTCTGCATTCTCCAACCTCTCTAACCTCTTGCAACTTTCTTATTTTCTTCAACTCTCTTCAATTCCACTACACACTCTCTTCTTCTCTCACTCTATTTTTCGTAACCTTCTCCCCTTGGATATTACCCTATTTTATACAAAAATAACTTCATATCTATTTGTATTCTACTGGAAATTCGAAATGAACAGCCATGTCTCTTTGCCTTCTACCTCCTCATCTCTTTTATCCGCTCATTCAGAAAACATAACTGTAGGTACCAATTTATCATTACAGTGGGATATTTGTTCTCTTCCGGAGACTTTCCAATGCATCACAAACCATAAAAAATTCAATTACAATGTTTACATTCACATATAATGAAAACTCCAGCTCACTCATTCAGCCTCTTTTGGCTCGCTGCGTGTATGTCTTTTCTTTGACTGTGTCTGTCCTTTCTGTGACTGTGTTTTGTCTCTTTTCAGCTCTGTTTTCTCTTCTTTCCTCTGATGTGGTGTAACTATTGCATACGGGTACCTGTGCCTTTTATATCAGTGCATTTTATATAAATATGTAATAGCTGGTGTTAAATCTGGGCAAATTCCAGCTCTTTTCACGCAGCAAGTGTCTTGTTGATGTGGAAGTTCCACAAGAGGAACATACATACATCCCAATTGTTTTAAATAAAGAATCACCCTCCACCTTGAGCCGAGGCCCATGGGTCCACAGACCACGCGACATATTTCAATATAATCGCCACAACATTTTATAACAGCGCCTTATATATATATATATATATATATATATATATATATATATATATATATATATATATATATATATATATATATATATATATATATATATATTGTAATTTCAATTCTTGGCGAGCTTATATAAAGTTTTAACATATACACTGCCACTTCCACTATAATCAATAGAATGTCATATATCCAGGCCCACTTGCCACACTTTCCGATGCTATACTTGACTTCTTTCGATTGCGATTGATCACAATCGCAATTTCCATTTGAATGTACCAACATTCCAATATTCCGAAGCTCCGATTGCGATTACTCTGATGCGATATGATTAATCACAATCGCAAATTCCATTTGCATGTCTCGATGCTCCGCTTTAACTCCGATTGCGATTGGTCACTTTTGCTATTTCTCCGATTGCGATTGATCACTGTTGCGATTTCTCTTATTGCGATTGATCACTATTGCAATTTCTCCTATTGCGATTGATCACAATCGCGACTTCGAATACTTCGATGCTATTGACCACTCCTGCTTTGATTGCGATTAATCACAATCGCAATTTTCTGTTGTGATGTTTCGATGCTTTTATAATCTCCGAGGCGATTAGACTAATCCGATGCGATTCTGCCGGACTTCAAATACATTTGAATCATAATTCATACACCCATCAAGTCCGGTCTTCAATCGCAATTGCAACTTTTTCTTGCATGTTCTGATGCCTTGCTTAAATGCGATGTGATTGGGAAGGGTCCCACCATATAAGGTACTTGGGTTCTGATAATAAAGCGCTCCATATCATTTAATATTATGCTTTGAACCTTTGTGTATAAGGCACCGAATATGTAATGCACTGTATGTATACTCCTGCTTGGGTAACAATTCCCGGAATGAGATTTATATATATATATACTTTGCTGCTTTGGGTTATACGATTCTCAGAATTTGTTTTATGTATCCTTCCGCTTGGGGTTAAGCGTTTCCCGGAATTTTCTGTGCCTCTGTTGTGCTAACATCTCTGCCTCTACCTCCACGACTCTGCCTCTACCTTTACTGTTGTGATAACGGTTCTGCCACTCGACCGCTTCAATTCCTCTGTATTCGCTGCCTCTGTCTCCACTGCTCGACCGTTTTACTGCCTCCATATTCGACTGTTACACTTTAGCAGTGTTCTTCCACCTGTCTCCTTTGCCCTTCTTACTTTTTCTTTTGTTTGTCTCTGTTCTGTTGTCTTTTTCCTGTTTCTGCTTCATCGCTACCTCCTTTGCTTCCTTTTGTTATATATAACTATTTCGCTTCGAGGTTCTAGTCCTTTACATCCTCACTGCATTCATTTTCCATCATGCTGTAAATATTCATCGCCTTCTCTTTCAACGGTGAGTACATAGAACTCGACTTGGTGTATTTTAACTATCGAACATTCTCGTCCAACTCAAAATGCTCTATACTTAGAGTAGAATCGAATGACACTGTATGCAATCAATTCATTTTGGATCGCATCAAATCTTGATACATATATAAACCGTTATTTACAAACCCATATCAGTTTGCTCGATCGTGCGCAGAATTATAACTCTACCTTTTTGCACGGGTTTACAATGTTCACAAACTTTGAAGATCTGACTCACAGTTCGGCTTTCTTCTTAGAGGATCGATCCTTTTAGGCATTCTACAATCTACTCTGTCTTTTGGACAACTCCGCTTCAATTAACTGCTTGTTTTTGCTCCTTGACTGATACTTCTACTTGCTTCTCTTTTTGCTGCCTCTGCTACCTCTCTACTGCCTTGATGCTGTTTTTCTCCTCCTTTGGAATTTCGTTTGCCATCAATGACAAAATTTCCAACAGAGGTAATATTTTATCTTATTCCATCAAATTTTTTAAGTTGATATGAACATGCATGTGCCTTCCTTGTGAACTATACAACTTAATCTTACTGTCTGCCTCTGGCATCGGAAAGCCCTGAGAGGGATATTAGAAAACCAACAACCCAAGCATTTTACCCTATAGCACCCAACATCTTTGTGACCCATTTTTGCTGCTCTTATAAAGATAGTCTTTGTTCCAAAAAGTGTTTAAGAATATCATGATCAATTTTTACCTTGAAGTGTCTTCCCATTAGGCAAGTTCTCCATTTCTTTAGTGCATGCAGTATTGCTAACATTTCCTTCTCATAAATAGGTTTTTGTAAATACTTTCCTTTGATTGGATGACTTTCAAAAGAAATGGGTCTTCCTTCTTGCATTAAAAAAACACCAATTCCATTTCCTGAGGCATCACATTCCATAATAAATGTTTTTGTGAAGTCTGGCATAGCTAAGACTGGTGCTAGGCACATTGCCTCTTTAAGATGTTCAAAGGCTTTAGTTGCTTCAGGAGTCCATGAAAATGCATCTTTCTTCAATAATGTTGTTAGAGGTGTTGCTATTCCCCATAATTCTCAACAAACTTTCGATAATACCCTGTTAACCCGAGAAATCCTCGCAACTGCTTTATGGTTGTCGGGACTTTCCATTCCTTAATGGCTTTAATTTTGTTAGGGTCTACCTTAACACCCTCGTGAGATACATTATGACCCAAATATTCCACCTCTTGTAATCCAAAGAAACATTTGGATGTTTTTTCATATAATTGTTTCTCCTGCAATAGTTTGAGCACCCTGCCAACATGTTGAACATGATCCTTTTGAGACCTATTGTAGATTAGTATATCATCAAAAAATACTAGCACAAATTTTCTAAGGAAGGATTTGAAAATGGAATTCATCAACCCTAGAAATGTAGAAGGCGCATTGGTAATGCCAAAAGGCATGAAAAAAATTCATAATGACCCTCATGAGTTCAAAATGATGTTTTCAGAATATCTTCAGTCTTCATTCTAATTTGATGATACCCTGAACGAAGATCCAACTTGGTAAAATAAATTGCTCCAAGTAATTCATCCAATAATTCATCAATCACAAGAATAGGAAATTTATCTTTAATGGTGAGCTTATTGAGCTCCCTATAATCTGGACACATGAGCCATGATCCATCCTTTTTGTGTACCATTACTACAGGAGCAAAGAAAGAACTTTGAATAGGTTGAATTATACCCGCATCTAACATTTCTGCAATCATACGTTCAATTTCGCTCTTTTGGACATAAGGATATCTATAAGGCCTAATGTTTGGAGGAAATTTTCTGGAATCAAATGAATAGCATGATCATGATCATGAATAGGTGGACGTCATTTGGGAGTTTCAAAAAACCTTGGAATGATTGTCCAAGACTTTTTGAAGATCTACTAAAATAGATGATTTTGATGTTGGAACTTCTAGTGAGCAAAATTGTGCAATTATGCCTCGTTGTTATTTCTTTAGAATCTTTGTCATGGCATTAGAGCTTATTATCTTTCCCGGCTTCCCTGCAATACCCCGTAATTCAACTTCCTTTCCTTCTGAAAAAAATTTCAAGAAAAGTTCTTGAAAATTAAAAGCTACCGTCCCCAAAGATTGTAACCATTGTACTCCTAGTACAACATCAGCGCCTCCCATAGGAATGGAAAGCATTGGACTATTCAATACATATTCCCCCATGGTTAGCTTGATATTATGGCATTTTCCAGAGCAATTTATAGTTCCTCCATTTGCAACCATCATTTGACATTCTGGTGCTGGGTATAGGAAACAATTCAATTCCTTGGCTACCTTACAATGAATAAAATTATGGGTACTACCTGAATCAATCAACACTATTACCTTTTTCTTCTTGATATGTCCTTCTATATTGAGATTTTGAGAAGTGGTAATTCCTGCCAATGCATTACACGATATGGTCGAACTCATTTCTTCCTCTTCTTGGGTTGGTTCCTAGTGTATATCCTCTTCTTGTTCATTTTCTTCTTCCTCTTCACAATATGTGTAAAATAATTTCTTCTCAGCACACTTATGACCTTTAGTGTATTTTCTATCACAACTGTATCAAAGCCCTTTTTCTCTTTTTTCTTCCAATTGTTGTGGTGTCAACCTTGTAGGTTGTGGAAATCTAGAAGTAGCAGCACTTCCCTCTTTATAGAAGTGAGTGATAGGCCTCCTTGTCACCATAATTTTACATTCAATTTTTCTTGCTAACCTGAATGCCTTCTCCAATGAATCAGGTTCCAAAACATGAACTTCATGTTTGATGTTATCCTTTAAATTACCTATGAAGAGGTCAATCCTATGTTCCTATGGAATATCAGTTACCCTTATATTCAATTTTTGGAAGTCCTCAATGTGCTCCCCCACTAAACCCTTTTGTTTGAGATTTATCAATTGGATAAAGAAGGTGTTTCTTTTTGTATCCTCATAATGTGCTATCGTTTCCTCCATAAAAATTAACCAAGTGACAATTTTTTTACGGGAGAAAAGCCATCAATACCATACAAATGTATTTTTTTCTAAATGTAAAGTTGCAATGCTTACCTTTTGTGTGTTTTGCACATTATGTAGATCAAAATATTGCTCCATCTGTAGTATCCATGTTACAGGATCCTTTCCATCAAACTTCCTCATATCCATTTTTGGAATATGGTCGTTCTTCCTGCCAACATTAGATTTTATGAAATCACGATTAAAATTTATTTTTTTCTCATCATGAGTTTCCTCTACTATCTTTTTACCATTAGGAAACATTTCTTGTATCAAATTTTTCAAACCTTCCATGTCTGCTTTTAGATCATTCTTCATGTTTTCCATTTTCTCATCGATCTTAACTTCCATGTCATCCATATTAGATTCCATGCCAGCTTCCATGCCATCCATCTTAGATTCCATGCCATTCTTCAAACCATCCATATTAGATTCCACACCTTTCTTCAAACCATCCATCTTAGTTTCCACACCTTTCTTCAAAACTTCCATGTCATTTTTTGTTTCTCTTTGCGAGAGTGAAATTTGTTGCACTTGCTCTTGTAATTTTGATATGTCATGTTGCCATTCTTCGTCTTCATGAGTCATATTAGAGCCTTATAAAGGCTTAATATGTGTTGAATTATTTTTAGGGGCCATTTTAGAATCCAATATTGATATCTATTCTACAATATGCCCTTGGAATCAATTCAACTTGATTCTTCAAACAAGACTTATGCAATTCAGGGAAAACAATATACACCTTTTACTTGCTTTTGGGGAGATCTATATTGAAATTGAATTATCTATATAATTGAGAATCATAAATATCTAAAATTCAGCCTTGTAGTAGCCCTCTGAAGCTTTTTTCAAATGTCATATGTCTGACCTAATTTGGATTCTTCAAGACAAATATATGTCCAATCTCCCACAATGACCTAATTATGGACTGGTTCAATAGAGCGAACTTGTATGACTTTCCATGTCTTCCCGTTTCCTCCTTTGGCTCTGAAATTGATAGACAGGAAACTACAGTTTGTGTACTTATGGCCACTTTTTACATCATTCCAATCCGATTCTTAGAGAGAGATTTATGAAGATTTTCCCATGATAACCTCTTTGAGATGAAATTCAGGAGCCTGAAAACTACCTAACTTCCACAGATCATATCTCCAAAAATATTGTGAACCAAGATTTGAAATTTTGTGACGATGTTCCTCAGGATTTCGGGTTTGCTCTCCAAAAATTTTAACTTCTGAATCTACGTATAAAAAAAGTTATAGCACAAATTCCATGATGACCTGTTTAGCTTAAATTCAGGAGCCTACAAAAAGCCCTAACTTACAAAGATCATATCTCCGAAAGTATTGTGAACAAAGCTTTGAAATTTTGTGATGATGTTTCCCAGGAATTCAGCTTCATACTCTAAAAATTTCAGCTTCTGAAACTTCGTAGGAAAAAAGTTATAGAGAAAATTCCACGATGACTAGTATGGAGCAGCGAAAACCCTAGTATCCAAAGCTCTGATACCAAATGTTGTGAAAATAGCTCCAAAAAGAGAAGAAAAGAGATATCAACACCTTATAAATAAGCCACTTCAAGGGGGCAACCTCCAATACATTACATGAATGAACAATTCTTGGATGATTCAAATTACAAAACCTCCTTTCTATATATAGGAGTCCATGGGGCCATAATGTAATCCTAGTCAACCTAACAATAATAATTTAAGGGCACAATAATAACAATATGGGGGTTACAAGGGAAAAATTATAACAATAAGGGGGTTACACTAACAATAATAAGGGACTATACTATTAATATAGGTACCTAACAGATTTTGTTGTTCCATCTTTAGAACAACACTTTTTTGTTTTGTTGTTCCATCTTCAGAACAACACTTTTTTTGTTTTGTTGTTCCATCTTTGGGACAACACTTTTTGATTTTGCTATTCCATCTTCAGAACAACACTTTTTAATTTTTCTATTCCATTTTCGGAACAAAACTTTTTTATTTTGTTGTTCCATCGTCGGGACAACACTTTTTGATTTTTCTGTTCCATCTTCGGAACAACACCTTTTGATTTTGCTGTTCCATATTTGGAACAACACTTTTTGGTTTTGTTGTTCCATCTTCGGAACAACACTTTTTGATTTTGTTATTCCATCTTTGGAACAACATTCTTTTCTTATTTTTTTTAATTTTTGAACAACACTCTTGTTTCTTGTACAATTTTTGTGTGTTCTGAAAAACACCTTTTTTTATATATTTCACAAGTACCTCTTTCCTCTTATGGACTTATTCCTAGCTCATTTCAGCCTCATTTATTTTGATTTCTTTTATGTCCTAAGTACAATACCTTTATTCAGATAAGAATTATGGATTTTATTAAAGCAGGTGAATATTTTTAACATTATGATCTTTGACAAAGATAGCTTCTTGATGATAGACTTAAAACAATTGAAAGGGACACAATTATTTATATTTCACTTTACTGTACTGATATCTACTATATATAATATTGATTGATCATCTTTACCATGCTGGTTCTATTCTTCCTGGTTATAATTCTCTCTCTCTATTATCAATGGGATTATGGGTATAATTTTTCTTATTATTTATATGTTTCAACTTATTACACCATCCCTACTCTTAAGGAGTACTGAGCCTCCCTCTATTTATCATAAAAGTATGTAATGAAAATTAAATTTTATCTACAGATAGAGGATAGGGGGTCTCATTAAGAGCTAGCCTACCATGTTCATAAGGATATAGCAATGTGAAATTCCCACTATGGCCACCACACCAGGGTTATGATCCATTGGATGTCTAAAAAATCCTTGGAATAGGAGGTCTCATCACGAGTTGACCTATTCACTTTTGCTACTTCCCAGTGAATGGCAGTGTGGTTATCTGGTTACCATGCTAGCACACTGGTCTCTTCTGTAGAAACAACAACAATTTTTTTTTCAATTATAAATTGAGGATCCTAGCTCACATGGTTTAAAAAGTAACTCTGTCGAGGCTATGGATGCCTGCTAGAAACAGAAGCTCTGCTTATGGTATTGAATTTTTATTTCCATAATAAATAACTCTAATAATACCCTCTTCCCATTTATTTTTTTTCGAGATATTATTTCCTCTAAATAATTCCCTACTTTGAACCTTTATGCATGCGTTTATGTTTTTACTCAATCATATCATACACAGTCAAAATATCGTCAGCAAAGCCTATCTTTATTTTTTTTACATATTGTTGTTCCTCTTCCTATCACTTAACCTATCATCAACTAAAGCTTCTTGTCTCTTATCATTTATTATCATGATACACCACACTTTTACCTTATCCATCTCTCTTATTGTCCTATCATTAATTTATTTAATCTGTTGAATTTATGGTTGTACTCTTCATCCTTACATCCTACCGCCGAAATAGCCATTTCTCATCTAGTTCGTCGAAGGTGATCTCTCATTTCGGAGGGGGAGTGGACTTCCATTACACTTATGCATGAGCTATCATTATTTCAATAACTGACAAGCTATCCCATGGTTATGCGGCATGTGAAAATTTAGCAACCCTTTAAATAACATCAGCTATATTTAGTTGTTTCAATCGCTCTAAGTATCCCTGTGCTTTTCAATATTGTTGTTCTTTTTGGTATTGCAGTGCTTTCCCGTATTACTATGCTTTTCAATATTGACGTGCTTTTCAACATTGCTGAATCTTCCCATTGCATTCATCCTTTGCAACTTTATCTTAAGAGGACCTTATTGGGTGGGATGTCACTATAGAAGACCTATTATTTGGTATCCTCATGAAGGATATCATCCTGACTATGAGTTACCTGAAGGACAAGAGGCGGCAGCCTTTGCACACTTGGCATGACATCATGGTCTTAGGCCTATTACAAACATACCTTCTCCAGCCTACTTTTTAACTTCTTTGCATCAGAATTATTTATTTTTCATGAGGACATGAAAAGGGGTAAGCAGGGAAGTATGTTAAGCCTTGCAATAGGTGTGTAATTACTCTTAAATACTATCATTTTTTCCTCTTCTTTGTCCATTTTTGTACCATAATATAATAATATAATGAATGGA
Source organism: Pinus albicaulis (assembly GCA_034641835.2). Classification (NCBI taxonomy): domain Eukaryota; kingdom Viridiplantae; phylum Streptophyta; class Pinopsida; order Pinales; family Pinaceae; genus Pinus; species Pinus albicaulis. The sequence continues at coordinate 75,515,067 of MU968359.1, forward strand.
TTTTGATAAAAAATGAATGAAATAGTACTGAAATGGTTTAACCATCCAAACTAATTCCCATTTCTTTTATGATGAAAATAATAGATAAAAAAATACTTTTTCCCAAAAAGGAACAATAGGATCTAATCAAGGGAAAATAAGGCGCGTTAAAGGTGGTCAAATCAGAAGACGAATCAGTGAGAACAACCAACTGTTCGAACATAGCAATCTGTTATGAATCCCTCAAGATCCCCTGATCTTGAGGGATCGCATTTACCTTTTCCTTTAGCTATAAAGGAACGAGAGGAATACAAAGACAGACATGATGACATAGGAGAAAGCGGAGAATGTAAATCATATCGTGTCACATATTGTATCATGTCTCTTTCATTTATGTATCATTTTATAATGAACATAACGTAGTTCTGAAGGACAGGATTGTATTGTAATGACTGTGATGATTAATATATAATTTGCGTTGATGTTCATTCAATTGTTCTGAAGTAACTAAGCAGTGTTTGCTGGCGGCTAAGGGCCCGAACTCTGGTGAATTTCACTGTTGTTCCCTGTGTTATACTTTTCCAGTTATTGCAAGTATATTTTGTTTTTTCACTTTACAGTTGCAGTACTTTTATAATTCACATTTCTGGTATCTATTTCCATTTAAATATGCATTTCCAATTTATTTCTTTGAATAAAAACTTATAATTTATTTCTTTAAGGAATTAGTTACTAGCAAACAGAATTGGTTTTGATTACTCAAACCATCGACAGTTATTTATAATACTTGCCTTCTATTCAATAGTTTAGATCCAGCTGAAAGAGCTCGGTTAATGCTTCAGTGCTCTCAGTTGATTATCATTTGAATTAGTTGAGTTAGGAATGAACTACAGTTTTGTATTCTAATGTGTAGATGAATCACTTCCTTTTAAGCTTCAAGATTTATGATTGTATCTATATTCAACGATTGGTTTTTACTATTAATCTTTGTATGAATAGCTTGCATATACTGTGTACACACTTGAGATAAAAGGACTTAACCTAGTTGATAATTAATATGAGACAATTAGGAGTTTTTAAAGACACCTGTTAGCACCCAATACTATGTCCCCCTTGCATCAATACTTCTCTAATGCCTTCTCTCGAAGCATCACATTCCAACACAAAGGGTTGGGTTAAATAAGGTAGGACCAATACTGGGAAGCTACTCATCACCTCCTTGATCTTATCAAAATCTCTCTGTGCTGTGGTTTTCCAGCTAAAATATCCCTTCTTTGTTAGATCTGTAAGTGGTGCTGCTAGTTGAGAGAACCCTTTTACAAACTTCCGGTAATAGGTACAGATGCCTACAAACCCCTAAAGTTTTGTGACATTATTTGGTTTGGGCCAATCTCTAATAGCACGGATCTTCTCTTCATGGAATCTCACCCCATCCACTCCAATGATGTGGCCCAAATAAAGCATCTCTATGAGCCCAAACTCACACTTAGAGAGCTTAGCATAGAATTGTTGCTCCTTAAGAATGCGCAATACTGCCTCAATATGCTGTAAATGCTCCTCCCATGTCTGGCTATAAATAAGAATGTCATAAGAAAAGACCAATACAAACTTCCTTAAGAGACCATAGAAAATGTGGTTCATGCAATATTGGAATGTTGCCGAAGCATTGGTTAGCCCAAAAGGCATTACCAAAAACTCAAAATTTCCATAGTGACATCGAAATTCTATCTTAGGGATGTCTTGATCCCTCACCTTGATTTTATGATACCTCGATCTCAAATCAATCTTGGAAAAATACTTGGACCCTCTTAGTTCATCCATAAATTCATTGATCCTGGGAATTGGGTACATGTTTTTCATGGTATTCTTGTTCAAAGCTCTGTAATCAATGCACATTCTCAATGTGCTATATTTCTTCTTCACCAAGACCACTGAAGAGGCAAAAGGACTAGTGCTAGGCCGAATATGTCCCAAAGCCAAAAGCTCCTAAATGGCCTTTTCAACCTCATGTCTATAGGATTTGGGATGCCTATAGGGTGTGGTGATCACTACTTAGATCCCTTTCTCCAACTCAATAGTGTGTTAAAAACCTCATTTAGGAGGTCTCCCAGGTGGAATATCTCCAAACAATGTAGAATATTGGTCCAAAATAGATTGTACATTTGGATGTAATAATTAATCCTTGCTTCCTGCTTCTGAAAAATGTAGTTCTACTGCCCATTCTATGTCCCCTCTACATAAATTTTCTTCCATGTTGTGGGCTGAGACAATCTGTGGTGGATAGGTGTGTATGCCTTTGATTTTATGATGTTTTCCACTCCCCTTTTCTGTCTGTTCCATCTCTAAGGTTTCCCAATCAGTGGTAACCTTCCTAAGGTGATTAACCATTGTACACCAAATATCACATTGGTGTCTAGAATATCAACCATAAATAAATGTTCTATCAATGTGTAGGTTCCCATAGTGATGGTTAATGTCAGAACATATTTGGCACACTGCATGGTTCTAGCTATTGGAACCAAAATTATGAAACTTTCAAAGTCCTCGATGTAAATTCCCCTTCTTTGTACCAACTGTGTATCGATAAAGTTATGGGTAGCTCCACTATCTAGCAATAATGATACTCTTTGTCCCATAATAGTGCCTCTAACTCTCAAAATTAGATACTTGGGAACTCCACTCAAAGCTACAAGAGTCCCTCCCATTGGAGAAAATGTCGTCACTACATCTTCTATGGGTGGTGCACCTCCTTCTACTACTACAATGTTGGTCCCCTTCTCCTCATCAGAAAATATCTCAATGCAATGTGCTTTCCCTGCAACACATTGGTGGTTTGGTACCCATGGCTCCCGACAAGTGAAACAAATTTTTTTCTTCCTTAGAACTCTCCGATCATTATCAAGAGTTGTCTTCTCCTGATTCTCCTTTGGGCAAGAGGAGATATTTTGCTGGAAGGGGGATTTGGCCTTAGGTAAAGCATGCTGCAATTCCCTAGCCTTCTCCATAGATTATTGGAGCGTAGTTGGTATAGTGGATTTCACCAACTGATGCAATGGTTCAACCATCCCATCAATAAACATGCATACTCTCTGGGTCATAGTGAGGTCAGATACCATGACTGAAAGCTTTAGAAACTCAAAGATATAGGTTTCTAGATCTCCCAATTGCTTGAGCTTGGTTAGCCCAACAAAGTGTGCCTCTGGATCCTTGGGATCAAATCTCTCCACCAACCTCTTGGTGAGGTCTAAATATGAAGTGATACTAGCATGCCCAAGTGTAGATAACCCATGAAACCACCACTCATGTGCCTCACCTTCTAGGTGCAACACTGCTATTTTGATAGCCTTCAATTTTGAAACTATATTGAGTTGGAAATAGGTATCCAAATTCTCTACCCAGGCCTTGGCTATGCACTTAGGTGATCCATAATAAGAGGGAACTTAGGTGATTGAAGGATCTCCTACCATCCTTGATCCGACAGAACTCCTGAAAGTTCAAATGTTCCTTGAATCTTCAGGATTGAGATTCATATTCCACAAAATAGTCACCAAGGGTTTCTTCCTTCAAGGGCCTTCCTTCCTCACCTTCCAAAGATAGGAATGTGGGAATAGTGGAGCGTTGTGAAGAAGTTTGTGCTACTGTCTGCTCCCACCACAAATGTGAGGTGTCGGAACTTTCTCCATGGTGAAACCCTCTAGGGGATTCCCTCTGTATTTCAAATATTATCTCCTTGATATATTTTGCAATGTCTTACATGATCTGGAGAAGCAATTTTGGAATCTATCTCTCCTCCATGGCTATAGATGTATTTCCCCACAAGCTGAGCCAATATTAGAGCTCTGATACCACCGTAATATTCCTAATTAGGAAAAACAACAATATAAGCACAAAAAATGCATTATTCAGAAAATTACATTATAAAAGTCAAGAAAATCCCATGGATCCATTATTTTATGTATTATAGTAGCCAAATATACAATGGGATGAGAAACAAATCATTCCAACTTAGTTAAATAGGCCTCCCAAGCCCAGAACATCCAAAAAACACTACAACCCCATGACTACTACAACACAAAAATTCTGAAGCATATGACAACGTAGTTTAATGAGGGTTTCTGCTATAGAAATATAAAAACAAATGTATCTGCTAATATATTACTCAAAGGTGCTGAAAAATGGAGATCTAGTCTCTTTTACACAATCCAAAGATAACCTAGCAAGCGTTTCTTGAAAATCATGAGATACAAAAGTATAAACTGTAGATATGTGGCTGAATCATGCTGTCTTACTAAAGCTCTGCATAAATATAGCTGAAAAGACAAAGAAATGACTATAAATTCTCCTTACAAGCTTTCTGGGTGAAAGGATGATTCTTTCACTAGGAGACTAGCTCATAAATAGGGTTTTTGACCCTTCCACTACAGCACCATGAAAAATAATGCAATTCCTCAAGGAGAATACTTTGTAGTTGTAGGTGACTGCTTGCCCCAATGATGGATGGTGGAAATGAAGCTCAGAATACTCCTCTCATATTTCCTTCCCAAGTCCTCCAAGAAAGAGTGGGGAATTCCCGCATGGAAAGACCCTTGTACTAAACAGTATAGCGAACCCAGCTAAACACCTGAACCATGAAATAAGTCATAAGACTCAAACATAAAAAATATTCTTAATGCCTCTCATGGTTGTCATCACTTCCCTTATATTCTTGGTGAGCTTCCTCACCCTTGGCCCCACTCATTTATGAGGTTACTTCCATGTAAAGACTCCTCCTCCAAAATTGTGTTGTTCCCTCTAGCTCCACTCTCTTCTTCGGCAACGTTGTTCATTTGGTGAACCTTGATCTAGTATATAGGAATTGCTCCCTTTCACACCCAAGGTGGCTTTATTTTGACTATATAAACTGATCCACATTCACACTAGAAGTGTTTTATTCCTACTAAAGAGATTTAAGGGTATATTTACCCCATTTATTCTTCTAGACTGAAAATAGAAGTAACATATAATATTCCAACTAGCTAAAAGATAATTGGGAATATTACAGAATCTATCAGGTACTATCCAAGGTTGTTGGTAGCGAAGAAACACCAAATATTAAAACTCATATTTTGATTATCTTAAACTCGCAGTTATATATTAACCTTTCCTAGTGTTATCACTCAGGGAAAAACCCTAAGGTAAAACCTCAAAGCCTTTTTTAGGCTGAAGTTGGCCCTTCAACCCAGAGAGGTATCTCTCCGTAAAACTCAACTACTCTATGGTCACTATAGTAGAAGGTTTTCGGCAATTTATTGGGTTCTTATTCTATCTCTTGCAAATATTTCATGATAGTTATCCCAATTGAAACTGGAAACTATTATTCAATATCATATTCTAACTTAAAAGGGTAAGTATTGATTGACCTTTTGGACTTACTCTGTCTTTCCACATGGTGAAATAAATATTTTTGTGCAAAAAAATTTTGTTTTCTTCTAAAAACATTTTAATGATTCTGACTAGACTCTTATTCAAAATTCTACAAGTCCATAACCTTGGGGAAAATAGGTTGTAGAATGGCTGAGTGTAATATGATAATTTTGATAGAATTTCACCAAATTTTTAGACTTGAAACATTGTTCATTATTAGTGATTATTATTCTTAGAAAACCAAATATAGACAATATATTTTCTAAGAATTGAATCACTACAAGGTCAGTAGCTTTCATTGTTGGAAGTGCCTGTAATATCCAAAAATCGGGATTTTCTACAACAATAAGAATACCTTAAGGTATCGCAAAGTTTTATAACATAAAGTGATCATATAATATAATTTATTTAAACACATGTCTTCCATAAATCAATCACAGCAACAAAATATGCCTTTTTACAATGTCACCAAGCGGGGAAAAGCAACAGTTTTGGCCCCAAAATGTTATTTTCTGAATATCTGGGTTATAACCGTAAAAAATAATGGTTTTTTACCTTATAATAGACAATTTAGGACATGAATGAAATATATTTTCAGAAAAAAATTCATTTAGCATAGTTAAATAGGTCTCCCACGCTCAAAACAACTAGAAATTGTCAAAACCCCAAGATTGCAGAATGCCAGAGTTGCTGCATAAGAGACTGTGCAGTCTAAAGAGAGATTAACTTATAAAATGGAGAAATACATATGATATTATTATTATAATACTCAATGAAGCATAAAATCAGAGATCTAATCTCTTTTACACAGATCCAAGAAGACCCGGCAAGGTTTTCTTGACAAAAAAGATATACAAGAGAAAGTTGCTGCAAATCTGTGGCTGAATAATGCTGTATGGCTGAAGATCTGAAATAGATGACTGAAAAAAAAAAAATGTTTGAATATGCTTCTCCTATATTTTTCAAAGAAAGGCTGACACTCCTCTAGGGAAACTATCTCCACCAATTGGGGTTTTCACCCCTTCCACTGCACACCTCAAGAAATAACACAGTTTTATGAATGGGACTGTGTTTTTTCTGAAATTAGGTGCTTGGCCCAACACCAGGTAGTGGAAAATTCAGATAAAAAACCTCCTCTTAGATTTCTCAAGCAAAATCTTCAAGAAAGAGTAGGGAATCCCTAGCCGAGAAAACCCTTGCACTAAGCAGTGCAGCAACTTAGCTAAATAGCTAAGTATGCAGAAATTCTAAGCAGACCTCATGAAAATATAATCTCCAATATTTCCATATGATTGCGATCTCCTTCATTATATAATTTATGAGATTCCTCACCAAGGGTCCCAGCCACTATGAGGTTTCTTCCATGCAAAGGCTCCTCCACAAAAACTGTGTTGTCCAACAAGATGGTTCAATGCATCTAGACAGTTTTGTTGAATTGGTCAAACTTGACCTTGCACACATATTTTTTACCTTGTTCACACATGTGGATGCTTGAACTAGTTATTACATGATCCCCTTTCACATTAGGAGGGATTTTTATTCATACTTGAGAAAATTAGGAGCCTCCTTGCTCAATTATTCATGCATCTAGATTTCAAAAGAAAAATTAATATTCCTATTATCTGAAGCTAAATTAGGATTATTACAGTGCCTCAATCCATTTTGTGAAATAATCTGTCCCTGTGAGGATCCTTTTGTGCTGTGTTGATAATGCCATATGAATCTCACCTATGAAATCGATACCCCATTGTTGAAACAATGCTTCTACATAGTTTTGTTTTAATGGTAATGACATTAGTTTTGATTTTTCCTCAAAAAAATGGCATTTGTGACAAGAAAATACCTCCTTTCCGATGTCAGAAAATAATGTGGGCTAGTAAAATCCAGCAATCAATTTTTTTTTAGTTGTGGTATTCCAATAATGATGCCCCCCCACATGCTCCTTCATGAAATTACTTACTTACCTTTTAGCTTCCTCTTCTAATAGGAAGTTCAAAAAATCCCTTGAAGATCTTTCCAATATAGATAACCATCCAAAAGACAATATTTGACAGAATTCAATCTCAAATACCTAGCTCGCATTTTATCTATCCCTGGTGGTACTTGTAAATTCTGTAAAATATAAAAAATTTCAGTATACCATGGAATTTCATTTAAACAATATTCAAATCTAATTATTAGCTCTTTATATGACACAACTGATAATTAAAAAGTAGAATTTATACCAACAACAACAAGGTTTGTTTCATTCATAAGCTTAGCGAGAACCTGTCCTTTAATTAACTTTGTTGGTTTAATTTCCAAGTCAAACTCCAAGATTTTGGCAATCCACATTCCTCTTCGGCCATCACTGTGAGGCTATACTAAAATACTTTTAACTGCAACATTTGGTACATATGCAATGATATGAGAATGTAAAATAAAAAAATCTAAAATATTTAAGAGCTTTGATAAAAGCATATGCTTTTTTGTCTAAAATATTGTATTTTAGTTTAGTATCCCTCAACACTCTACTAAAAAAGGAGATAGGTTGTTCTTGACTTGCCTCATTCCTTTGAAGTAATACACTAGAAATAATGTGTTCAAAGGAAAAAGTAAAGATCATGAAATATTTTGAAAAATTTGGACTAATGAGTTTGGGTGCTTGATTCAGGGCCTTCTTGATATTGTTAAAAGAAGATTTTTCTTGCTCAGCCCATTTTATTTCATTGCCTTTCCTAATTCATGTTATTAAATTTAAAATTTATGCAAAATTTGAAATGAAACGATGTAGAAAATTAACTTTACCTAAGAAATATTGGAATTCTTTCTTGTTCCTTGGCTACTCAATTTGCTGAATTGTTGTCACTCTAATAGGCTATATCTAGATACCATCCTTTCACACTATATGTACCAATATTTTTCCCTCTCTCATGGAGAAATGGGTTTTTTTTTGGATTAAGAGAGAATCCAAACTTTCTTCATTTATTTAAGACCGTCCTCATCTGTTTCAAGTGTACTTATTATGACTTTTAAAAGAAGATGATATCTTATAGATAAATCACCACAAATTTATCTATTTCATCAGCAAAGGTCATTTCCACGACGAGCTGAAAAGTAGCTCCCACGTTCATGAGTCCAGATGGAATTTTAGAGTACATTAACATACCCCAACGTGTAGTGAATGCGGTCTTTTCTTGATATTTTGGGTATACCAGGATTTGATTGTATCCTGAAAACCCATCTAACATGGAAATTATCTCTACACCCACCACCTTCTACAGAATGTGATCCATCTTTGGCAAAGGGTAATTGTCTTCATTGAAACCTTGTTTAAATTCCAGAAATATACAAAAAGGAAAATTTCCCTGCTTTTCTTTCTTATTGGCACTAGATTAGCTACACAATTAGAAAACCTGAGCGGAATGATAATTTTTGTAGCGAACAAAATTTTTACTCCTTTCTTAATGAGGGGAAGCAATGCAGGATTTATCCTTATCTTTGTTTGAATGGTTTCTCCTTTTCCTTCAGAGGTATGGTATGCTAGATGATGGATTGGTTGTAAATATTAAAATATTCATACCTCCATGAGAATACATCAACAAATTCCTTCAATAAATATGCATACTGAACTTTCTATACTTCTTTCAAAGTGTTGGAAAATTTGACTATTTTTGGCTCACTTTCGGTGCCGAAGTTGTTATCTTCCATCTCTCCTTCACTTGAAAGAATTTATAGCTTTACAACAACATCATTATAATAAAAAAACATTTCTAAAGGTACTAGGCGCCTGATAATTAAATTAATAGAAAGCTAAATTATCTCCTTTCCTGCTACAACATTCAGAAACTCTATTTCTTCATGATTATTTTCTGCAATTTCCCCTCCATGCTTTTGTATTGGGATACTATTAAATTACTTCGTTCTATATTGATCATCTTCAAAAGCCTACCAATTCTTTGTATTATCGAATTAAAGGATGGTATATAATATTTATTTCATACTTTTCAATTGAATACAAGAGAACTCTAAATGTGCTGGCAAATTTAGCTAGGGGATTTGCAATCCCATTTTTCTCCCTTGGTATCAATGAAACTTCATGCTCAAAAAATGAGTTTGAAAACAGATCCCAGACTTCATTTTTGTAAGCCCTCATTCTCGGATACTTAGTTTGAAAAAAAAATTAACTTGATTCACAACTAGTTTTGAATCTCCAAAGATGTGATTTTTTGTGCTTTCTGCTCTCGTAACAGATTTAATCCAATAACAAGAGATTCATACTATGATACATTATTTGTACAATCAAACTAAATTTTAAAAGAATTAAACTGAACTACACAATCAGGTGGAATAATCCATACACCTTCTCCCAAACCTTTCTCACATGTGGACCCATCAAAATACAATTTCCATGTTTCTCTGGAAAAAATCTGACTCTGATCAATTCTAGAATCAGTTTCATTTATTGTTGATATTTCACCTTCAAAAAATTCATGATTGAAAAATATTTGTGACCCTATCTCTATATCTACATATATTGGATGATTTTCCAACTGCATTTTGCTACTCACCATATAAGTCATTTGAACTTCCCAGTACAGTCTCTTCATTTCACCGAAAAATGGTATAGAGTGTTGAGAATGCAACAAGATGATGGAGCTTAGTGAAAAGAAGTTGCCTTCACTAAGTCGGCCTGCAGGCTATTTTTGGCGCAAAGTCTATTTTTAGACTATGTCTATTTTTAGACATATGGATCATGGTCTATGAGTTGCAGGATGCTATTTATGGATGGTTACATTCGGAAGTTAGTAAAAATAAAGTGGACCCTATATTTTATATCTGTGGGTGAGTCTAGTTTTGTTTACTGAGTCTAAAAATGATTAATCAGATATTATTAATATTAGTAAATATTTGGATGCATAAACATTATCTTATCCTCTTAAAGCACTTTAGTTAGACTGAATGTGGTTTCTGTTTGTGAAGAAAATTACGCTATTCCTAGGGGTTAGTTGAGCTATTGCATGGTTGACTTCAGTTAGAACTCATGTGGCAGAGTTTGGTGGAGTTGATGAGGCAGTTGGTGGAGTTGTGTTCGGTTTAACTTAGTTGAACTAGTTGTATTTAGTCTAACTGATAAATACACTAGTGATGAGTGGTGTGAATTAATTATTAATTAATCCACTAATTATTAACTCATAAATCAACTAAAGAATACATCAGTTAACTGCAATGCATGGACAGTTCAGTGGAGACCAGTGTTAGAGGTGGGTGAAAGGGTGAGTCTACTATCAGTTGTGACTATAGCTGTGCATGAGATTTGCACACACATTGATTGATATTGCCAATGAGGATTGCACAGTACAAGCCAGTGGGATTCAAACTTGGATCTCATCATTATTCATCTTGGATTGCGCAGTAGAGGTAGGCTAACAGGTGGAGGAGATTTGAACTTGTGACTTGTTCATATCTGAGCTAGTTAGTGTGTAACAATTGGAGATAGCGCTGAGAGATTGTGAGGAGTTTGTGCTATGTATTGTTACATGTTCTCTATCATTATAATATAAAGATAGTTGGGGGTTTTCAGCTGTAAGCTTTCCCCATTACATACTGTGTTGATATGTGTGATTGATTAATGTTTCAATGTGTGCATGCGATTGTTTTTAATTCCGCAAATTGATGATCAATGGTAGAAGAGGTTATGTATTATGCATGAAGCTCAAATAGTGTGTAATCAAGATAATCTCGGTGAATAACTCATCTATTATTCAAATTTCTACATAGAGGAGTAGTACATGTCCATATTTAAAGTTCCTCCCAAACTTGTTGCCCAATATTGAGATAACAACATTCCAAATCTAGTAGGGATGTTGGCTACTACTACATCTATCCAAACACTTTTGGCAGGATTTTGAAATAGAGTGACAACTAAATATTTAATCAGCCCTAGGAATTTTACTTTTCTTGAATCAAAGGAGAAAAAAATACTTATAGGGTATGGTTATTTGGAGTCCTAAATGGTCCATGACTGATTTGGGCATGATATTTGTTGGGGAAAAGTGACTGTATGTCATTTTATTTGTCAACTTAGGGGTTTCGTAAACTTGTGAAGCATGCATGCACTGTGTGTGCCAGAAATTGTCTTTCAGTTTAGATCAATTTAACTACAAAATAAAGAAAATAAATTCATCTAATGTATGAAATCAAATAATGAAAATGAAATTCAAGTAATCTATGAAATCAAGTAACGAAAATAAAGAAAACAAATTCAAAAGAAAATATAGCGTGCACAATTACACTTGAAGGAATTGAAATCTTAATCTAAGAAAGAATTTCAAAGCATGTAAAGAAAAACAACTAAGGTACGTTCAATCACTCCAGCATCCAATATGGAAGGATGATAGAATCACCCTCTTGAGATCATAGGTTAAAGCAAAGCAATTAAATCATACAAAGAGAAAACTCAATAATTGCATAGGTTAGACATTCAAGCACCCAATTGTGAAGTAGGACAAGTCACCTTCTTGGCCTGATCTTTAGGAACGCCCAATTATACAATTGAATGAGGATCTTAATCTAGAAAACAATGTAAAATCATGTAAAGGCAGAGCTCAATGATTGCATAGGTTAGACATTCGAGCAACCAATTGTGAAGTATGACAAGTCACATTCTTGGCCTGATCTTTAGGAAAACCCTATTATAAGATGAATGAAGATTTGATCCAGGAAAGTAAATAGCAGAACATGAAAAGGAAAACTCAATTATTGCATAGGTTAAATACTCAAGCATGCAATTTGGAAGTATGATAGAGTCACCCTCTTGACATGATCTTTAGGAGCATTCAATTATACATTTAACTGAGGATATGAATCTAAGAAAGCAAATAAATTTTAATCTATAAAAGAAAATAAATCTCACACATTTTAGGTAGCTGATCTGAAAGTAAGAGAGATGGTAAATCTAGAGGTTCCATATGTAAGAAAAACCAAGTCAAAATGAAAGAACATTCATGAGTAAGGTGCCACAATCTAATTCTGTATTCAAAGCTTGAGCATAACTCCAATTTTACACATGATTTTATAGGAGAAAGCTTCCCCTATTTATAAAAAAGTTGAGAAGCTATCTCATTAATGAGAATCCATGAATATCTCTCTATATATCTAGAGTTATAATCCAAATAGGAAGTGATAAGGCACATATCTTCTTAGAGTTACAATACAAATAGGAAATGAGACACATATCCTTATGATCCCATGATATTCTCCATCCAGATTTGAATTTGGCCTTAGGAGGCCACATAAGGGTCTTCTGGAAGCTTCTTTTTGACCTACACATGGCAAAAAACTCATTCCACTTGTTAGGTATAAGTATGTGCATATTATTTTCTAAATTTTAACCACAAATTCACTTAAAAATACTAGGATTTAATAAATTTTGGAAAAACATAAATGTAACCCAATAGTGGTAATGGTAAGGTAAATGTAATGAAATGGAGGTGGAGTGAAGGTGATAATATGGAAATATAAGTCGAAATGTAATGGAAGTAAATGACAATTTCAAGGCCCAACATACCCCCCAACTAAAGCTATTGCATTCCCTCATGAAATCTATTACATTAATTATTTTTTATCTTTGAGCTTTGGCTTAACTTTTCATGATATAATTTGATAACTTCATACTTTCGCAAAGTCTTTTAGTTGAATTGCAACATGGTTGGTTCTTGTGTTACAACCATATTTTGTTATTGCATTCAATTTTGATCTTTGAAATTTGCATAATGTTAATTTGATTATTGTTGAAAAGTATATCTTTATTGGATTGCATCATGGTTGGTTCTTGTGTGACAACCATGATTTTGTTTGTATCCAATTATCTTTTAAGTAGTTTTGAAAATCCATTGTATGCTCATAATAATAATGTAATAGTTAATATTTTTTGAAAGTATGTGAGCTTTTGAATGTGATATGAATGTGGCAAAACATGAATATGAATGTACTCCCCCCCTCAATTGATGGTATTGGAAAAGTAATGAGGAAAGAAGTGTTTTTTCCAAAAATTATTATTCTAGCTTTTCATGGAATTCTATGGTAAAAAGTTGAAAAATGACATTCCTTAACTTACCCTTTGAAAATGGATGAGTTGCATGTGTGGTGATTGCAAAATTCTGATCATAATATTCTTCATGTGGCTATACAAGTTATGGATAAAAGAGTCAGGATGACTTTTTATTGCTTCTACTAAAACTTCTGAATCTGCTGCAGAATGATGCTGATTCTGCAACTGTCCTCGGATTCTGCAGCTGTCATCTGATTATGAAGTGGCCATCTAATTCTGAAGTTACCATTTGATTCGGTAGCTGCCATCTAATTCTGCAGCTGCAGAGTGGTGTCGATCTATTGTAGCTCAAAAATGATGAAAATGATAGTCTTCATGTCTTCAAAACTCATTGGCATAATTCCTGCTATGTGAATAGATGTTTTGATGTCGAACATAGCAGGAAATTGTTGACTTAGTGGCCATTAATGGATACCACTAGTCAACACAAGAACTCTCACCATTGATGAAAATGAGAGTCAAGATGCCCAAACACATTTTACTAGATACAAATAATTTTGCTATTGTCAAGTACCTAGAAGATCCGGTGAACAACGGACATTAACGTATTCCCACTATTCGTCGACAAGAGGACTTGCCATTAATGCATGCAAGCCTTAAAGTGTTTTTCCAAGGATTTTAGACTCAAAGGACTATGGACTCAATAATTTTCATTGAAGCAAGGTTTATTTGCGAAATGAAAAGGATAGGAGAAGGAAGATGGAAATGGAAGATGAAAATGAGAACTAAGCATGTAAGTGAGATTATTTCATTTATTTGTGTGTTAGGAGTAGAAAAAAATGTAATGGAAAGTGTATGTGAATAAAGGAAAATGAACAAATGACTCTTTCTTGGAAAATAACTAGGGCTTGCTTTGAATTTCCTAGTTGGATTTATAATTCAAAAGGGAGGAAAGGTAATGGTCTTGATGGACATCAACATGGACTTGTTCTTATGTTTATCATGAAATTGTTCCTTCGAAGACCAACTGTGCATAATTGATTTTCTTTAATGATCATTCGATCATCTGAAACCTGCAAAAAAAACTTGGCATAAAGAACGTAAGTGTGGTAACAAATAAATGGCCAATTCCTTTATGATTCTTATGCAAAAATTTGAATGTCAAATGAAACAGATTAAGAAAAATAAAAATTGTTATATTCAGTCCAATTCATGATATTGATAACAATCCATTTCTAAGAAATAAGCATGAAAAATAAATCAACTCCCTATTGTCGGATGACTTCATGCACTGTGCTCAGTAATATGATTGGCATCACAAAGATTCATTGTGTCCCACAAGTTAAAGCTTCACAGAAAAATACACAACAATTTTTTTTAATACCAAATATTGAGAAATCATCTAAATAATATTCCAACTGTTTTTCAAGTTATTTCCAAATTGAATCATCACCTGTGCTACAAAATCATGTTGTCAAAAATATTTGAAGTGGTTAAAAAAGGTACTTGCACGAAAAATTATTTCAATCAAATTTTGCAAGTATTTTTCGCTTTATAAATTGCTTCAATAAATAATCATCAGATTTTTTTTTTTTTAATTACTATGTTTATTTTTTATTTTTTAGCGGAATATTTTTTTGAACCAATCTAAAACTGTTTTGACTTTAGACTGTTTGCGCAAAATAAAAATTTAAGGCTATGATAAAATATTTAGAGTTTTTCATTGAAATTTTAATTTATTAAAAATCATTAGCCTTATAATAATGCAACAAGAGTTCAAAAGATAAAGTCCATCCTTTTACTGTAGTAGAGTCCACATCATTTTGCAACCAGTTTCCTTGAGCCTCTTTATATGTGACCGAAGTCTGCTCGGCAATCGCCATTACAAGGTGTTCAAGATGATGCCACCGGATTGAACCATTGTTGTGGATAAGAAGCTCCCTCAATATTTTTCTCATATCAGGATCTAGATTAGCAAGTAATCTGCCTATAATTATAAAGCCCACACATGACAGTGTTGAAAGCAACAAAATTAGGCACACAACCCTTTGTGGGCATTTGACTCAACAAATTTCTAGCCTTATCAATCTCCCCTTCCTCATAAAGAGCACTGATTAGTAAATCAAATCGGACTCTTAAATCACGTGCTATGTGGAGTAGAGTTTGTTATTAACTTGAATTCTTTCTCTTGGAGGGTGTCGTATTCAAATAGTTCAAAAGAAATCATTTTTCCCTCACGTAGTCTGCAAAATAGAGCTCCAAAGAACTCTGAATTTCTCTGAAATGGTCATGAAATCTAGAAAATTGCTCATGAGTTACCTAATTGTCCCTCTTTCCAAAAAAACCCATGTTTTATTTTTTCCTAATTCGCTTTGGTTTTCTCGGAAAATTTGTTTTAAAATCGTGTGTTTTAACAGTTACACATTTTTGGCAATTAAGTTTTCTGGCAATTACGTTTTCTGGGAATTACCTCTGCAAAAATCAATTTCGGATTTTTCAAATGATTCTGCCTCTAGTTTTGCTGTAGTCTCTGCAACTTTGACATTGATATATGTGGGTAATGTCCTCGGGTGAAGAATTTTGTTGTAATTCCTGAGAAAATTTCTCGTCTCCCTTGGCTTTCCTCTCTTGCCATTCCTTATTCTGATGAGATTCTCTTTTTCTTGCTTCTTTCACAACATCTTATTTTCTTATTCTATGCTCTTCGACCTGAGAATGTTGTTGATGATATTTTTGAACTGCAAAGATATTATTATCACTAGATTTGGCACAGTTCAATCTAGCCTATGTTCATGCACATTCTAAATATACCTTCTACACAGAGTTGTGATGGTTTAAATTATAGGAGTTGTGGTTTCTTGGATGAGATTGGATTTGGATTTCTTGAACATGTTGAACATCATCAAGTGTGTGTACAACATGGATTTGAGGTCTGCACATATGCGTAAGGCCAAGCCAATGGTTGGTCTCACACATATGCGTGGGCTTCCTTTGGTTTTAAGTTATGATTAAAGGGCATGGGCCATTAGTTGTTTTGATTTTTTTTTTATTATGTTTTTTTTTTTAATTTTTTAATTTTTTTTTTGTTTTCATATAAAAAATTTTCAATTTTCTTTTTTTTAAATTACATATGCTACATTCAAAAATAAAATAATATATATATATATATATATATATATATATATATATATATATATATATATATATATATATATATATATATTAATTTAAACAAAACTTTTTTTTTAAAGAAAAATTGTGCACATGCAATTCAATAAATCAAAAAAAAATTGAGAGGGTGCAAAACATTAAAATTTGCAGAACATATCCAAAAAAGGATCATGTCTCAAACGATGATTTTCAATAGAATTGTAGATCAATTTCTAGCAATTTTTTAACGAATTTTTTAATTTTCATTTTTAAATTGACTGATCTTATTTTCTGATCTTCTAGGTCACAACGAGGCAGGCGAAGATAACATACTAGTTAGCGTCGTTAAATAAATTAATATTTTCACACACAAAATTTATTTCTGATGGTGATAAAAAAACGAAGTGATTCTTACTACGTCACTGAAATTTATTCAAAATGAATTAATCAACGTTGACTATTATTTTTTTTGGAAACAAAATTATAAAATTATAAAATTCTAGCCAAGCTTGGTTTTATTTTTATTTTTCCAATCTATCTAAATTTTTTTTTTAAGTATATTCATGCTTCCAATGAAGCCATTTACAGATTATAATTTTTGAAATTCTCACATCCAAACTTGAAAAATGTACCTGATTATTTGTAAGGATATGAAAAATTGTCTTGATCTTTCGATTTTCCGCAAGGATCTCTTGAAGAATTGATGAATGTTGTGACATAATCGCTTTTTGATACCATTCCTCAATGTAGTCTTTGGGCTGCATTCTAGACCCTTTGTCTATAAATGGTTAGTAAAAAAAAAAAATACACTCTAGACTGAAAGCTAGTTCCTATGCACACTTCCCCGAAAATGACACCAAAGTGTTGTGGCAAAGTGATTTTCTGTCATTTAATTTGTCAACCCGGGGGTTTCGTAAACTTGTGAAGAATGCACACAATGTATGTGATAGAAATTTTCTTTCAGTTTAAATCAATTTAACTACAAAATAACGAAAATCAATTCATCTAATCTATGAAATCAAATAATGAAAATGAAATTCAACTAACCTATGAAATCATGTAATGAAAATAAAGAAAACAAACTCAAAAGAAAATATAGCGTGCACAATCACACTTGAAGGAATTGAAATTTTAATCTAAGAAAGTATTTCAAAGCATGTAAAGAAAAACAACTAAGATACGTTCAATCACTCCAGCATCCAATATGGAAGTATGATAGAATCACCCTCTTGAGATGATGTACAAGCAACTGATTATAATTTAGTTTTTAAATATAGGAAAGAAATTAAAGCATGCAAAGAGAAAACTCAATAATTGCATAGGTTAGACATTCGAGCACCCAATTGTGAAGTATGACAAGTCACCTTCTTGGCCTAATCTTTAGGAACACCCAATTATACGATTGAATGAGGATCTTAATCTAGAAAACAATGTAAAAGCGTGTAAACGCAAAGCTCAATGATTGCATAGGTTAGACATTTGAGCACCCAATTATGAAGTATGACAAGTCACCTCCTTGCCCTGATCTTTAGGAACACCCAATTATACAATGACTGAAGATTTGATCTACAAAAGTAAATAACAGAACATGAAAAAGAAAACTTAATTATTGCATAGGTTAAATACTCGAGCATGCAATTTGGAAGTATGACAAAGTCACCCTCTTGGCACGATCTTTAGGAGCATTCAATTATACATTTAACTGAGGATTTGAATCTAAGAAAGAAAATAAATTTTAATCTGTAAAAGAAAATAAATCTCACACATTTTAGGTAGCTGATCCAAAAGTATGAGAGATCGTAAATCGAGATGCTCCATATGTAAGCAAAAAAAATTCAAAATGAAAGAACATTCATGAGTAAGGTGCCACAATCGAATTCTGTATTCAAATCTTGAGCATAACTCCAATTTTACACATGATTTGGTACGAGAAAGATTCTCCTATTTATACAAAATATGAGAAGCTATCTCATTAATGAGAACCCATGAATCTCTCCCTATATCTCTAGAGTTACAATCCAAATAGGAAGTGATAAGGCACATGTCTTCTTAGAGTTACAATACAAATAGGAAATGAGACACATATACTTATGATCCCATGATATTCTCCATCCAAATTTGAATTTGGCCTTAGGAGGCCACATAAGGGTCTTCTGGAAGCTTCTTTTTGACCTATGCATGGCAGCAAACTCATTCCACTTGTTAGGTATAAGTATGTGCATATTATTTTCTAATTTTTAACCACAAATTCACTTAAAAATACTAGGAATTAATAAAGTTTGGAAAAACATAAATGTAACCCAATAGTGGTAATGGTAAGGTAAATGTAATGAAATGGAGGTGGAGTGAAGGTGATAATATGGAAATATAAGTGAAAATGTAATGGAAGTAAATGACAATTTGATGCAGGTTAACCCTGCAAACCCAGAATCTCTCCTTCAAGTGCATATACAAAATTCATCTCAAATAATTGCCCAATAAAACTTCAATGTCTAGGCAAATTCACACACCATCATTCGCGGAAGCTTCATCTTAGCAATCCTTACACTCTGATTATCAAATCATACAACAAATTCTCATATGAGGAAGCTCTTCAAACATAAGGTTCAAAAACCACACCCAACTGTCTACTTTTCCACACTTTCAAATAGCATTAAAAACCCTTTATAAAAAGTCTCATAAAGACTTTAACCAACCATTAGTTTCAAATTTTAAATTCCAGGATTTTATAATTAAACCCCCAATGCTTGTCATGGTATGAGAATGTTTCAATTCAAAGAATAGAACTTGTTTGATTAAATGTTAATGAGATTTCATGTGGCTTTAATAAAATTCTTTCCTCCCACATATGCACTAATATACTAAAGTGAAGAATAATATCATCCATACATACCATGTCTTGTCTGCCATGAAGATATCTAATTTCCAGTGGTCACTTTCTCAATAATATACATGTTGCCCATTCTTTACTACATACGATGCCTTGACAATACGTATTGTGACTCATGATAATGCCAAAGTGAGAATTGATTCACTTTTACTTGAATGCCATCTACGTTGTAGACTCAAACCGAAATTCATTTCCATATTGTCCCAAGAGATCAGGATTTTCTACAAGTGTAGAGTCTTACACTAACTCTCCATTCCTCACATTAATCTCTCGCAGTTTGAAATAGGCATTGATAATAGTGAATTTGGATCCGTAAGTCATAACTTATACCTTCGAGTTTTAATCTCAGTCTTACGTTCCCGTTGGTATTTTCTTCATAAAGGAATGTATTTCATTCCCAATATGGTTTCTCCTACTCATGACGCAATACTCGAACTGTATATCCTACAACAAATTCAATGTTCGACCTCCCAGATTCCAGAGTCATGAAAAAATAGCGTATGCACTATACAAACAGTTCATTCAGATTTATTTAAAACGTGCCTCATACCCATCACTAAATCGATTCACCATTACCGGTCTTAACAAGTCGATTTCAATTATGTACAATTTGACCTTTAATTGCAATTGGTTCTCCACCAACAGGATCAAAGCACATTGATTCTCTGTTTTAACTAGTGCCCAGCACAATTTCAGAATAGAAATGAAAATCGATCCCAATTGAATCTGGCAATCATAACTGGTTTATTGCTACAAATCATACCTTAACAACAGATTTCCTTCAGATTCTAATTAGAGCGATTTCACCATCCATGAAATCGACTTCCCAAAGCCGACATATCAATCCCAACTTCATTGATATTCGATCCAGTCCTTTACCAGGATGATCGATCCTTTTTTTTCCTGTGTTTCCTTCAATAGATGTAGATTTAATTCACTTCAAAACATGAATAGATGTCAATTCAAATCGATTCTTTCTTCAATAATAAATCAACTACATTCGATTTCATTATTTCAGCAACAGAGATTTAACCTCTATTCAAGTGGTTACTCGGAATCTACACCATGGCTGCATTTCATTTTGTTCAATGCTGTAAATCGACTTGAAAATATTCTCGGCATTTAAACAATTGAATCATCAACCTTTCACTACTCATTTTGAGTTCAGAAACTAAAATTCATCAATGCTTCATTCTCACAATTTTCAGTTCAACAACCAACCTTATAGTACTGAAAACATACTTTTCATATTAACAATGAAAATACTTACAAACTTTTTTCCTTGGTCAGATATTCAAAATTCGTGGCCCTTTCAATTTCCCTGAGGCTTATAACTTGGCTGTCCAAACCTCAGTTCTCAATCACTCTATTTTTCTTGATCTATTTGGCCTTTGAGGCTCATTAATTTATACAATTTTAAAATGATCTAATTTGAGTCCAATCCCTTTAATTTCTCAACAAAATCCTAAAATCACTCTTGAATCCCTAAGGATCCCCTCTCACCCAAAATTAATGAAACTAATTTCTAAATTAAAATCTCTCATCCCTTTACATCCTCAACTGACCAAATTCTCTCATATTTGAGAATTATTTACAATATTTAATTAAAAATACATAAAAACCACTGAAATCATTTATAAAAATCTAGCTCTTTTAAAAACTTAAACACCCCTAAGTTTTAATAAATACAAAGTATTTCTCTTTGCCTAATGCTCCTGCATCAGACTTCCAAGGTTGAAAATGATCATGATCTCCTGATCATGCGTTTTAAGTCTTTGTATTTGTTTTCCTCGATCCCACACTTTGTTCTGCAAGTCATCATCTATATCTGCTGTCGTATGCTACTTTTTTTAGGTCTCCATATTTTATGTTGTCTTGCTCCACTCTCTGCACTTTCACAATCTGTCTCCGTATTCATTTTGCTACTATTGAT
The DNA here is from genome assembly GCA_034641835.2 of Pinus albicaulis. Classification (NCBI taxonomy): domain Eukaryota; kingdom Viridiplantae; phylum Streptophyta; class Pinopsida; order Pinales; family Pinaceae; genus Pinus; species Pinus albicaulis. Next base: position 75,536,454 of record MU968359.1, read on the forward strand.
GCTTCTCTTTCTTACTAATGTCTTCCTCTGGGATACTTTCATCATGATTCTTCTGATTAATTCAATTTCTCGGTTCAATAAATCTTCAGATTGCTAATTTCTTGATGCTTGATAAGCTCTTACTCGTTCAGTTCTTACTTCTATGCTTGTTTCCATTCTTACTCGCTCAGTTTTTACTGCTATGTTTCCTTCTGTTCTTACTGCCACCCAATCATCCATGCCCTCTTGTCTTCTACAACGTAAAACTTCTCCTCTACCTCCTCCTATCAGTAACTTACTGGACTGGTACATTGTGTACTTCTTTCTACTGTCTTCATCCTCTTGTATCTGCAATTCCCAATTTTGAAATTGAGATTCTTCCTGCACTGAATTTTGATTATTCAGCATCCTTTCCAGCAACATAACTTCTTCATCCCATGGATTAGAAATTTCCATATAATTTTCTTCTTCCTTCATTTGACTGCTCAACTGAGTCAAATGTTCTTCAGCACCTGCAATAACACCTGCATTCACAAAAAACTTGTTAAAAAAAAATCATAAGGCATCAGTGCCTTACTTTCCTCTGCCAACACCTTGGTATGATGTTCTAAATTTTCCATCTCAATCAGCACATCAGTATGCTGATTCTCTTTTCCCAGAGAATTCTCTGAAGAACTCTCAAGACTGTCAACCAGTCTTTCTCTCACACCGTCTGTCTGCATGATGTATTTCTTCTCTGGTTCACTGTACTGAACTCTTTCTTTTGCTGCAATCTCTCTATCATACTCTGAATTTACCAACAAGTATTCCAACAATGCAATTTCTCTGTGGCATTGCTGAAGCATATCTTCATCATGTATCATCCCTGCATTCATACACAAATCTTCAGTTTAAAAACTACAAGTTTCAAGAGTCTCAACTGTTGGTTTATATATCGGCTCTTCAAGCTCATCCTCTTCTTCATTCACAAGAACTTCCTCTTGTACTGTAACAGCTTCAAGTACAAATGCATCACTGCTTTCTTCTTCAGAGTATTCATCTTCTGAAAGATACTTTTCCATACTCGTGACAGCTTCACAAGATTGTGCATCCTCTTCAGTAAAACCTATAATCACATCACAATTGTCAGCTACAAAAATACAAGATTTTACATCATCCAGCTGATTTGGAATTTCCCAATAGTTCAAGAAATCATCAATGATCTCCTCTTATGTTTCATCAATGGAAACCTCCCCTTCCAACTTAGCTGTTCTGAGTTGTGTACACCCCAACTGTACATCCATCATCTGCTCGAGTTTCCTCAGCTCTTCTATTAATTGCATGTTTATATGTTGATCTCTTTTCCGTTGTAGCCCCTGCCATTTCACTTTCTTCCTCATGGTCCAACCATGTCTCTGGTCCTTCGTATTTTCCCGTAACACTCCCATCAATAACTCAAGATGAACTGCTATCTCAGATTTCTCTTTCTCATACTCTTCATCATTAAACTTCTTCCCTATGCCATTTGCCTTGGCATCTTTCTTCCTCTTTCTACTGTGGCCTCTTTCTGAACCTCTGCTCTCTCCTTTATGACTTTCAATAGTCACCTCCTTCGCCATGAGTTTCTCACCCATGAGTTGCACCAAGCCTCTGCAACAACAAACTCTCCTGCTGCCACTTACCTCACCAATCCTTTCCTCCAGATCTAGTCTTTTGGTAATCACCGATGCTCTGCTAGAACCTTTCGAGCATTCTCTTCTGCTCCTTCAGGCTTCACTCATCTGCAACTTTATTCAACCTCTGTTGAATCTTCAGTTTCTACCATTCTCTCTTAGAATCCCTCGCTGGACTCTTTCATCACTGCACTCCAGCTGTGATCTGCTTCTTCCCGCTAAGATTTTCTTCAACCTGCTTACAACCTGAACTTTGCAAAAAGTCTTCAAACCAGAGTTAAATAATCATCTACAAACTCACCTTCAAGATTCTGTTGATATTGCTTCATTTCATCAACTGCACTGCGTCCCTGTGCTGCAATATTCATCAGTTTCAAAATCTGAATTCACTCATCACATGCAATTAACTCAAAATTAAAAAAAAATTAAAAAAAAAACTTGAATCTTCACATAGAGCTATTCCAGCTCTGATACCAAAATGATGCAGGTTAACCCTTCAAACCCAGAATCTCTCCTTCAAGTGCATATACAAAATTCATCTCAAATAATTGCCCAATAAAACTTCAATGTCTAGGCAAATTCACACACCATCATTCGCGGAAGCTTCATCTTAACAATCCTTACACTCTGATTATCAAATCATACAACCAATTCTCATATGAGGAAGCTCTTCAAACATAAGGTTCAAAAACCACACCCAACTGTCTACTTTTCCAAAATTTCAAATAGCATTAAAAACCCTTTATAAAAAGTCTCATAAAGACTTTAACGAACCATTAGTTTCAAATTTTAAATTCCAGGATTTTATAATTAAACCCCCAATGCTTGTCATGGTATGAGAATGTTTCAATTCAAAGAATCGAACTTGTTTGATTAAATGTTAATGAGATTTCATGTGGCTTTAATAAAATTCTTTCCCCGCACATATGCACTAATATACTAAAGTGAAGAATAATATCATCCATACATACCATGTCCTGTCTGCCATGAATATCTCTAATTTCCAGTGCTCACTTTCTCAATAATATACATGTTTCCCATTCTTTACTGCATACGATGCCTTTACAATACGTATTGTGACTCATGATAATGCCAAAGTGAGAATTGATTCACTTTTACTTGAATGCCATCTACGCTGTAGACTCAAACCGAAATTCATTTCCATATTATCCCAAGAGATCAGGATTTTCTACAAGTGTAGAGTCTTACACTAACTCTCCATTCCTAACATTAATCTCTCACAATTTTAAATAGGCATTGATAACAGTGAATTTGGATCCGTAAGTCATAACTTGTACCTTCGGGTTTTAATCTCAATATTACGTTCCCATTGGTATTTTATTCATAAAGGAATGTATTTAATTCCCAATATGGTTTCTCCTACTCATGACGCAGTACTCGAACTATATATCCTGCAACAAATGCAATGTTCGACCTCCCAGCTTCCAGAGTCATGAAAAAATAGTGTATGCACTATACAAACAGTTCATTCAGATTTATTTAAAATGCGCCTCATACCCATCACTAAATCGATTCACCATTTCCAGTCTTAACAAGTCGATTTCAATTATGTACAATTTTACCTTTAATTGCAATCGGTTCTCCACCAACAGGATCAAAGAACATTGATTCTCTGTTTTAACTAGCGCCCAACACAATTTCAGAATAGAAATGAAAATCGATCCCAATTGAATCTGGCAATCATAACTGGTTTATTGCTACAACTCATACCTTAACAACAGATTTCCTTCAGATTCTGATTAGAGCAATTTCACCATCCATGAAATCGACTTCCCAAAGCTGACATATTAATCCCAACTTCATTGATATTCGATGCAGTCCTTTACCAAGATGATCGATCATTTTTTTCCTGTGTTTCCTTCAACAGATGTAGATTTAATTCACTTCAAAACATGAATAGATGTTAATTCAAATCGATTATTTCTTCAATAATAAATCAACTACATTCGATTTCATTTTTTAAACAACAGAGATTTAACCTCTATTCAAGTGGTTACTCGGACTCTGCACCATGGTAGCATTTCATTTTGTTTAATGTTGTAAATCGACTTGAAAATATTCCGGGCATTTAAACAATTGAATCATCGACCTTTCACTACTCAATTTGAGTTCAGAAACTAAAATTCATCAATGCTTCATTCTCACAATTTGCAGTTCAACAACCAACCTTATAGTACTGAAAACACAATTTTCATATTAACAATGAAAATACTTACAAAATTTTGTCCTTGGCCAGATATTCAAAATTCGTGGCCCTTTCAATTTTCCTGAGGCTTATAACTTGATTTTCCAAACCTCAGTTCTCAATCACTCTATTTTTCTTGATCTATTTGGCCTTTGAGGCTCATTAATTTATACAATTTTAAAATGATCTAATTTGAGTTCAATCCCTTCAATTTCTCAACAAAATCCTAAAATCACTCTTGAATCCCTAAGGATCCTCTCTCACCCAAAATTAATGAAACTAATTTCTAAATTAAAATCTCTCATCCCTTTACATCCTCAGCTGACCAAATTCTCTCATATTTGAGAATCATTTACAATATTTAATTAAAAATACATAAAACCCACTCAAATCATTTATAAAAATATAGCTCTTTTAAAAACTTAAACACCCCTAAGTTTTAATAAATATAAGGTATTTCTCTTTGCCTAATGCTCCTGCATCAAAATTTTAAGGCCCAACAATATTATGTCAGGCTCCAGAATCCAACATGGCATTGTGAAGTATCAGGTCATGCACATTTAGGCTTACATAAAACGGGTGTACGTCATCATTTTAAATTGTGACGTATGGGCCAAATACAAATTTCGGGGCATCATCATCTAAGTTCAAGGAGTCTTGAGAGATTTTATTGAGCTAACCATTTTCCAAACTTTTAATCATAGTAGAAATCCTTTTACTATATTTTTTATTTTTTAAAAGCTTAGCAAATGGAACGAAAACTTTTAACTTATTGATTTCAGACTCTAGATTGAAAATTGATGATGTTTTATCAACATATGTAGTGTCTTTCCTTGGTTCCTTCAAATTATCCTTCTTTGGATCCTTTGTTTATCCTTCTTTGGCTCCTCTCATATTTTCATAATCTCTCTTCTTGGCTCAGCTTGCTTTTCGATTGTTGTTTTCAAAGGTGAAGCTTTAATGGGAACATTCCTACCTCTAAGAATATACTTTCTTTGAAAATCAACCACCACATTATTGTATCCTTGCTGATATTGAATTGAATCACAAATATGCATGCTAGAATTTACTCCTAAGCATCCAATAGACTAGTCATGTTCTTCTTTGGTGGCAAAAACATGGATTTCTTTGTCATCCAAGCATCCAATCTGCGAATATTCATCATCATTGATATATTAATCAACAAATTCTTATAAAAATGGAGGTTTGATAGTGGTATGTTGTTCTTCAGGAGTTTTTGCTCTCTAGGGTGATTCTGAGTACCCTGAGGTCTCCTGAAATTTGTATTTCAGTCTTGAGGTTGATTCTCACCTCAGGGATGAGTCAATTTATCAACCAACTTCTCCATATTTTTCATCATTACATAAAATTTTAAATCAAGGGATGATGATGAATCTTCTTTGTAACCTACCCATATTTCATCTCTCATTTTTTCCTTCTTTTCCAACGAATTGGATTCTACTCCAATTGTGTTTCTTTGCATTTTTTCTAGAGTAATGAGGTTCCTTTCTCTTAGCTGATATGCCAACTCAACATCAAAAAAATCAAGAAAATGTAATAATGCTACACCAGAAGGAGGCTTAACTTCAAGTGGAATATAATTATAAATTTTTATTGAATTTGAATGTGATATCTTATACAGATTCCCCAGGGTTCCTCTTGAGTGTATTATACTGGGCTAATATATGTAAAGGGTTTTTCTTGACCTCCCATCTAGCAAGAAAAATTTGTTGGAACTGTTGAAAATTATTAATACTAGATGTGGGTAAAGAAATGAACCATTTATTCACTTCACCTTATTGGTTTTGTGCAAACAGTATGAGATTTATATCTTCGTGGTAAAATTCCTCCAAATCTATGAAATCATTGAGTTTTTCTATATGATTTTGAGTTGTATAATACCCCATACCATAATATTGAATAAGGAGTTATCCATAGTTTGCAGGAAGATCATGAAAAATACCTTGAAGGTTCAAAGGAGCATATATAACAACCATTATGTTAGGTGTAGTTATGATAGGATTTTGGAAAGCATATGTAAAGGGAAACAAAGGATTTTTAACAGAATCCGATGGCCCAAGACTATGAGATCTGGTAGAATGGGGAGGTGTATTTATAACTGAGAATACTGGAATGGAATATGGAAAAGTCACAGATGTAGCTGCAACAACTTGAAGTTCTTGAATTCTATGTTCTAAATCCTGAAAATGAGACCCAATTTCTTGGTCTTGTGGTAATAATCCAAATTTTGGGATAAAAGTATCGTTGACATAAGGTTTTAAAATTGTCGAATCTAAAATAGTATCTGAAAGATGACTTTCATATTTATATATAAAAAGGGAATTTTTGAAATTTTCATAAAAATGTAAATCTTCAATACTTTCAATATTTGTAGATAATGAATTTTATCTTCCTAGAATATTACCTGATTTCTTAGAAATTTTCTTTTTAAATAGATTTTCCAGGCTTGACAGAAATTGTGGCGGATTCGGATTAGGATTCCTTCGAGTATAGACACCTGTATGAGTCAGAAATCTTCCAATATGAACCCTTCAAATGATAATGTGGAGTCGCCCGAGAAAACTAATTGCAGCCAAAATGATACACAAATCTCTATTTTCCCCCAGATATTTGATCTTTAACCATAAAATAATTAAGGAAAAAATATGTTTTTCGTTCCCTAGAAACTGCACCAAAATTAAGAAAGTTTTTGACAAACAAACGAAAGAATATGATTTCAAAATCCAGGGCCTGGTTTTAAAATGGGATGAAAAAATTGAGGATAAAGGAAAGCATGGAGAATTTGAGAACCTTTGGAAGGGACCATGCAAAATCATTAAATTCTGGGAGAAAAATAGTTTCATCTTAGAAGGGCCACAAGGTGAAGATATACCTGGAGGTACAATGAATGGATGGTTTCTAAAACATTATATTTCGTGAAAGTTGAACCATTTTAAATTTTCATTTTAAATATCCATATTTTTCAAAATATCTTATAGTGTGGATGAATTTTATAAAAGGACTTGAATCTAGAAGTGAGGCCATGAGGTCCTGCTGGTATTCATTAGGAATAAGTTTTATTTTAGAAAAGTCGTAGTATTTTACTTTCAAGTTCAAAGTTTGTAAAATCATCTATTTAAGATGAGGTCTTACTTCTCCTAAAATTTTATTTTCAGTTAAAATTTTGCAATGGATGAGGCCACTAATCTATGGGGAAGTTCTTGCTGCTATCGTTGATCAACAACATCCCTGTGGACCTAGTTATTATCACCAAAAACTTCATTTTTTATTTTTAATTTTAATTTTGACAACTATGTTGTCAAAATTTAAGGTTGTAATAAACAAGTTAATACTATTAGTAGTGTTTCGAGACACAATATGGTTGGTAAGAGAATATCGTTGACAGCGGGGATAACACTATTTTATCATTTCTCCGACAGACCAATTGTTAGAAATTAAATATTTTATAAATGTTTAAAGTGCTGAATTTTTTTACCACATCAGTGTCAGGTTTTTGAGTGCGGGTGTCTTTGTTATGATCCAAAGGGTAAAGTATTAATTTGATTGTTCTTACCTTATGTAATCATTAAAGGTACTATATGATCGATTTCTTGTAATTATGGATCATGATTCACAAGCGTGGTAAAGGGTGATGTTAAGTTTAATTTGACATATATGTGGGTTCACCATATCAAAAAAATTGTAATGGTAAATGGTTTCGATTTCCACTTGGTGATTGAAACAGTTTTTAATGCGGAAACGTAGCAGAAAATTCCATAGAGAGTGTTAGCCAAAATGGGAAAGGGAGGAATTCTAGATCGAATTGAACCTAAAGAGCTAGAGTATTGATTGTTTACCTTGGTCTCCTACATTTGTTCCAGTAGCTAGGATGGATTCATTTTTACTACCAATTTTCCGATTATCACAATTTTGTAGCCTAATCATTTGCAACAGGTTTTGATGGGATCCATGTAAAGGTAGGTGGTTTAGATTTTTAAGTTACAGAGCATGCTTTTGATGAAGCCACAACTTTACCCATGGACAGAGATAGGGTTTTTCACAGCCATATCCTAGTAGTCATAGTTTTTCCATCATTATTCAAAGAAGAGCAAAAAGCAAGGAACTAGAATGTCAGGGTTCAAAAGAATTGGATACAAGACAAATGGTGTGCTCCCTTGTGGGTTTTCCAACATTATTTTACTTGTGAGGGTCAATATAATAGAATCAATTTGTATCACTTATACTTCCTAGTACATTTGGATGGGAATATCAGGATTAATCCCTATTTTTACTTGCTGGAGAGCCTCAAGCACATGGATGCTAGATATAGGTCTAGGACTAATCCCTCTTAACATTTTATTTATCACAAGGCATTAGTTAATATTTTAATATAAATTCAATTGGTAAACCTTGAGAGAACCTGGGATCATTTTATTTTCTAGGAGGGTTCCAGCCTTAGCCTGCTAGAATGAAAAGAGGTAGAACTCAAACCATCACAAGCATAAATAAAAATCAGTCTCAAGTTCATGTTAAGACTCCCATTATGTTTGAAAACTCATATTCCCCATCTACCTCAGCTTCCCCCGAAACCCCCAAGGTCTATCAAAGGAAAACTACTTGGTATCACAAGTCATTGTCTCCATCATTGAAAATCCTAGACGCTGATATTGACTCCACTAATTTTTCAGTTTTTCCCTCAGAAAACACCCCTACAGTCACAGTTATACCTAAAGATTTAAAGGGAAAGGAGCCAATAACAGAGGAAAGGGAAAATGAACTTTCACCTGAAATTTCCAAACAAGATAATAGGCACACTAGGCCAAGAAAAAATCTACGATATAAATTCAAGCTCATAATAAACCTGGAGGTAGCTAACTAGGTCATTGACATATATTATGCGCCTCCGAAGGACTTAATTATAAATAAAAAATCCATAAATTCTAAGAACAAATCTGCAAGCCCTCACAAGAAGAAAAATGAACAGGTTTCCAAAGCAAATCCCTTGGATAATAGAAAGAAAAAAAAAACAAATATTAAACAAGTTATATGTGTTACTCGAGGCTTCCAATACCCTCAAATAATATGTTAGAGTATCAGAACCATTTTTTCCCACGTTTTTAAGCCAAAAATTCAGTTTTTCTTTTTGTTGACAGTCGGTCTGCCAGTTTCATATACACTATGAGGATTAGGAGAGCTAGCAATGCCCTTGTCGGAAATTTTTGAAAGCCTTGGTAGTGTGTATGTCAACTATTTTGAAAAAACTACATACAAAGTTGTAAACAAAACCTATAGGAAAATCTTGACAGAGTTCTTGTCGGCGATTTTGAAACATAAAAAACCCGTCAATGAAGGACATCTATAAGAAAATGTTGGTAGCGTCCTAGTCAACGATTTTTCTAGAAAATGAAATAGAGATGCTAACATCTCTATTGTCAGAAATATTTGACAATATTGACCTCCCGGTTGTCAGCTACATCTCATATCAGAAAATCAGTAATACATACAAGTTTCCTATCAATGTTTTTTTCAGGAAAATCATAGAATAACATAAGACATCTAGGGATGTGTTTTGTTGAAAACAACGAATATAATTTACAGAGGGACTTGTTTTGTTGAAAAAAAAGGAGATAATTTACAAAGGGACATGTTTTGTGGAAAAAAATGAGATCACCTATAGAGGCACTTGTTCTATTTTCCAGCTACGTAGTTGACCAGATCACTTTATTTTTGCCTAGATTTAAGTAAATTTTCCTACAATTTTTGTAGGGTTTATTAGATATTTTCCAAGTCTATATTTTCCATGCATGATCTTGAATATATTTTAGGTATATTAGTATTTTCATTATGATTGTTATATATTTTTTCAAAATTTAATGTAAATCTCTATAAATACAACTTATGAATAATGAAACATGGTTGGAAATCATTTGAGAAACACTTGTAGTCTGAGTATATTTGAGCAATATTAAATGTATTTAAAGTGTTTGATGAGAAGTTAGTATAAAATTCATGAATTTCATTTCCCTATCAGTATTTATCTGTTACGTAATTTATTTCTTCCATGTATGAGAATGCTATTTTATGAGATTTGATTTCACTGATGCTCCCCTCTTAAATTATCAGTCATTAATATTTGTTACTCTAGTCATATATAAAATTTGTTTTCTTCCAGTACCCCTTTATTCTAAATCTCCAAATAGTCAAAGGATGTGTTTCTACCATGATTTGTGCCATTTTCTCATTAGATCTGTAATCTCATTTGGTTGATATCTTGACTCCATGTCCAATGGTAGGTTTTGAAGAGTCACCTAACCAATATATCCCTAGACCTAAATCTAGCCACCTGAACTCAATTGCAGAAAACCTTCTACTACAGTGACCATGGAGTAGTTTAATTTTATGGAGATATCCCTCTTCGGGTTAAAGGGCCAACTTTAGCCTAAAATAGGTTTTGAGGTTACCTTAGGGTTTTTCCCCATAGCCAGGGTTTTTCCTTGACTGATAACACCTAGATAAAAATAATTATTATTTGGAAACCCTTGATATGTGTTTAACCGAATAAGGGAATGGAGGGGACTATATCTTTAACCAGGTTAAGTAAGCAAACCAAGGTAATCCACAAGATGAATCAATAATTCTTGAAAGACCAAGACCTTTCACTTAGAGAATTAAACCTAAACAAAGAAGTTCGAGTTCTACCAGTGTGTCGCCAAGTGTTGAAGTTGCGATCAACACCCTCTAAAATTTTTCCTACACTTGAATTTTGGAGCCTACTAAGGATCTTACAATCTGTCATTCCATAATCCCTTTATTTTTTATTGATATTTTTTAAATCGTTCAAGTATTTTTCTCAAAGTTATAACTTTTGAAGCCACTTTTTTACACATGCTCAGTCCTTAAAACACATATGAGTGTACAGGCATGAATAGGAACAACACCATCCATTAATATAGTGCTTATGCGATGTTCAACTCATGTCGACAGTTAGTGCACACCCTAATTGATAGTCTCCCTCGCTTCATTTGTATTTGTATTTATATTTTGGTGAGTTTTCTCAAGTGTAGTCTTTTATGCACTTCCAATTTCACCAGTCTCATTTCATGTTCACAACTATCATGTTTTCTTCCTTTCACTTGGATAAGTGTCATTTTCATGTTAATTTCACTATTTTATGTGTTTCTTTCAAGGTCGTTTTCATTTTTCAAGTGTCCTCTTCATGTTTTCCTCCTGCCCAGTGCAAGTTGTAAAGGAATTAGCCCTCTTACTAAGTGATGAGCACAACTTATTCATGAGTCTCATTGATGTATATTTTCCTCCCATACTTTTGCAGTAGGTATTTTGTAAGGTCTCCTCCCTCTCATAGTGCATTATTACTTATTAGGATAAGCGACCTAGCCTTTCGCTACCTCCCTGAGTGAAAATCACATTCCATATGAACAAGCAATCATTTTTGGAGAGAACTATTCCCTCCCAAGCCTAAGCATGCTTCAAACACTCAGTGAAAAAGTGAACTTAAGAAGAACACGAACCTTATCTCCCTTCAAAATAACACTTCAAAACAACAAAGAACACTTCAGAATAACGAATATCCTCTATCTCTTTAAAGGAGCATGGGGCAATCACGAAGCCTGAAACCTTCATCCTTCCCTCTTCCCTTAGGGTGCATGGTGTAGTCATGAAGCACTAAGATTTAATCCTTATTTTTCCTTAGGGTGCATGGTGTAATCACGAAGCTTGAAGCCTTCATCATTCCCTCTTCCCTTAGGGTGCATGGCAAAACCACAAATCTCGAAGCCTTCATTTGAGCACACTCCTTCGACTCAAAGAACTATGCCCTCCTTGAGAACATGACATCACGAAGTAACAACAAACAAGATTTGTGCTTCACCTATGTGTCGTGTTCCATCCTAATTTCTCTTGAGCACACAAGCACACTGGGAAGGCTAGAATCCTGATCCCTTATTCCTTCAATGTGTGCCCCGGCACCCTCATTCATCCCTTGAGCACACAAGCACACCCTGAACCAACGAATGATTATCCTTCGTGCTTTAGACCTACAAAATTCACCCTTGAGTTCTCTCTCTATCTTGATTGAGTTCACAAGCGCACCTTGAAGGCCTCTTGTGAGCCTTGACCTTTCATTTCTTTCAGCGCAGTAAAAAATGAATAGTGGAGCCTTCGTAAGCCATCGATGTGTTCAACTATGCTTTTCCCATCAATCCTCCTTCTTTCAACCCTTTCACAGGCCTATCATGGGCTTATCATTTCATAAGCTAGGTAGTGATAGAAAATATGTTTTTAATATTGATTTTTCTTTGTCATGAATGATTTTATTTCGGAGGAGTACATTCTTAGCATGGCAAGGTGATTCTAAAAGTAGATAGAAAGGAGAAAGAATAAAGAAACACATGCAGAGAAGAAGAAAAAAATAAAACTGCCATGGATACATGAATCAAATCATGGACCAAAACATAAGAATACATTGCAGATGACTCAGAGGATACCAAAGCTCACCCAAGAACCCTTAGAGGGTGAATATAAGAAACAAAGTGGATATTTCATGAAGATGAAGTATAGATCAGATCTACCATCAAGAATGAAATATGATGCACCAAGGAAGAAAAATTTGCATTGCCACCTCATCATGAAGTCCATTTCATCATTTTCAAGTTGTAACTTGTAAAAGTGTCATCATAATGGTCAATGTGTGTCTAGCTATTATGCCACATCATCATGTGGAATATAATGATGTATTTTCAGGAGAGTGACAAATTTAATGTGTTGAAGTCCAAGACTCATATGAAATATTCCAAATATGGAATAGCACAACAAGCCTGCTGAAATAATGCACTCCTGGGAGATTGATCCACAGAAATATATTTACAGCCCTTAGATCCCTTAGATCAGTAGATCTAGAGTCTAGATCCAAAAGGGGAGCAAAAACAAATCAAACTAGGTGTGGTAAAAAGATCTCCCACCACCTAGTCTAGCTGAAAAACACCCTACATGAGGGGCTGCAGCAATGTACAACAAACTGCTTCAGAAATAACGCAGTATTGGAGAGCATGAGCAGGAGGCCATAAAATGAGATCAAATTATGGCTATATAGCAGAAAATCAAAATTACAATGAATATTTTTCAATATACAATAGAATACAGGAGACAAGAGAGCAAGAAATCTTCAAAAAAGAAGGCTGCAACACATATATAAACTGCAAAATGGCTCAACAGTGTTATTTTAAGGAGCTACAGTAGCTGAAAATAACATCTCAGATCTAGGACAGTTCTATGGACAAAAAATCAGATCCATTTCAGATCTGGAAACTAGAAAGAATTATTTATAAGATCCGCTTGGGGTTTTGACCAAATCATGCATTACAAAGAGTAGATTTGAATTTTATGTTGCAGATCTGAAAAATGCTTCAGAAAATTATAAAGATGAATTTACATTAAAATAGATCATATCTTATAGAACATGGATCAGCAAGCTAATCCATGGATCACCAAAGTGAAAGGCAAAGCCCAGCACCAGAGATATCCCATCAAAAATGGGGTCAAAACACCCTCCAAAGTCTCCACTGAAAATAACACAATTCCTCAAAGGAAATTGCGTTGTAGCTTAATTAACAAAATTGGCATTATGCCAAGATACAATTTTGAAGCTTAAAAAATGGATGCACTCTTCCAGGAGGTTAAATGACACACTCACTGAGAAGAGCCATCAATACAAGCTAGATCTAAGTAGATCTAGAATCCCACTTGCTTCAGCCTACAAAAGAAAGCAAACCCTCACTGGATCTGTGTTGTAGCTGGAAGTAGAGCTTGGCCCAAAGCTTGATTGTGGATCGAATCAACAAATACTCCTCCAAGAATCCTCAATGGAAGAGGTGAAATCCCTGCATAAGAACTCCAAGTGCTAAGCAGCACAATTTTCCACTAAACAACAGAGAATAGTATTTGTCTAAACAGACAAGATACTCAGAAATATAATCAATCAACAACCTCCTCTTGCTTCCTTCCCCTTCCTTTTATAAGATGAGAGCCTTCAAAAACCCTAAACCACCTTGATGAGTTAGCTCCTTTCACATGAGGGGCCTCCTTCTAGAACTACGCTATCCCTTTATGAGGTACATTGAATCTAGACAACGATGTAGATTTGGTCAAGGTTGACCTAGTCTCATAGCTCAAACCCCTTTCGCACCTGTAAGTGATTTATTTACATGGCCCTAATTTTATCCTTGTTCACATGGGCTTTGATACATTCAATCTTTTCAGGAGTTTTACATGTCCTCCTTTATTCATTTATCCATGCAACAGAAAGTAAAACAAAAATGTATATTCCTCTTAGCTTAGGCTAAGTAGGAATATTACAGTCCTCCCCTCCAAAATGTTTCTTTTCCTCAAGCAACTGATAGGGTGAGAGATGTAGTACTTCCCCTCCTTCATTGATGGCATAATCAATGATCCAGTCCTCATCATAAGCCAAGGGCTCATCAAGCCAATACATCAGGTATTGTTCCTCCAAGGTAAACAAAAGATGTGCATATTCCCTCCCACCAGGAGTGAAAAATGCAACAAAAATAAACATGGCTGGAGAAATTATTTCTCTAAAACATGTAGCATGAGGCTCATAGAGAAGTCCCAATCCATGTGGTACATACAAACTGTCCATACTTCCTCCATACAACCCCAAAAATAGTACAACTATATCATCCAAGTATGGAAGCAAAACTACATATATGCAAATAGAAATTTGACCTTGAAGAGGGGGTCAAATTCCCACATGTGATGCCAGCATAGTGCACCTTCTGCCTGCATTAGATCAAGGTGTGGCAAGTGGTATTCCCCCCACACATTTATTGCATAAGTTATCTCAACATAGCTGGAGATATCAGATATGTTTGGTGCCTTTGGGAAGCACCCATCATGAAAAGGAATCTCCCTTTGCACAACAAGGGAGTGGCCAAGTTCAGAATTTCTATTGGTACTCAAAAAACTATGAGATCCACATGATCTCTCACCCCATTTAGGAGTCATAGCCTAAGAAAACATGGTAAAATAATGTGACAAATCAGAAAATAGATCTTTCTTAACATGATCGGATTCTTTACCCTCATAGTTCTTCATACACAAGGAGTTGTGCATGAGCATTTCCCTCCTCTCAGGCAAAGGAAGAACTGCTTGAGATGACTCTTTCAAAGAGTCCATTGGCTACCCCAATGCTCCATAGTTAATGCACTATTGAAAGTTCTGATGTAGGTCCTCTCTCATCACCTCCCAATCAAAGCTTCTGATGATCAGGGTGTAGATATTCATGGATTGCATATGGCTGAGAAGGAATTCCTCGTGTGCCCTCTACAGTATCTTCTATTTGAGCTCACAAGCTCTAGATAGGAAGATCCTACCATGAAAGTAGATGAATCCCCCTTGGACTAAATATCCCTCTTCTTGCTGTAGATCATCTAGTATCATACCAGTGCAGAGATCTTTGGAATACTCTACAAGCAGTTGAGATTTCCAATACAGATCCACACTTCTCATCAAATACAACGCTGATGATACCTCCATGGAAGTGTTTGTCATGCTGCTGATCTCTTCTCTAACATTTCCAATGCCAAAGATGTGTGTTGGAAGGTTGATCCTCCCATTCTCCTCCTCCCACAGTGCAAATCTAGAAAAGAGAGAAGGTGATAGTGATACAGTGAGAGGATCCCCCTCACTCTTTAGCTATCCCAAGCCCTCCAGCGCTGTAGCTTGGTCCCCTATTGCTATAATCCTTCCTGGATCTATATTTTGAGCAACACTTTGTGAGGCTTCCCCCACAAGATTTGAATCTGGTGGCCTCCTAGGTAATTTTCCACTAGATAGGAATGTCCCATGCAGAAAGCTCCTGAACATTAATGAAGGGATTGTGAGATCCTTGCTTCCACTGTGAAAATCTATCTCTATTGTTTGTGTGGAAGTGCTAGGTGAAGGATAAGTATGCATGCCTTGGATCATTTGGGGCTTACCACTCTTCATGTCCACCCACTCCATTTGCAAAGCCTTCCAATCAGTGGTGACCTTCCCCAATGTAATCAACCATTGGACACCCAAAATGATATTGGTGTCTGGTATTTCAACTACAAAAAATTGATCCACCAAAGTGTAGGGCCCCATAGTAACTAACAGTGATGGAACATATTGCATGCATTTCATTGTCCTATCTCCTGGGACCAAAACAGAGAATCCCTCAAAAGTATTAGTAGGGATTTCTCTCCTCTGCATAAGATGAGCATCAATAAATTTGTGGGTTTCCCCACTGCCAATCAGCACAAATACCCTCTAATTCATGATTGAACCTTGTACTCTTAGGGTCAAGTACTTAGGCACTCCTCTCAAAGATGCAAGAGTTCCACCTATTGGAGCAAAGGCTCCATCTCCATATCTAGATGGTGTTGGATCTCCCTCCACATTATCAGCATTGTGACCCCTCCTTGGTTCATCATATTCATATTCCTCCTCAAAATCTGAGAAGACTTCTATGTAGTGTGCTTTCCCTATAGCACATCTATGTCTAGGTGCCCATGACTCTTGGAAAGTGAAACATAGTATCTTCCTTCTCAGCTCCCTCCTAAGTTCAATATCAAGAGGCTTCTTCAATGATCTCTCCTTGGAAGGGGTAGCTTTCTCTTCCTTCCCTTTAGAAAGGTGAGGGGCCTTGCTCTGGAAAGTTGCCTTTGCTTTTGGCAATGCATATTGGAGGTCTCTATCCCTCTCAATGGCATCATGAAAAGTGGTGGGCTTGGTAGATTTAATAAACCCATGAAAAGGTTAATCCAAGCCATCGATGAACATGTACACCCTCCTTGCTGCAAACAGATCAAGAACCATAACTGATAACTCAGAAACTTAGAGATATAAGTTTCTACATTTCCTGCTTGCTTTAACTTCGCAAGGCTCATGAAATGTGCTTCTGGATCCTTTCTGTCAAACCTCTCCACCAGTCTTCTAGTGAATTCAGAGTAGGCAGTCACATTGGCATGGCCTAACGTGGACAACCCATGGAACCACTAATTGTGTGCTTCACCATCAAAGTGCAGCACTGCAATCTTAATGGCTTCACTCTCAGGGAATTTGTTCAACTGAAAGTAGATTTCCAGCTTCTCTACCCATGCCTTGGCTGAACTAGTGAGTGACCCATCAAACTTGGGCAAAAAGAACCTACCCATTGAGTTGTGTCTATCATGATTATGGAAGAACCCACCATCTCTATACTGCTGCCTTGGTCTTATTTTGTCCTTGAGGTGACAAAAATTTTGGAAACTCAAGTGGTCTCTGAATCTCTGATTCTGAGATTCATATTCTACAAAGTAGTCTTCAAGGGATGCTTGCCCTTGTGGTCCTTCATTCTCCATAGCCAAGAAGGTAGGCATAGTGGAGCGTTATGGAGCTTAGGGGGCTTGTGGCTAGTTCACTGGTTGACCAATCCAGTGATGACACATGTCAGAGCTTTCCCCTAGATGAAATATCCCAGGAGATTCCCTCATTCTATCCATCCTCATATCTTCGATCTCTTTCGAAAGATCTTGCATGGCCACCAAAAGAGCTCTTGCAAACTCTTCTCCTTCTTTGTCATCTACAGTTTTAGGGGCTTTACCCTTGTCTTGCTCATCAATAGTGTAATAAAAATTCTTGTGACTTCTATTCTGATACCTCTTCTCCCTCTTAGTAAGAGGTTAATCTTCTTCTGAACGAAACATGTCTGTGGTGCTCCAAGGAAATCACAGGATGTGCCAAGAAAGGAGCTCTGATACCACTGTAATATTCCAAATCTTGAATAGCACAGCAAGCCTACAAAAATAACATACTCCTAGGAGATTGATGAACAGAAATGTGTTTATAGCCCTTGGATCCCTTTGATCAGCATATCTAAAGTGTAGATCCAAAAGGGGAGAAAAAAAAAATTAATATAGGTGTGGTAAACAGATCTCCCACCACCTAGTCTAGCTAAAAAACACCCTATAAGAGGGGTTGCAACTATGTAAAACAAACTGCTTCAGAAATAACGTAATATTGGAGAGCATGAGCAGGAGGCCATCAAATGAGATCAAATTATGAATATACAACATAAAATTAGAATTATAATGAAGCTCTTTCAATATACAGTAGAATACAGGAGACAAGAGAGTAAGAAATCTTTAGAAAAGAAGGCTACAACACATATATAAACTGCAAAATGGCTCTATAGCATTATTTTAAGGAGCTACAACAGCTGAAAATTACATCTCATATCTAGGAAATATTTTTGGACAAAACATCAAATCCATTTCAGATCTGGAAACTAGAAATACTTATTTACAAGATCCCCTTGGGGTTTTGACCAAATCATGCATTACAAAGAGTAGATCTAAGTTTTAAGTTGCAAATCTGCAGAATGCTTCACAAATTTCTGAAGATGAATTTACATTAAAATAGATCAGATCTGAAATAACATGGATCAACAAGCTAATCCATGGATCACCAAAGTGAAAGGCAAAGCCCAGCACCAGAGATCTCTCATAAAAAATGGGGTCAAAACACCCTCCAAAGTCTCCACTGAAAATAACGTAGTTCCTCCAAGGAAACTGTGTTGTAGCTTAATTAACATATTTGGCATTATGCCAAGATACAATTTTGAAGATCAAACAATGGATGCACTCTTCCAGGAGGTTAAATGACACACTCACTGAGAAGAGCCATCAATACAAGCTAGATCCAAGTAGATCTAGAATCCCACTTGCTATAGCCTACAAAAGCAAGCAAACCCTCACTGGATCTACGTTGTAGTTGGAATTAGAGCTTGGCCCAAAGCCTGATAGTGGATCAAATCAACAAATACTCCTCCAAGAATCCTTAATGAAAGAGGTGAAATCCATGCATAGGAACTCCAAGTGCTAAGCAACACAATTTTCCACTAAACAATAGAGAATAGTATTTGTCTAAACAGACGAGATACTAAAAAATATAATCAATCAAAAACCTCATCTTGCTACCTTCCCCTTCCTTTTATAAGATGAGAGCCTTCACAAACCCTAAACCACCTTGATGATTTATCTCCTTTCACATGAGGGGCCTCCTTATAGAACTGCGTTGTCCCTTTATGAGGTACATTGAATCTAGACAATGATGTATATTTGGTCAAGGTTGACCCAATCTCATAGCTCAAACCCCTTTCACACCTGTAAGTGATTTATTTACATGGCCCTGATTTATCCTTGTTCACATGGGAATTGATTTATTCAGTATTTTCAGGAGTTTTACATGTCCTCTATTAATTTATTCATGCAACAGAAAGTAGAACAAAAATTTATATTCCTCTTAGCTTAGGCTAAGTAGGAATATTACATCATACATGTAATATGAATAGTCACATAGAAATATATGGACAAAAGAGTTGTATAGAAGTCCAAAACTCACATAGAGAAGTCCAAAGGTCATTTATAAGTTCAAAAGTTGTTTAGAAGTCAAAAGGACACATTGAAGTCCAAGAGTCATGAGGGAAAACCAAGAGTCAAGGAGATATGAAAGGTTATTTCTCTTGTTATAAAAGCAACTGCATAACTCAAGAAAAGAGATTTTTGAGGCTTAAAGATTTGAACATATAGTCTTAGCTTCTCTTCTTAGCATAGGAGAGAAAAATATTATTTGGGAAAGAAATAAATGACTTAATGTTCCACTACTGGAACTAGTCCCTCGTCATTGTAACTATGTACTTGGATCTTTCACCTAATTGAAATTCAATGAGCCAAGACATTTTCATGCATGTATTGAAATTTTTTTAGGAATATTCTTAGGATGCTTACGGCATATGTTCTATTTATATGTGTTGGGGACATTTAACTATTTTGGTGGATTTGGTACTCATGTTTTTGAATGTGTTGGGCCAGAATTGAAATCTACGGATAAATTACACTTCCCTAGATAGGTGCTAGTCTAGAAAAATAGGTGAAAGACTATAATACCATTTCTCCTAACTCAGAATAGATACACAGAGAGGATTGGAGGCTTACTTGTTCAGTCGCTTCCAAATGGTTCCTTCGGTCGCTTCTGTTGCAGCTTCAAATTCAAGCGGTTTGTGAGTTGAATGCTTCTCGCAAGAAAGAACATTGAAATAACAGAAGATGCAATAATATAGATATCTATTCAAGCTATTTAGCTAAATTAGTAGAGCATAAACTACATTCATCAACCAAGATCTTACAATATGGAAAATAAAAGTTAACATAGATGCATGTAGGGAAAAATAAGTACTCTTTATTGATGATAGAAGGAGAGGTTACAACCTAGTAATTGATTTCAAGTGACCTTCCAGCAAATTTCCCATGTCTCATCACAGCATAAATATCTCCAACAGTAGCTTTACAAACGAAGCTCTCAATTGAAAATTCTCCAACATTTCTCTACTAAAATTCTTCCTTCTCAATCACTTAGATCTATGTTCAATTTATAGATGAACTATAGGTTTTTTTGCAATAAATAGCTTTCCAAAAATAGGCAAGACATGTTTCCAGTCATGTACATGTCCAATGGACACTTGGATCCGAAGCTTGACACATGTAAAATCTTCTAGAAGGCACTGGCCAAGTGGAGATTCCAGAATAATGAAAATTTCGCTCCCAATGTGACCAACGCACCTATGAATGTCGGGAAGTGCTTTGCAGAGCAGCCTTGCATGGGGCTACCTACATATGCAACACACTTAGGCCCCTTAGATCCTGGGTTGGTGAGCTCTCATATGCTAAATAATAAGCTTCAAACCATTGAAACCTTTGCTTGATGAAATTCTTGCTTGATTTGTCTTATTTCTTGTCTTAGGGCACGTAGCAAACTAAAATGATAGGGAATTATATTCCCTTGATCATTGGTCCTGGAGATGATGCCCAGTTAACCAGGTCATTGGGAATGGTTCCCAAATTGACCTATAAAAATTTCCCCCTAAAGCATGAGATCCAAATAATAAGAACATTTGACTGAGATGCTTTACATTGTGATGAGCCTAGAAATGAAGTGGAGTGGTCATATGCATCAATCTTACAATACATTTTCTCATGATATATCCTCTATTGATCATAATTTCTGAGGGTAGGCATTCCCATGTTCAGCACATAAAACAATCTAATAACATGTACATAATTCAGAAAGTCATCTACATTGGAATGTTTCCCAAATGCAGACATGCCTACAGATATAGGCCCATGTTTGGATGACAATCTGTATGTAAATTCACCGTACAAATGATGTGTACAACAATCCTGAAATCGCAACCCAAATGGATGAAACTAGATCTGAGTTCTTCTTATCTCATTCACTTGATCATTCGGGTACAAGTCTAGCCATGCGATATATGATTTGTCGTCGAACATGGAAAGATATCGTTTGATTACCAGCCAATGATGTGAGTTGTTAACAAACTTGAGAGAACCACCATTAATGTCAATGGACCTCAAGGTACTGTAGTACATTTCATAAGGCATGAATAGATGATTTGATGTCAAACCCCAAACAAAATCTTTCGGTCAAAGGTCCGGAAGCAAGGATCTTGTCGATGTTGTAACAAGCCTCATGGTACTGGAATTTGATGTTTCTAAGTGAACTTCCTGGATATTGATTTTTTGTCGACAGGAAGTCACCTTATTGCAAAACAGGAGTTATTGATTTCGGAGACAAGGGTATGACTTGATATAGCAATTTTCAGGGATGACGGTCATGAAAATGAAGGTTTACGAGTATTGCAAATGGATGAGTTTTTAATCACTGGATGACTTCTCTTGAACATATCGGTGACACTGTGATGAGTTGGCAGCATTGACCCAAAACCAAAGTGAAGGTATGATGAACCATAGGTGTGAATGAACCGTCAAGATGATTACCCAACCCAAACAGTCATGGACATGGAGTGAAAGAAGTGTCATGTTCAAGAGCGACTTGCTACCAAAAAGAAACTTTACTTACTTTTCCCAAATTTTCCCCGGTCATTTGTCGACCAGTACCTCTTTATTTTTTAACAAGCTTGAGGAGGATAACATTTTCTTGATCTATAATTCAACCCTTCGGGCGAATAAAGTATCACTATTTAATAATTTAACAACTCTAGCGATGAATTAAACTCGATCCTTGCCATGATCGCAAGCCTGTCGCTATTTTATTTTTTAACGAGCTTAAAAACAGTGATAGCCCAATCCTTTTTCATTTTTAGAGAGTGTTACACCATTTTTTGGTCATCTAACCTATTATCATTAGATGAACCCAAGTACACCATCTAAGACCAATTTTACCCTAAGTAAAATTGCTTTCACTATGTGAAATAACTTAGTAAAACACCTTTATTAAGTTGTTTATGGTCTAAACAGGAAACCCCAAAAGGAAATAATAAACAAATCTATATTTGTTTATATTTCCTCAAGGAATAATTAGTTAAACATTAATTTAATTATTATTCCTGGTCATATTTAACCCAAAACAAGGAAATCAATTAAATAAATCCTTATTTATTTGATTATTTCCTAGGAATAAGTTATTTAATCCTTATTTAAATAATATTCCTAGTTAAATTTGACTAAATCATTTATAAATAATTAAATAAATCATTGTTTACTTAATTATATTTCATACTTCATAAAAGATAAATAAATCATTTATTTATTTATTTTTGACAAATCAAGGGATTTGACCCAAGTCGAACACCCTTTCCCTCCAACAAATAATAATAAAATATTCCGTAGAGGTGGATCTAGATTTGATTAACATTATTTTAATCATGCACCAAGATCTAGAATGACCCAATATTTTGTTATAAATAGGAGGGTTTTCCCCATCGTTCTTCACCTTTTGTTGCCTATTAGATCACTCTGGATCTATACACTTGGTCTCATTTTTCTATTTGCTGTGTGAGCTCCCTTTGAGTTCTATCTTTGTCTGGGTTTTCTACACCAACAAGAGAGAGAATTACTAGATCTGAAGTGCTGAGGACTTCCAAGAACCCATCCCATTGAGGAGAATTGGAAACACCTTCTTGTTTTCCTCCCAGGTGCCCTTAATACAAAAAATTCTTTCAAAATTTGTTCTTGTCTTGTCTATTGGATATATGGAGCAAAACCTTCTTTTTACTGCTTAATGTCTTTCTATGCATAGATCTGGTTTTTGCAGCTCTAGTCTTGATCAACTACACAGGATGCGAGAAGATATTGGCGACCACTATTATTTTTAGAACTAATAGTTATGCGTAGCTAAAGTGGTCCTTTTTCGTACACTTCGCCAAAGGATTCATAATAACAAATGGCGACTCCACACGGGTTTTAAATTACGACCACTATTTGTTTTCATATTCATCTGCATATCCGGCTACTTTAGACCCTAGGAGTTTCTTTTTTGATTTTGTTTTCCCTATTTTCATGTTTTCCCCTATAAAACCCTCAAACATTAAAATTTCTAACTCCCATGTGTTTCTGGCCCTATTGTGCAGGTAAGCGACATCAGCTGCAACTGAGACGACAACTTTTCCAAAAATCTGCCGCTAAGACAACCAGAACGGGAGGTCGCACTTTTCAGCCCAAAAACTGCGACCTGGACCTCCAGGTCGCACTTTTCAGCCTCTTTTCTGCGACTTGCACTGAAAACAGGTCAGAACCTGCGACCTGCCAATTTTTCAGTGGTTTTTCTGCAGTTTTTCTGGGTTTTGCTGAAGCTTCTGTCAGGGTTTTCCAGCCTATGTCTCAGCCCGCTTTGACCTAGTTCTGATCTGTTTTTACTCATCTAAGTGGGAACATAGCCCCCTAGCGCTTCAGTACCCTCCACTTTTTTGTGGAAGATTTTTAGCTGTTTCAGCCATCTTTTTTTCTGAGTTTCAGCCTTCCATTTTTCAGATCTGATACCTCCTCCTCAGATCCCTTTAAATCAGCCTTCCTTCCTTTCAAATCACCTCTTGTCATTTTTTTTGGACCTCTCCTTAGGACCTCCTCCCTGTCCTTTCCACTTTTTGCTGATTTCCTCCCTTTTTTCCAGCCACCTTGCCTCTGTCTCTTGGCTGCGATCTGCACCTCTTTTCAGCAGCTTTACCCTTTAGATCCCTGTCCCTTTTGGCCCTAGATCTATTGGCCTCTTTTTAAGTGTGTTTTGACTAGATTTTTTCCCTTTTTTACATTAGTTTTGAGCGACCCGCCTTCTTGGGTTGAATCGATGCAATAGTAGCTGTTATTTTTCTGTTATTTCAGCATTATATAATATTCTCTGCAGATTTATTTTCAGTTACGCGGCACACATTTTCTTGCTCTCAAAACAGAAAGGGTTTAAAAATTAAAATTAACACACGCCACACACTGACCCTAAGTGAAGAAGCGCCTGGTTAACACCGCCTGGCAAAGACTCTAAAATCAATTGTCACTGCACCTATCTACCCTTGTTTTGACATTGTAATCACTTGATTCTACACCTCCTTGCCCTTGTGGTCATTCTTCTTCCGTTTGTGTCGTGTTTATTATTGATATCATTACGCCTCCAGAAACGCCTTTCCCAGAGACTTCTTGGCCTTCACCCTCAGTTTCCGGTCGATCGACCTGCTCCGTCCCGCCGTCGTCGAGCCAGTCCTCCCCCGAGTCCACACTCCGACTCCTCTTCTAATTCATTGGGTTCTCCTTCTCCTCCTGGTTCTCCCCCTGTCACCTTCACTATGTCTGGTCCAGGGCCTAACATTAGTGGTGCTCCAGGAACTAATTCTGGAACTACTACTAGTGGAACTGCCACAGGAACTACCTCGGCCATACCCTTGCTGCCGTACATTGCAGGCCTCAGCCTCCCCGATTTCAATCAGTTGATCAATGACCCCATCTGCCACATTTTTGGTTGGCTTGCTATGCCAACCAAGCTCCCCTACGACATCCCTAAGTTCAAAGGCCTTGCTGGAGAAGATCCAACCAATCATGTCTGATCTTTCCACATGTGGTTTTCCTCCAATTCCATCACCGATGACTCCATCCGTCTTCGTTTGTTCCAACACACGCTTACCAGTGAAGCTTCTAAATGGTATGTAGACCAAGCCACCTCTTCCAATACCACCTTTGCGACCATTGCCCAAGCCTTTTTATCTTACTTCCAGCTCCCTCTCCGATACGATACCGGTACAAAACTTTTGACTGCCTTTAAGCAAACATCTTCGACCCGCCTTTCTACCCATGTTCAGGAATGGCGACGAAGAGGTAGCTTATGTCGAGCTCCCCCCTTCAAAGATTGGATCTATATGGACTGGTTCCTTCGCTCTCTCTTAGCTCCCATTGCCAAAGATGTCGCCTCCCATTTCCCTCAAACCGAAGAAGCCGCCCTCCAAATAGCCTTGAAATATGACCTGATCTACGCCCAATCTGGTTATGTTTATACCTTCCTTCTTGACCTCCCCAGGCCCGGTGGTGCTAACGCCCCGGGGGCATCTCATTCTGCCGACGGTATCATTGGAGCCCTTTCCCATCCGTATGCTCAACCTCCTATGGGCTACGGCCTCCCTCACGGAGGGGCCAGCACCTCTAGCACTCTTCCCCCTCCCGGTAGCATGTACCCAGGATACGGCATGCCTCCTCCTTTTTCCCAACCTCTTGCTTACCTCAATGTTTCCCAACCTAACCATTACCCTTACTCGCAGCCTGGTGTGCCAACTCCTCCATCATATGCGCTTCCTCCTCCTTTGCCTCCTCAACCCCAGCAACAACACCTATAGCCCCCTTCAGGGCAAGTATTTGCACAGCAGGGTGTGACTAATTCCCCTTCTTTTCAACGAAGGCGGAGAGGCAATCCAAATCAATCTGCCCCTGGTACTCGTGGACCCAATCCTCACAGTTTTGACCCTAACACTACTAACTAGCAACAGGGCACTCAGCCCAAGCTAGATAGGCCTCTTCATACCAACAAGCCTTGTTCGTGTTGCGGTGTTTACGGTCATTACACCCACAATTGTCCCCTTTTACCACAGATGTGGTAGATGTGGGAGTCTCAAGCCACATTGCAAGGACAAGATGCCTCACCTCATGCTCCCCCTAATGTGGCCACTACTCAACCGGCGGCCCCTATGTGTAGAGAAACATCCGGCAAGTTCATGGCTACTGCAAACTGACCGGCCGGGTCTCCACTCCTCCTTCCATTTACGGTTCCTCAGGTGCAGAATCCCTCATGATGAACTACGATCCATCCCCAACCGTCGACCTTCACCTTCAAACTCGAGATACTTGATGCCCCAAGCCTCCATCTTTTCGGTCAACCGCGCCTCCTTCTTTCTGGTTCTACGAGCCTCTTTCGACATCCGGTGGCCCCTTACATATCCCTCAACCCAAAGTTGAGGTTCATACCAAGATCCTAAGGGACCATTACGTCGAAACGCTACTTCCGGTCGAGCTGCCCATTCGTATAGCATAGTAGATGATTTGGCGCAATCTCCTGCTACCATTTCCACATTGGAACTCCTCCAGTCGTGCCCTTCCCAAAAGAAGGCTCTACTATCTGCCGTGGGCACTGTAGATCCTGCTGATGACCAAATGATTGTTTTCGACACCCATCAATCGAACCATCCTCCTCTTCCTACTTCCGTCACCTTCCAAATCCCAGTCAAAATCCGAAACGCCAACGTTTCCCGGTGTATAATTGATGAGGGGGCATCCACCTGTGTGATGTCCACTTCGGTTTGGAAGCAAATTGGATCCCCTGAGTTGGCCCCTTCCACGATCACCCTTCGAGCGTGGGACGGCCACGCCTCCCAGCCCATTGGCCTATTTCGTAATTTTCCTATCACCCTAGCCGGTAAGACTGTTTGCGTTGACGTCGAAGTCATCGACGCCCCACTAGACTACAACATTCTATTGGGGCGAAGCTACACCTATGCCATGTCTGTTGTCCCGTCCGTGGTTTTTCATAAGATTTATTTTCCTCACAATGGAAAGATCATCACCATCGACCAGTTGACTTACCATGAGCCACCGTCTCAGACCTCCCCGGAGACGACTATCTCTTCTGTAGCCAATAAGCAAACCGTTGACTCCTTGACCAGTGTCTCCCCCGGCGTCTACAAAGATTCCTCCCTGATTGGAACTTTTTCTAGTCTCCCCCCTCCTCCTATCACTGATCCCAGCTTATTGAATGTTTGCATGATGCAATCGTCTCAGGTTGCCCACAAGCGGCCTGCTTCGGCTAGTCAGAAACCTCCACCTCGCCCTCCGCAACCCGCTCCTAGCCATTCATCTCAGCCAGTCGGACCTCCTCCTTCTGGCCCTCTCCCTACATCTGGTATCCCTGAACCCCTTTATCCTCCTGGATCGGTTCCCCCAGGCCTTAACCATCTCGGAGCCGTCCCTCCTGGTCATTACCCTGCTGGTCTGATACCTTTCCTGGCTCCCCCTCCCAGAGTCTATTCTGTCCCCGTCACGGCCACCCTCTCTCTCCCTAACCTAACCTTGGGCATACCCGTCTGGTACCTTGACCCTCCAGCCGCTACCCCTCCTGGTCACCCCAAACCCTACATGGCTTTGACACTGGTTCAACTGGTCCCCCTCGCTTCCTCCATTGCCACTGTGCCCCCAGCACCTCCACAGGACCCTTCTCCTGTTGTGACGGCTCCCGAGAAGAAATGCAAAGCTCGCAAGGGGGCACCCAAAGACAAGACCACCATGACTGACCCGGCCCCTCCTCCACCCACAAAGCCTTGCACCTTGTGTGATGTCGCCGGTCACGCCACCCATGCTTGTCCTGAGTTGCCCCATATTCAGCCCATGGTTAAAGTCGCGTTCCCCGAGTCTACGGTCCCTGAAGCCTCCATTCCTTCTTTGTCCGTAACCAAGAACCCCAAGACTCTCCGCACCAACAAACCCTGTGCTTTGTGCAGTATTCATGGCCATTACTCCCACCATTGTCCTCACCTGATGCATTACCGCGCCTCTTTAGAGGTAGTCCGAGTGTATGAGGTTGAACAAAATCAATCCACCTCTCCCATACTCGCGTAGTATGCTTCGGGCCAGCCTGAGGATCCCCCCGCTCCCATCGACATTCCCCCTCCTGATGTTCAGATGACGGAGTCCACTATGACCATTCTTTACCTATCCTCCTTTGCAAGACCCTTAAAGCCTAGTCCCCCTGCATCCTCCCCTGTTGTTTCACCTGACCCCCTCTTTTCTACCCATACACAAGATCACTCCACCCATATCTCGATTGACCTCTGCAGCTCGAGTCCTCACCATACTTCCAATAGCCCTCATATACCACCCTCTAGTTTGTATATGAGTCATAGTCATCCTGCTCCTTGCACTCCCTCCCGCAGTTAACGCTCGATGTCTTCTGTACACTCACGCTGCTGTCATTGTATTTCCTCCCCTCATTTGTGGTCTTGTAACACCATTCTGCAGGACCTCCCATCCCCACCCTTTATCGGTTACGCCGATGGTGCAAGTCGTTACTCCCGGAATCTAGCCTCGGCAGGTTGGGCGTGTTTATCGTGTGCATAACCCTGTGCTATTTAGATGATATTTACGAGTGAAACTCTTGATACGTGAATTTGAAACCATAACTTTCAACCATGTACCTCGAGACCAGAATCACTATGTAGATAGTATTGAAAACCGTGTTCTATATTGGCATTTATCACACGCATTTCATACAATACAATAACATTCATAATCATTAAAAACGATGTATATCCATAATATGTGTCACAAAACATGTGTTTAGATTCCATCTACTCTGATACATATGACATGCCCATAGCATGTTACAAAAAACTCAAAACTGGGGGCACCACCTGCCCCTACATACACACTAGGGGGTACCACATGCCCCACACCTAATCACTATCTGGTGGATCCCAAGCCAATGGCTCTACCCCTACAGCATGTAGATCACGCATCCCCTGACTGGCCATCGCCATGTGCCGCATGACACCTCGCCATTCCGAGGGTAGACCAATACATGGCTCTATGTACTGGTCGTCTAAGTCCTGCCACCTCCGCTCTGATACTCCGGTCAGCAACCTTTCGCATCTACGGTGGATGTCCTCCAGAAGGGTGGCCACATTCTCATTATGCGCTGCTCTCGACCCACTCGGACCTGCAGCTCCAGATGCTGCCAGTCGTCCCATATATCCGGCCGGTTTTACCGGAGCTATATCTGCATACCAAAAGTACATGAATCAGTACCCTATCTACTATTCAAAAACTTTAACATTCCCATACAAGAATAGCAATATGTCACTTACCATCGGGCCCCCATACTCGACCAGGTGGAAGTGGCAGGTCTGGATCTCCACAATAACTCATCCCACTATAGGGATAGTCATCTATGTATAATGGCATCTGATCCCAATGGGCAAAAAACTCAGGTCGAAACACTCACCCGACTGTCCCTCCTCCTCCTCTGCATAGTAGCCGCCCCCACTAGCGCATCCTGGGCTCTCTCGGGCCCCCATCAGGAAGCTGTATACGAGGCTGCAAGGTCGGGATCTTTTCAAAGAAGAAGGCGCACAATAAATTCCCATACGAGCAATCATGGTTCACTTGCCGCTTGCAGAGAAAAAACTATCGTTTTAGCGACACCAACATCATTTGGGCCCACCCATAGTAGGTCCCACTCAACACACTCTCCACAATCATCATCTTCCCCCCAGTGATGTGATGGAGCGCCTGGTTGCCCAGGATACGCAGCACAGCTGCGGCCACTGCACGGGTCTCTAGTCTCTCTAGATCCCCGATCGGTATCCGAGTCCCCTTGACTTGGAGACCCGGTCGACAATGTCATTCTACAAACTTCATGATATGCTGCCCCCGTGGTAATACTGGCTGCGTGTTTCCCACCATCCCCAGTAGCGGTAGACCCGTCAAGAAATACACATCTTGGACTGTCAGTTCGATCCTGTGCCCCTACACTACAAAGACCTCATGCTCTGGATCTCAGTAACTGATAATCCGGGTCAAAAAAGGCTCTCCCGCTCTCATCAAAGGGTTCTCCAAAAACTTTAGAACCCCAAACCTGGCCAACACACGACGAACGCCCTGATCTACCTGGATCTCTGCCCGTAATGTACCCAGGTCTCTCTCTCTCCAGTTAACCCATAAATCTGCCATATTTGCATAAAAACATCATCTTTGTCAGCATACAAATCGGGAATACCATAAAAAAACACAAAAACCCAATTCTTAGCCATAAAATAGCACCAAAACCCCCTCATCTCCCAGGTCGCAGTTTTCTGCCCAATTCTGGGACAGGTCATAGTTTTTGCCTTGAAACCTGCTTCCCAGGTCGCACTTTTTGGCCCAGAAAGTGTGACCCGACTGTAGAGATGAAGGAGGGTCTGTTAATGAGATTTTGGGCCCTAAACTGAACTTTCAATCCATCAACATGAAAGAGTAAGGTTAGGCCTCTTACCTGCAATTGACGGATCTCGATTCCAACGGTTGGTTTGTCCGCTACGCTCATCGCAAGATTTAGGGCCTTCTCTCCTCTCTACATTCACCACAGCAACACTAGCAAATGAGTGAATTTGGAGGGAAAACTGCCTTATTAACAGAGAACCCCTGTTTCTTCTTTCGACTGCTGCGACCTTACCGTAGCCCCGTTTGACAAACCGTCTGCACCGTTGGAAAGCTCTCACCGAGCTCTCAAATGGGTCTCTATTATTTTTTTGTGATTTGATACTTCACCAGGACACATTTTGTCCAAGAAGGGTCACTTCACCTCTCCTTAAAATCACATTTCTTCACTTACGACACTTGTACTTGGGGCACCATTTTGCCTCCTTACTTGTCTTCGTTCGTGTCGATTTTCGTCATAAGTTACCATCTTGTACTCATGTTTTCATGGTCCCCCATCGGGCCTTTCCTGTGTGGCAGCACCATCGAGTCGCCCTTGTTTAGAGCATCCAAGTTGAGTCATCATCGCATTCATGGAGTCTATCCCGAGTCCTTATGTACCTCACTATAGCCCTCCATCCTTCATTGCTTGGTCTCTCTCTTGTGTCGCACATTATGGCCTTTAGTCCCACTGTCTTCTATCCCTTATGATATCGCATCAGTCGCTACCATGCCATTCATGCCCTTTATGCTCTAACAAGGGAAGTCGTCCATTCGCTACTTATTCCCTTCCATTTCACCATCATCATTAGTGTCAGTCTGTCCGTCGCTCTACTATTTTCTCTCGTGCCTTAGTTGAGGATCTCTCATTGCATCACCTATGGCAGACCTCCTCCTGTCGACATCAGATCATTCATTCCAGAAGCCAGGTCTAGAGGGCGGTGTACCTTGGTTCCAGCTTCCACTCTTGTTCGGTGCCTCAGATCAGGCAAAGGGATCTCTCATTTCCCTTTGACTTGATTGTTTCTCCACTCCAGCTCCTTTCAGCATGACCGAGATCCATATACTTGATGGTTCAGTGATACAGCGGCAGCTCTTGATGATTCCCGAGTGTGTGTGAGATATCTCAACCCTCATGAGGGGGTGGCCCTACAGGTAGCCCCCCACATGCCCGGATGACCTCCTCCTTGCAGCCTTCGATGCAGCTCCAGATATTTGATGATGTTGGCCTTAGCCACTTGCAGCGCCTCTTTGATTTGCATGTATTAGTCAGATTTTGTGAGCCCTTCCCCATTTACAGGGGGCATTTGGGTTGTATTTGTATCTCATGTACTCAGATATTATTGTACAAGTCCTGGCTGTTATCCCAGGCACAACATGTATGTGAGATTCCTCATTGTATTTTTATCTGGCTCATGATTATGCCAGCTGTATTTTATGGTTCGGTCCCTTGTTTACTGGACACACTATTCTTTTGTACTTTGTCTCGGCAGGCATAGGTATGCCTCCCCCGCCGCCTTCAGCACAGGTACCCTCTCATAAAAAGAGACTTGTTGCACCTACGAGTCTCGTCTCCTCAGGGTCTAGTTCTTCAGCACACTATCTACCTTGCATTTCTCTCTCTGACTTCCCTTTTGTTGTCTGGTGATTGATTTCTTACAACGTACTTCAGTCATACGATTTGCTCCTGACACTCGCACGCTGGGGG
Source organism: Pinus albicaulis (assembly GCA_034641835.2). Lineage (NCBI taxonomy): Eukaryota > Viridiplantae > Streptophyta > Pinopsida > Pinales > Pinaceae > Pinus > Pinus albicaulis. The sequence continues at coordinate 75,568,326 of MU968359.1, forward strand.
GCAATCTGTTACACCATTTTTTGGTCATCTAACCTATTATCATTAGATGGACCCAAGTACACCATGTAAGACCAATTTTACCCTAAGTAAAATTTCCTTCACTATGTTAAATAACTTAATAAACCACATTTATTAGGTTGTTTATGGTCTAAACAGGAAACCCTAAAAGGAAATATTAAACAAACCTATATTTGTTTGATTTTCCTCATGGAATAATTAATTAAACCATAATTTAATTATTATTTTCTAGGAATAATTATTTAAACCTTATTTAGATAATATTCCTTGTTAAATATGACCAAATCACCCACAAATAATTAAATAAATCATTATTTATTTGATTATCTTTAACCACTTCCTTAAAAAGATAAATAAATCATTTATTTATTTATTTTATAAATAAAGTAGATTTGATCTTTATCAAATACTTTTTCCCTCCAACAAATATAATAAAATATCTCATAAAAGGTGGATCTGACTAAGTTAACATTATTTTAATCATGCACCCAAAATCTAGAATGACCCAATATTTTGTTATAAATAGGAGGTTTTTTCCTACTATTTCTTCACCTTTACGTTTGCTGATCACTCGGGATCTATACACTTGGTCACATTTTTCCATTATTTAATGTGAGCCTCCCTTCGAGCTCTATTCTTTGCATTGGGTTTTCTACACCAACAAGAGAGAGAGATCTTAGATCTGAAGTGCTGAGGACTTCCAAGAACCCATCCCACTGAGGAGAATTGGATACGCCTTCTTGTTTTCCTCCCAGGTGCCCTTAATAAAAAAATTCTTTCAAAAATTGTTATTGTCTTGTCTATTGGTATATGGAGCAAACCCTTATTTTTACTGCTTAATGTCTTTCCATGCATAGATCTGGTTTTTTGTAGCTCTTTTCTTGATCAACTAACCGCAGATCTGAAGATATTGGCAGCCACTTTTGTTGTTAGGGCTATTAGTTATGCGTAGCTAAAGTGGTCCTTTTTCGTACACTTCGACAAAGGATTCATACTAACATAGAGTGTCTGAAAAAGAGGACGAAAGAGAACTCCAAAAGTTCTTTTTCGTAAATTTGTCGCTCAGATCCGAAAAAGTGTAAAATAATATCTAAAAGAACCTCTTTGGTCATGTTTAACCAAGGTATTACTTTTTCGTAAATAATCCATCTCAGTCCAGAAAAGGGTTAAAATTGTACTAAGTAGATATCAATTCATTTACTTTAACAAGCTCGAAATGACAAGTGCTCGGCAATATTTTCACATTATCGAAGTCTGAAAAGAGCTAAAAGAAGACTCCAGGGGTTCCTTTTTCACTATTATCGAAGCTCGAAAAAGAGATAAAAGTGTGCTTCAAATCCTTTTTCATTTTTAACAAAGCTCAAAAATAAGGAGAAAAAGTATGCTTTGTGGTCAAGTCATTCTTTGAATAAATATGTACGACTAATCTGTTCATTAGTTGTATTTCATGTTCAGAACAACATCAAATGGATTAAAAATACCTGTTTCATGATAAAAACATAGTAAAACTATATTCATAGCAATACATTTAACTTGAAAACAATTAACTGACTATAAAAAGTAGTTTAACTATTCATTTTTACAATTCCATAGTTACCATTTACATTTTGGAGCTATGAACCTGATTTTTCCCCCGAACTTCAGTCGTTTATTGCGGTCCTTTCTGTGGGTGGATTTCGTCACTGTTTGACCGAGGTTAGTGCCACGAACCTCCTCTTTCTTTCAGTGTTCATTTCATTCCCATTCCTTGCAGTTTTTTAGGGTTTTTAGGCCCCTAGGGTAAATTCAGCCCAAAATGAGGGAAACACACCCTTGAATATTGAAACCTGCGTTGCATAGCAGGTATAGTGAAGGGTATCTACATGTGCAACGTACTGTCTCAGCCCAGGGAGTGCGTTGGGTGCAGTTGAAGTTTTTGATTTACTTGCTCTGTCCAAAATTTGCCTAGGTTTTTGCAATGAATTGTATCTAATGGATCTTATGGTTGATTTTTAGGTTTCCATCAGATTATAATGACGATTGCATGGAGAGAAAGATAACATGAAGAACAAGATATGATTTCCTTGAATGATCCGGGTACTATAAGAGCTTTAAGAGATTGTGGGCTACTTAAGTACTTCAAATTGTCGGGAATGAGGCAACAAATAGAACTCTTGGAGTTCTTAGTTCGAGCATGGTATCCGTCGATAGAGGAATTTCACATAAAAAATCAAGTGTTGTCCATAACAGTTGAGGATGTGTATTTTCTCACAGGTTTGTCAAGGAGAGGTTTGCCCATTTCTCTCACAGGGTCTACCATTGGAGGAGAGACAGTGAGGGATTATGTTATGCAGTATTTCTATCCAGGGTTAGAACCTAGCAAAGATGGGAAAATAAGCATCTAGGATGTCAGGGTTTTGCCTTTGACAACCATCCTCTTCATGATCGCTAAACTTGCTGGCACCATTACACTACATGTAGCGAACCGATCTTATATGCAGTATGCACTAGAGTGCTTAGAGTCAACAGTATTCAATTGGTCTAAATCTATTCTATCTCAGATAAAGGAACAACTAAATAAAGCAAAGGGAGGAAGGAAGAAAATTTTCAATTACGGTTCCATCCTTATCTCCTTTTATTTGGAACGGATTCCATTGATGCAACCACAACATGTAACACTGGATATATCTAGTCCTAGAGATCCTCGAATGCAGAGATGGGTAGAACTCATGGGTCGGCATGCAGGCCAATTGATCATTGTGTTCTTGACTACATTATTCATCTGTTTCCAGTGACAAATCATTTCCATCGATGAGTATGCATACGCAGGCATCGATTTCCGAGGAGATCCAAATCTAGTATTACCAGAAGGCGCTCAGTGGGGTGCAATGGGTAAGAATGATTCGACCATGTTTTTTTAATTTTTAGAAGGTTTATACAAATTTTTTGTGTTTTTATTTCTTTCAAAGACTAAACTAAATGTTTATTGTAATGCAGATATTGGTCGCATTCAACTAGTAGAGGAACCAGAGCGTGAAGCAAATGCGCTAGTAGAGAGGGCTGTCGAGAGAAAAGTCCTTCAGGACCTTGATATGGCTAAGACTGTAGCTGAGCTTCAACAACACATAGAGGGATTGACGTTCAGGATTCTAGATTGCTGGCTCGAAGAGTTACCCATGCGACTGCAACGACACACTATTGGGGTTCCTAACCGTTGGATGTGATTGCTTCGTAGGATTGCTAGATCTATAACATGTTATCACGAGCACCACTAGTTTACTTGTGATATTTTTGCATACATTTTGAGGTCAGATGACCTATGTGTCTTGGTCACAAATTTTGTAAAAAACCTATAACTCTCTATCTATGTGTTTTCAAAGTTTTTCCTATGTTTAATGCACAATCCTATTCAATGATGTGAATGTTTTCTTTACCTATGTCGCAAATGTCTGTCTAAAACTTGATTAGCTAATGAATCAGTTAAAGTGTTTAGATTTCTGGAAATGTGTTGATATTGAATGAAATCAAAATGTCTCTCCAAAAGTCGAACTCTTAGAAACAATATAAGAAGTTTTGGATTTCTAATAGTATAAATACTAGTAAGTTGTAGTACTACAAGTTGTGAGTCTAACCTTATTATTATGTGGTTAATACCAAATTAAATGGAATTAGAGAGAAGTTCAATCAACGCGCTATACTCAACGATATTATTCGTCGATCTACCAATACAAATCCCTTTAAAACTCACTAACTCGCTGTTCGGAGAAAAAATGGCCCACGTTACAAAGGATAGATTCTGTGTACTACGACTAGCACCATCAGCATATCCAACAAATGGTTCCGAAGAATTAGTCATTTGCGATGAAATGTAAAGCGGATTACTAACATGAAGAAAACTCTAAAAACAAATTAAGATAGTGAATGCAAATCAACAGCATATAAACATTATAATACAAAAAATTACTACACTCATGATTAATCATAGTAACATTTCAAATACAACTGATTTCTAGGCTGTGCTAATGGAATCCCATCATAATCAACTAACTCGTAGGCACCCTTAGCAAGAACTCTTTTGACAATATAGGGGCCATGCCATAATGGTTCGAATTTCCCTGTACCTATTACATCAACTTCTTGATCATAAAGAAGGACCAAGTTGCCCTATGAGAAGATGCAAGGCTGGACATTTTTGTCATATTGCACCTTTATACGTCTCTTATGCGCTTTGTTGGCCAATTAGGCTTCACAACGCATTTCATCTAGATGGATGAGGTTAAGGAGACACGCTTCTTCTTCTGAGGTGTCAAGTAACAAGTCTATCGCGATTTTTAACGATGATATTTCACATTGGATTCGTAAGATAGCTTCCAGACCATACACCGATTGAAAAGGGGTAAATATAGTTTCGTTTCTCACCGAGGTTCGATATGCCCACAAGGCGGAGTACAAGATCAAGTGCCAGTTCCTTTTACGGACTCCTATCATTTGTTGAAGCATTCATTTAAGAATTTTGTTAATAGCCTCAACTTGTCCATTTGATTATGGATAATAAGGAGTAGAATTATCATGTGACAATCCTAACTTGGCTGTCAATTCAGACATTATATGGTTGCGAAAATGCTTCCCATGATTCGTAACTATAGCCCTTGGGACCCCAAACCATGCAATAACATTGTTGAAGAAAAATAATGCAGTTGTTTTTCCTGTGTTGTTGAATGTAGGCATCGCTTAGGCACATTTGTTAAAATAGTCGACCGCGACAATAATATAACCATGCCCCCCGGACGAAGGAGGGTTACAGGTCACGAAGTCAATACCCCATTTCGTAAATGGTCCAGTAGAGACAACATGATGCATTGGTGCTGGAAGTTTGTGGATTTTACATTAAAAAATTTGGCATGCATGACAACTTCTGACTGTGAGGATACAATCTCAAAAAATAGTAGGCCAAAAGTAACCGACATAGAGTATCTTCTGCGCAGTAGCATATATAGATAAATTTCCACCACAAGCCCCAACATGACAATCATTTAAGACTTTTTTGGCCTCCTCATGAGTGAGGCACCTCCTTAAAATGGTATCGACACCACGACGATAAAGTGTATCACCGACGATCAGATAATATTTGGCTTGGTATCAAATATGTCATTGATCAGAGTGAAAGGTATTAGGTCGAAAATTTTGGGTTTGGAGATAAATGATGAAATATCCATACCAGGGATCAGATGATCCAATTAGAAATAGAGAATCGTCTGGAATAGATGGTTCCAACATAGTTGTAGTACTATCAGAGGGAAGGTAATAGAGAAACTCAGCCAGAACTAAAGTATTCTTTGATTTGGATTTGATGAATTCCAAATCAAATTCCTACAAAATGACAATCCATTTTGAATATTTTCCCTCCAGCAATTGATGTGATAAGATGTAAGTCATGGGGTTGCAATCCAAAACTATTATTGTTTTTTCGAGCAAGATATAATGGCGAAATATCTGGATAGCTTGAACAGCTGCCAAGGAAATATTTTCCACGTATGAGTACTTAACTTCCGTATCATTGAGATTACAACTCAAATAATAGATCAAATGTTCAATTTCATCTTCTACTTGGACCAAAACAATATCGATGGTCGTTTCAGCCGTGACAATATATAGGAAATAATCATTTTGATAATTAGGAGGATACATTAATGACGCTCGGACAAGATGATCCTTGACAGCATCAAATAAAGTTTGTGCAACTTGGTCCTAATGGAAGGGAACTCCTTTTTTCAATAATCGAGTAAATCCTTTAGCCATTTCGGCGTAGTTTGGAATGAACCTTCTCAGGAAGTTAGCCTTTCCTTAAATTTTCTAAATCTGAAGTAAGTTTGATGGTGCAGGAAAATCAAGAATGGCATGTACCTTTAGTGGGTCTATTCAAATTCCTTCTTTTGAGACTACAAATCCAAGCAATGGACCAGAACCAACACAAAACACACATTTGTGCAAATGGAGGCATATCTTGTAGTGTCGGAAGCGTAAGAAAATGGCTCTAAAATGCATCAGGTGATCAGTCTGACTTCTTGAATACGCTGGTAAATCATCTAGATATGGTTGAAAAATGTGCTTCATGTCGTTGAAAGCATAATCCATTGCTCTCTGAAAATTTTCCCCAACGTTCTTTAAACCAAACGAAAGTTTCCTATATGCGAATGTGCCCCAGGGATATATTAGTGTTGTCTTATGTTGGTCATCTGGGTAGATATTAATTTGATTGTAGCCGAAAAATCCATCCATGAACAAAAAAATCTCGCATCCAACACAATCGTCAATAATCTGGTCGATAAAGGGAGTAGGATATTTGTCTTTTGGACAAGCCTGATTAACATCCCGATAATTGATGCACACTCTAATGGTTCCTTGTTTTTTCATAATAGGAACGATATTGGAAACCCACTTAGTTAGTGGAATAGGGTAAATGAAACCAGCACACAAAAGTTTTTCAACTTCTCCTTTGATGGCATCGGCTTTTATCGGATGAACAGGACGAGGCCATTGACGCATTGGTTTGAAATCAGGATACATATTAATAGTGTGTTCAACTATACTAGTATCTATGCCTAGCATTTCCTCATAAGACCAAGAGAATATGTCATGAAATTCACAAAAAATAGAGCGATATGAATCAAGTTCTAATGGAGAACAAGATACACCAACATGAATATTTTCTTCAATGCGAGGTTTAGTTGAAATATTGATAGAAATCGTTTCTTCGATATTTGATAAATTTTGTTTAGATTCAATTGCATTAATCAAAAAAGAATTCAAAAAGAAAGTTTGAATGGATGGGTGATATAGTTCACTGAGAGTATTTTATTCATAATTTGGAAGATGGGAATGATGATGATAATCTTCCCATGGTTCTCCTTCTACCATCATAGCTTCCAAAATATTTTCATCTGTCAAAATTTTTGAGGAAAATGGATCAGATGGAGTACCAAAATCTAATGAATGATCAACCCAAACACTCGGTGACGCTGATTTTAGATTTTCCACCCAACCCTAATAGATTGATTGCTATTGTAGCTCAATAGGGTTGGGCGGTAAAACATCATCCAACATAGAAATATCAGAATCACCCGTACTCTCCCTTAAGATAGATAGAGTGGAAGAGATCATGTAGCAGGTCTCTATGTTTACAATTTCTGCCGAAGTCACGGGCGATAGTAATGCAAAGGTTCCCATAAGAGTGGAATCCCTTAAAATTCCTACACCAATTTTTTGAATTTCTAGTTGGGGTAAGTGAACAAACGGAACACTTCCAGTTACCTGCAAAGTAGAGGAAAAAAAGGATAATTGATTAATGACTGTGATTGTACCTTTATGTGGAAAGGAAATCATTATAAAGTATGTAGAAATAATGGCATTGATTGCATATACCCATGGTCTTCCGAGTAAAATATTATAGTCAAGGGATCGTCAACAACCTCAACATCAATACTTACTGTTTTTCCCCCTAATTCAACTTGCAGGTTATTGATAATACCACAAGGTTATATGTTCTTCCATCAAAAGCCTTCAACGTCATTGATGATTTTGATAATCGTGGTGAGCCAAGTGACTTCCAACAGTTTAGAGACATAATGCACATAGATGCTCCCTCATCAATAATAGTGCGATTAACAAGGTGATTGAGAACATTTACTTTTATGGAGAATGCCAATTCTGCTGGTAATTGCAGCACATAGCCTGTATGATTAAAGACGACAAGATTAGAATCAGTTGGATCAATTCCACCAATGGTCGACAATAAAGGCTGCTTCTAGGAGGGACAATTTTGTAATACCTCAAGAGCGGACATAGCTGAAGGGGATTGAGCCAAATCTTCAACTATATTATAATTTTGTGCAGCTCTTGCTTGAGGATTATATGTCAATTTATGAATTACTCCCTTTGGTGGCGTAATCATCAATTCAGGGATAACAGGAGGTGGTACTGATTCATTAGATGGATTCGTTGTCGAGGTAGTAGGTTTATCAATGACCGGACTACCATAGTCTTTATTCCGCGTCGACACCAAAATATCTTGTGAAGGTTTTGTGGTGGATAACATTAACACTTGGGAACTAGGAGCTGGATCTATAGCAACCAAATTTGTGCCCATATTTGGAAATGGGTTTGCAAGCATATCTGAATCCTGAAGTCGAACAACCGGAATTTGTTCCTACCTTGGTCATCCCACAAAGTTCTATAGCTATCGAAACTCCCATATCACATAGTCAACCATCTGAAATATATTTTGGGCCTGATGGTGAAGTTCTTCCTCCTGGTTTAATTGCAATTAAATAAATCCCACAACCTGATTGTAGGTTTTAACCCTGAACAGAAATATCTACACACGATTCTTATAACAGAAAATAAACAATAGCAAGAGCATAAAACATAAAACAGATAAACACAGAGATTTTCCCCTGGATCCCAAATCGGGACGACCAGCTTGATTTTTCATTATATTCCTTTTAGTGTTACAACATATATATATACATGCCGGAGCATACATAAACCCCAATCCATTAACCCTGGATTAGAACATAACCGTAGTTCCCTTGACCGGATCTACAAAAATACCAAGGGCCGAAAACCATCGAACCCCAAAACCATGTGCAAAACCATGCACAAAACCATGGGCGGATCCGCCTATGAGTGGGTCCGCACAAAAAAAAAAATTTGGCCGGGGCGCTACCCCGGACCCCAACAGTGGGGACTGCTTCGCCCCTCGTGACCCCCCAGCTACGCCCGACGCAACATACAGCGTGTGGGGCTAATCGTGGAAAGAATATAACACATACCCAACACTGATACACCTTTAAGTCCAACCCATTTTGGGGGAGACCTTTGCCTGTACCAGTCTTTTCCTTAATCGTTTCCATCTGCTTTTGTTGATTCCATTGCCATTCAATCTCCCGTAGATTTTGGAGAGTATACATTTGGTCATACAACCATGCTTGAACCAACATCTTCAGTTGGGTCTGCTGTTCCAATTACATCAGCTCCTACCCTCGCTACTCTTTCAATGTTCACAACCTCACCAAAGTCATATTTTTAGGGTGGCCATTCAGTCCCAACAAGCTACAAATCATTGTCTCACACTTTCTCTGGTACATCTTCAAGACCATGGTCTTTACCAATGTCATCATCTGGTGTTTTAACTGTGTTGGGCCAGAATTGTAATCTACGGATAAATTACACTTCCCTAGACAGGTGCTAGTCTAGAACAATAGGTGAAAGACTATACTACCATTTCTCCTAACTCAGAATAGATACACAGAGAGGATTGGAGGCTTACTTGTTCAGTCACTTCCAAATGGTTCCTTCTGTCACTTCTGTTGCAGCTTCAAATTTAAGAGGTTTGTGAGTTGAATGCTTCCTGCAAGAAAGAACACTAAAAAAACAGAATATGCAATAATATAGATATCTATTCAAGCTAGTTAGCTAAATCAGTAAAGCATAAATTACATTCATAAACCAAGATCTTACAATATGGAAAATCAAATTCAACATAGATGCATGTAGGGAAAAATAAGAAGTACTCTTTATTGATGATATAAGGAAAGGTTACAACCTAGTGACTGAATTGAAGTGACCTTCTAGCAAAGTTCCCAAGTCTCATCACAGCATAAATCTCTCTAGCAGTAGCTTCACAGACCAAGCTCTCAATTGAAAATTCTCCAACATTTCTCTACTCAAATTATTCCTTCTCAAACACTTAGATTTGTGTTCAATTTATAGATGAATTGTAGGATTTTTTGCAATAAATAGCTTTCCAAAAATAGGCGAGGCATGTTTCTAGTCATGTAGATGTCAAATGGACACTTGGATCCGAAGCTGACACATGTAAACTCTTCTAGAAGGCACTGGCCAAGTGGATATTCTGGAACAATGAGAATTTCGCTCCCAATGTGACCAACGCACCTGTGAATGTTGGGAAGTGCTTTGAAGAGAAGCCTTGCATGGGGCTTCCTGCTTATGAAATTCACTTAGGCCCCATAGAGCCTGCGTTGGTGAGCTCTCATATGATAAATAATAAGCTTCAAACCATGGAAACCTTTGCTTTATGAAATTCTTGCTTGATTTGTCTTGTTTCTTGTCTTAGGGCATGTAGCAAACTGAAATGATAGGGAATGATAATCCCTTGATAATTGGTCCTGGAGATGATGCCTAGTTAATCAGGTCATTGGGAATGGTTCCCAAATTGACCTATAACATAATGTGTGTTGTATTATGTAATATTCCTAAATTAGCATGCAACTAATTGGAATATTAATTTTTCTCTTGTCATTTAGTTAGATGAATAAATGGGTAGGGAGGCCCGTAAATCTCATTAGTAGGAATATAATCCCTCTTAATATGAAAAGGGATCATATTTATAGCTGGATAAAGCACCCTCATGTGTGAGCAGGGGCTAATGCATGTGGAGGGAGTGGATCATTAATAGAGACGACGCAGTGTGAATGGGAGGAAGATTCCATGATGGTGGAAACCATAATGTGTGGGACTTAAGGTGAGAAGGCTCGCATTTTTTTATAAGGAGGGAAAGGCAGCCATAGTGAGGTATGTTATTGATTATTAATTTTATGGTCTGCATGAATATTTGCATTCTTTAGCTATTTAGTTGAGATTGTTGTGCTGTTTAGCACCGGGTGTTCTCGAGCAGGAATCCCATCTCCTTCCTTGAGAGGCCTCTTGGAGGATAATTGTACCATCATTTCCACACATCAAGCATTCTTTCCAAGCTTTATTCTTTAGCTACAATGTAGTTTCTGTAGAGTATTGTGTTGTGTTGCAGGGTGTTGCAGTGGAGGGTTGCGAAACCCACTTTCTGAGCTAGTTTTTCATAGGAGGAAGGATTCCTTCTCTTGGGAGATAAGCCAGGAGGAATCTTGAGAATATTTCAGATATTTGGCACCATGCCAACCAATTACCATCATTTATATCACAAATTCTACCTTTGACTACGTTATTTCAGTGAAAAATTGAAGTGGGGGTTTCAGTGCTTGATTTGGAGGGTGATATCTTCAGTGTTGGGATCAGCCTTTCACTTGAAGGATCTATTGGAAGAGTTATTTTCATTTAGACATCATATTCAACGATCTCCATCTAGTTATTTAGTTTCAACTGCTATTCATCCCTAGGGATGCATTCCGTCATTTTGGTATTTTTTTATATTTCAGGAAACCCTTCTCGAGTTGTCTTGCAGATGTGTTTGGGAGCTTAGATCTCTACTCATAACACTTTATGAGCCATAAATTGGCAGATCTATATTATTTTACATTTCCAGTAGTAGTGTACCATCCAAAACTATGTTGTAATTATTCTTTGGCATTCTTATATGTAGAATAATTTTATATTTGGTATATGTATTCATGGGAGGCTTGCTTTCCTTGATTATTTTATTTGTGCCCACTTCTATTGTACTTATTTGTTTTTGATTTACATAATAAAATGGCTCCATGGTTGCCATAAATTTTGGTATAATGTTATTCACTGCTATTTCTAGTTTTATGCACTATATTCCTACTTTTCCCATTTAAGAATATTACAGTGGTATCAGAGCATAACCTTGGCTCAGCCTATGAGTTTCAGAAAATATGCTATAAGAAGAAGAAGAGAAGAAAATGAGATCTAGAATGATGGAAGGAATCAGCTTTGTTTCATAAATTTTTAGATCTATGAAGAACCTCTCCAAGGAGGTTAAGGAGATGAAAGAAGAGAGATGTAATGAGAACTCAAAAGGGTTTCAAGGAGAGGAATGTCCATGTACTTTCATTCAGCAGAAGAAAGAACCGGTGTTGCATAGAGCTCCAAAGAAATACACTATGCCCTTTTCCTTTGAGGAAGAAGAAAATAGGCATGGAGATGGAGGAAAATTGGAACATGAAATTATAAGTGAATACCTGGTAGAATATAACTCTCAAACTAGAGCTTTCAAGGAGAATCTAACTCTCCCACAATTCATTCAACTCAAGGAGGAAATAAGACCTTGCAGCAATAGATTCCTATTGCCTACATTTGATGGGTCATCCACATGTATAGTAAGAGCTTGGGGAATGAATTTGGATGCGTTCTTCTTGGTACATCTAGTAGTAGAGAGAGAAGTTTTTGAGATTGCAGCGCTGCACCTTGAGGGTGAAGAAAAAATTTGGTGGTTCAGCCATTTGAGTCATGCAAGAGTGACTATATATGCAGATTCTACTCAAATTTTGAACAAGGATTTTGAAAAGAAGAAAGTAGAGGAGAGGAGACCTTCACCACCACTTGTTGCAAGAGCACTTGCATCAGTAGAAATAACCCTTCCATATTTTTAAAGTGGTCTTGATCTCTTGACATGTAGAGTCCTATTCACTATTCTAGAGATGCATGAGGAGGAGGAGACTTATGCCAACGCTAATACAACCAGAGAGGAGAAACCATCATCATCAGTAGTTGGGTAAGTCATCACACTGGAGGAAGGAACCCTTGTAGTAGTACAAGATGTTCCCAAGCTTTACCAAGGTATGCATATGTTTCCACTTTCTATTATCTCAACACATCTTATGGAGGATTGTGGGAATATGCCATTGCATGACCAAGGGTCAAAGCAAATTGCTGATTTGGAGCAACAGACTATCACTATGCTGAGCAGCCTTGAGTTGTTCAAGGAGGGGATAAACAACCATCCTAGTTCTTCATTATTGAGATGCACACAACTCCTAGGGTTGGAGTGTGGATTCCGGGAGGATAGGATGAGCATTGTCCTAAACAATCCAATGAAAAACTATATCCTCATCATTGAGCATGAGCATAAGACAACAAACACACCATTATGGTGATTAACAACATTTTCATTGAGAAAAAGTGATGATTTTGGGGCCCATATATTATTGGAGCATTATGATGACCATTTTACTTGTGTGATATTGGATATGCAGATGATTGATGAGAGGCATCTTATATTTCATTGTTGTGATGGATCTTTCTTGACGAGAATTTTAGAGCTCAGTGAGAAGCCTTTGCCTTCAGCATACTTGGATCCCTATGGATTCAACATGGTAATTGATCAACGAGCTTCACTTGGGGATCTCCAAGAGATTTCATTTCAGCATCCCATGAAATGCAAAGGTAGAAATCTGAAATGGGAGGATGGTATTCTCCATTGGAGGAGTATCAAGATGGAGCATGGTAAGAGACACCCACAATTAGATAAATGGGTGTGGATGGTAAGCAAGAGGTTGGTGAGTCACCTACATATCTATGACACAAAGCAGCAGGAGGCATGGCTGCATTAGCTACTCTTGAAAGAGTTTTTCCATCATGTGACATATCCTTCTTCTAAGGGTATTTTGGTGGATGTAACATGGCATGGCACTTGCATCATATGACAATGGGGAGTTTGGGTGCATTGTGCTGGTATGAAATTCTTCATGTCAATCATCATATTTTCACCTCATGATTTGTATGATGGAGGTGTGAGGGGGCGGCAAGAGCTACTATTTCTCTCGCTACTCTTGGGAGAGTATGGGTACGATTTCTCCCATACTTGGCATGATATTTCAGGAGAAAGGGATGGCACAATCAAAGTGCAAAGATGCTATCGTTCGGCATTGGAGGATCAAGAGGTACTTCCACACAGGAAGGAGATTCCCACACATAGCAACATGATGGTGGATGACTTTGGCATATGGCATGTCAAATAATGGATTCATGGAGTGGAAAGAGCCTTATCACTAAGGCCAACAGCACTGTCAATTGGGAGTATGCATCTATTGATGGAGTGTTCTAAGGGGAGTATGCATCCCTTCATTTTTTAGATCTTTATGAGGAGATTCTCTTGGGAGGGCTCATCCATGGACCTCACTTTCAGCCTGTTAGTATGAATCCTTTTTCGAAGTGTACGAAAAAGGACCACTTTAGCTACGCATAACTAATAGCCCTAACAACAAAAATGGCTGCCAATATCTTTAGATCTGCGGTTAGTTGGACATAAAAGAGCTGCAAAAACCAGATCTATGCATGGAAAGACATTAAGTAGAAAAAACAAGGGTTTGCTCCATATACCAATAGACAAGACAAGAACAATTTTTGGAAGAATTTTTATATTAATTGGGCACCTGGGAGGAAAAAAAGAAGGCGTATCCAATTCTCCTCAGTGGGATGGGTTCTTGGAAGTCCTCAACACTTCAGATCTAAGATTTCTCTCTCTTGTTGGTGTAGAAAACCCACACAAAGAATGGAACTCAAAGGGAGCTCACACAGTAAATGGTAGAAAAATGGGACCAAGTGTATAGATCCAGAGTGATCTAATAGGCAACAAAAGGTGAAGAATGGTAGGAAAAACCCTCCTATTTATAACAAAATATTGGGTCATTCTAGATCTTGGTGCATGGGTTAACCATATCTAGATCCACTTTTTATGGAATATTTTATTATATTTGTTGGAGGGAAAAGGTATTTGACTTGGGTCAAATCCCTTAATTTGTCAAAAATAAATAAATAAATGATTTATTTATCTTTTTAAGGAAGCGGTTAGAAGATAATCAAATAAATAATGATTTATTTAATTATTTAAGGAAGTGGTTGAAAGATAATTAAATAAATATTGATTTATTTAATTATTTGTGGGTGATTTGGTCATATTTAACAAGGAATATTATCTAAATAAGATTTAAATAATTATTCCTAGAAAATAATAAGATAAATAAAGGTTTATCTAATTAATTTCTTTGTTTTGGGTTAAACATGACTAGGAATAATAATTAAATTATGGTTTAATTAATTATTCATGAGGAAAATCAAACAAAATAGGTTTGTTTAATATTTCCTTTTGGGGTTTCCTGTTTAGACCATAAACAACCTAATAAATGTGGTTTATTAAGTTATTTTACATAGTGAAAGCAATTTTACTTAGGGTAAAATTGGTCTTACATAGTGTACTTGGGTCCATCTAATGATAATAGGTTAGATGACCAAAAAATGGTGTAACAGATTGCCCCCCAGCGTGCGAGTGTCAGGAGAAAATCGTATGACCGAAGTACGTTGTAAGAACACAATCACTAGACAAAAAAAGGGAAGTCAGAGAGAGAAATGCAAGGTAGATAGTGTGCTGAAGAACTAGACCCTGAGGAGAGGAGACTCGCAGGTGCAACAAGTCTCTTTTTATGAGAGGGTACCTGTACTGAAGGTGGCGGGGGAGGCATGCCTATGCCCACCGAGACAAAGTAAAAAAGAATAGTGTGTCCAGTAAACAAGGGACCGAACCATAAAGTACAGCTGCCATAATCAGGAGCCAGATAAAAATACAATGAGGAATCCCATATACATGTTGTGCCTGGGATAACAGCCATGACTTGTACAATAATATCTGAGTACATGAGAGACAAATACAACCTGAATGCCCCCTGTAAATGGGGAAGGGCTCACAAAATCTGACTGATACATGCAAATCAAAGAGGCGCTGTAAGTGGCTAAGGCCAACATCATCAAATATTTGGAGCTGCATCGAAGGCTGCAAGAAAGAGGTCATCCGAGCATGTGGGGGGCTACCTACAGGGCCACCCCCTCGTGAGGGTTGAGACATCTCACACACACCCAGGAATCATCAAGATCTGCTGCTGGATCACTGGACCATCAAGCATACAGATCTCGATCATGCTGAAAGGAGCTGGAGCAACAGTCAAGTCAAAGGGAAACGAGAGGTCCCTTTGCCTGATCCGAGGCACCGAACAAGAGTGGAAGCTGGAACCAAGGTACATCGCCCTCTAGACCTGGCTTCTGGAAGAAATGAGCTGATGTCCACAGAAGGAGGTCCGCCATAGGTGAGGCAATGAGACATCCTCAACTAAGGCACGAGAGAAAATAGTGGAGCGACGGACAAACTGACACTAATGATGATAGGGAAATGAAAAGGACTAAGTAGTGAATGGACGACTTCCCTTGTTAGAGCATAAAGGGCATGAATGACCTAGCAGCGACTGACACAATATCATAAGGGATAGGGGAGAATGGGACTGAAGGTCATAAAGTGTGACACAAGAGAGAGACCAAGCAATGAAGGATGGAGGGGTATAGCGGGGTACAAAGGGACTCGGGATAGACTCCAAGAATGCGATGATGACTCAACTTGGATTCTCTAAACAAGGGTGACTCAATGGTGCTGCCACACAGTAAAGGCCCAGTGGGGGGCCATCAAAACATGAGTACAAGATGGGAACTGATGACAAAAATCGACACGAACAAAGACAAGTAAGGAGGCGAAGTGGTGCCTCGAGTACAAGTGTCGTAAGTGAGGAAGTTCGATTTTAATGAGGGGGGAAGTGACCCTTCTTGGACAAAATGTGTCCTGGTGAAGTATTAGATCATAAAAAACTAATAGATACCCATTTGAGGGCTCGGTGAGAGCTTTCCAACGGTGCAGACGGTTTATCAAACGGGGCTACGGTGTGGTCGCAGCAGTCGAAAGAAGAAACAAGGGTTCTCTTTTAATAAGGCAGTTTTCCCTCCAAATTCACTCATTTGCTATTGTTGTTGTGGTGAATGTAGAGAGGAGAGAAGGCCCTAAATCTTGTGGTGAGCGTAGCGGACAAACCGACCGTTGGAATCAAGATCCGTCAGTTGCAGGTAAGAGGCCTAACCTTACTCTTTCATTTTGATGGATTGAAAGTTCAGTTTAGGGCCCAAAATCCCAGAAACAGACCCTCCTTCATCTCTATGGCCGGGTCGCACTTTTTGGGCCAAAAAGTGCGACCTGGGACGCAGGTTTCAGGGCAAAAGCTGCGACCTGGTCCTGAACTGGGTAGAAAACTGCGACCTGGGAGATGAGGGGGTTTTGGTGCTGTTTTATGGCTGGGAGTTGGGTTTTTGTGTTTGGTTATGGTATTCCCGATCTGTATGCTGACAAAGATGATGTTTTTGTGCAGGTATGGTAGATTTACGGGTTAACTGGAGAGAGAGAGACCTGGGTACATTATGGGCAGAGATCCAAGCGGATCAGGGTGTCCATCGTGTGTTGGCGAGGTTTGGGGTTCTAAAGTTTTTGGAGAACCTGTTGATGAGAGCAGGAGAGCCCTTGTTGGCCCGGTTTATCAGTTATTGGGATCCGGAGCATGAGGTATTTGTAGTGCAGGGGCACAGGATCGAACTGACTGTCCAAGATGTATATTTCCTGATGGGTCTCCCACCACTGGGGATGGTGGGAAACACACAGCCAGTATTACCGCGGGGGCGGCATATCATGGAGTTTGTGGAACGACATTGTCGACCAGGTCTCCAAGTCAAGGGGACTTGGATACCGATCGGGGATCTAGAGAGGCTAGAAACCCGTGCAGTGGCCGCAGCTGTGCTGCATATCCTGGGCAACCAGGCGTTCCATCACATCACCGGGGGGCAGATGATGCTGGTAGAGAGTGTGTTGAGTGGGACCTACTATGGGTGGGCCCAAATGATGCTGGTGTCATTAAAATGATAGTTGTCGCTCTGCAAGCGGCAAGTGAACCACGATTTCTCGTATGGGACTTTATTGTGTGCCTTCTTCTTTGAGAAGATCCCGACCTTGCGGCCTCGTGTACAGCTTCCAGATGGGGGCCCGAGAGAGCCCAGGATGCGCCGGTGGGGGCGGCTACTGTGCAGAGGAGGAGGAGGGGCGGTCGGGCGAGTGTTTCAACCTGAGTTCTTTGCCCATTGGGATCAGATGTCGTTATACATAGATGACTATCCCTATAGTGGGATGAGTTATTGTGGAGATCCGGACCTGCCACTTCCGCCTGGTCGAGTATGGGGGCCCGATGGTAAGTGACAGATTGCTATTCTTGTATGGGCATGTTAAAGTTTTTGAATAGTAGATAGGGTACTGATTCATGTACTTTTGGTATGCAGATATAGCTCCGGTAAAACCAGCCGGATATATGGGACGACCGGCAGCATCTGGAGCTGCAGGTCCGAGTGGGTCGAGAGCAGCGCATAATGAGGATGCGGCCGCCCTTCTGGAGGACATCCGCCGTAGATGCGAAAGGTTGCTGACCGGAGTATCAGAGCGCGGGTGGCAGGACTTAGACGACCAGTACATAGAACCATGTATTGGTCTGCCCTCAGAATGGCGAGGGGTCATGCGGCGCATGGCGATGGCTGGTCAGGGGATTCGTGATCTACAGGCTGCAGGGGCAGAGCCATTGGCTCGGGATCCGCCAGATAGTGATTAGGTGTGGGGCATGTGGTGCCCCCTAGTGTGTATGTAGGGGCAGGTGGTGCCCCTAGTTTTGAGTTTTTTGTAACATGCTATGGGCATGTCGTATGTATCAGAGTAGATGGACTCTAAACACATGTTTTTGTGACACATATTATGGATATGCATCATTTTTAATGATTATGAATGTTATTGTCTTGTATGAAATGCGTGTGATAAATGCCAATCTAGAACATGGTTTGCAATACTATCTACATAGTGATTCTATTCTCGAGGTACATGGTTGAAAGTTATGGTTTCAAATGCATGTATCAAGAGTTTCACTCGTAAATAGCGTCTAAACAGCACAGGGTTATGCACACGATAAACACCATTTAGTTGCATTACAAGAAGTAGGGAATCCAAACGAACGTGCAGATGGAGGATGCGATGAAAGAGGGCATCGACTAAGAGACCACGCACTGCATCATATTCGGCCTGATTGTTGGTGGTATAACCAATGCATACCCCATTAGAAAGAACAAGGGCATGCAAGGGGGTGAAAATGGCCCAACCTACCGAGGCTAGATTCCTGGAGTAACGACTTGCACCATCGGCGTAACCGATAAAGGGTGTGGATGGGGGGTCCTGCGGAATGGTGTGACAAGACAACAAATGAGGGGAGGAGAGGCAATGACGGCAGCGTGAGTGCACAGAAGTCATCGGGCGGCAACCGCGGGAGGGAGTGCAAGGAGCAGGATGACTATGACTCATATACGAATCAGAGGGTGGTATATGAGGGCTATCGGAAGTATGGTGAGGACTCGGGCTGCGGAGGTCAACAGAGACACGGGTGGAGTGATCTCGTGTATGGGTAGAAAAGGGGTGGTCAGGGGACACAACAGGGGAGGATGCAGGGGGGCTAGGCTCCAAGTGTCTCGCAGAGGAGGATAGGTAAAGAATGGTTACAGTAGACTCCATCATCTAAACATCAGGGGGGGGAATTTCGATGGGAGCGGGGGGATCCTCAGGCTGACCTGAAACATACTGCGCGAGGATGGGAGAGGCGGATTGATTTTGTTCAACCTCATACTCTCGGACCACCTCTAAAGAGGCGCGGTAATGCGTCAGGTGAGGACAATGGTGGGAGTAATGGCCATGAATGCCGCATAAAGCACAGGGTTTGTTGGTGCGGAGAGTCTTGGGATTCTTGGTTACGGACAAAGAAGGAATGGAGGTTTCAGGCACCGTAGCTTCAGGGAACGCGATTTTAACCATGGGCTGAATACGGGGCAACTCGGGACAAGCATGGGTGGCATGACCGGCGACATCACATAAGGCACAAGGTTTTGCGGGTGGAGGAGGGGCTGGGTCAATTGCGGTGGTCTTGTCTTTGGGTGCCCCCTTGCGGGCTTTTCCTTTCTTCCCGAGAGCCGTCACGACAGGAGAGGGGTCCTGTGGAGGTGCTGGGGGCACAGGGGCAACGGAGGAAGCGAGGGGGACTGGTTGGACCGATGTCAAAGCCATGTAGGGTTTAGGGTGACCAGCAGTGGTAGCTGTTGGAGGATCAAGGTACCAGACGGGTATGCTCAAGGTCAGGTTAGGGAGCGAGAAGGTGGCCATGATGGGGACAGAATATACTCCGGGAGGGGGAGCCAGGAAAGGGATCTGCCCAGCAGGAAAATTACCAGGAGGGACAGCTCCGAGATGGTTAAGGCCTGGGGGAACCGATCCAGGAGGATAAAGAGGTTCAGGGATACCAGCTGTAGGGGGAGGGCCAGAAGGAGGAGGTCCGGCTGGCTGAGATGAATGGCTAGGAGCGGGTTGCGGAGGGCGAGGGGGAGGTTGCTGACTAGCCGAGGCAGGCCGCTTACGGGCAACCTGAGACGATTGCATCATGCAAACATTCGAGGAGCTGGGATCAGTGATGGGAGGAGGAGGAAGGTTAGGGAAAGTTCCAAGTAGGGAGGAATCTTTGTAAACGCCGGGGGAGACACTGGTCAAGGAATCAACGGTTTGCTTGTTGGCTACAGAAGAGATGGTCATCTCAGGTGAGGTCTGAGATTTTGGCTCATGATATGTCAACTGGTCAATGGTGACTATCTTTCCATTATGGGGGAAAGACATCTTGCGGAAAACCGCGGATGGGACAACGGACATAGCATAGGTGTAGCTTCGCCCCAATAGAATGTTGTAGTCTAGCGGGGCGTCGATGACTTCGACGTCAACGCAAACAGTCTTACCGGCGAGGGTGATAGGACAATTACGGAAAAGGCCAATGGGCTGGGAGGCGTGACCGTCCCACGCTCGAAGGGTGATCGTGGAAGGGGCCAGCTCAGGGGATCCGAGTTGCTTCCAAACCAAAGCGGACATCACACAGGTGGATTCCCCCTCATCAATTATGCATCGTGAAACGTTGGCGTTCTGGATTTTGACTAGGATTTGGAAGGCAACGGAAGCAGGAAGAGGGGGATGGTCCGATTGAGTGGCGTAGAAAATAATCATTTGGTCATCAGCAGGATCTACAGCACCCACGGCAGATAGTAGAGCCTTATTTTGGGAAGGGCACGACTGGAGGAGTTCCAGTGTGGAAATGGCAGCAGGAGATTGCACCAAATCATCTACTATACTATACGAATGAGCAGCTCGACCGGAAGCAGCGTTTCGATGTAGGGGTCCCTTAGGAATCTTGGTATGAACCTCAACTTTGGGTTGAGGGATATGTAAGGGGCCACTGGATGTCGAAAGAGGCTCTGTAGAACCTGAAGAACCAGGCTCGGGGGCAGACTGAGCAGGAGGCTTGGGGTACTGGCGAGACCGAGTTTGAAGGTGAAGGTCGACGGTCGGAAAAGGATCGGAGTGCATCATAAGGATCTGGTAGTCGGAGGAACCAGAAAGGGAAGGGGGAGTGGTGGCCTGGCTGTCAGGCGGTTGGGTAGCCACCAATCCTTTCTGAGGGAAAGGATCAGTAAACACAGCTGGTTGGGTAGTGGCCACATTAGGAGGAGCATGAGGGGAGTCGTGTTGTCTGCGCAATGTGGCTTGAGACTCCCACATATGCCGCATCTAGGGTAAGAGGGGACAATCATGAGTGTAATGACCATAAACACCGCAACACGAACAGGGCTTATTTGTGCGAAGCGGCCTGTCCGGCTTGGGCGGAAGGCCCTGTTGCTGGTTGCTAGTGTTAGGGTCCATACCAGAATTGGGTCCTCGGTTACCAGGGGCAGATTGGTTCTGGTTGCCTCTCCTCCTTCTTTGAGAAGAAGGGGGGTTAATCGCGCCCTGCTGTGCAAATACTTGCCCTGGAGGGGGTTGTAAGTGCTGTTGCGGGTTGTGAGGAGGCAAGGGAGGCGGAAGCGCATATGCTGGAGGAGCTGGCGCACCAGGCTGTGGATAAAGGTAAGGGTTGGGTTGGGCAACATTGAGGTAAGCAGGAGGTTGGGCAAAAGGAGGAGGCATGCCGTATCCTGGATACATGCTACCGGGAGGGGGAAGAGTGCTAGAGGTGCTGGCCCCTCCCTGAGGGAGACCATAGCCCATAGGAGGTTGAGCGTATGGATGGGAAAGGCCTCCAATGATACCGTCGGTGGAATGAGATGCCCCCCGGGCGTTAGCGCCGCCGGGCCTGGGGAGGTCAAGAAGAACGGTATAAACATAACCAAATTGAGTGTAGATCAGGTCATATTTCAAGGCTATTTGGAGGGCGGCTTCTTCAGTTTGAGGAAAGTGAGAGGTGACATCTTTGCCGATAGGAGCTAAGAGGGTGCGAAGGAACCAGTCCATGTAAACCCGATCTTCGAAGGGGGGGGCTCGACATAAGCTTCATCTTCGTCGCCATTCCTGAACATGGGCGGAAAGGCGGGTCGAAGAGGTTTGCTTGAATGAAGTCAAGAGCTCCGTGCCAGTATCGTATCGGAGAGGGAGCTGGAAATAAGATAAAAAGGCTTGGGAAAGGGTCGCAAAGGTGGTATGGGAAGAGGTGGCTTGTTCAACATACCATTTAGAAGCTTCGCCGGTAAGCGTGCATTGGAACAAACGAAGACGGATGGATTCATCGGTAATGGAATTGGAGGAACACCACATGTGGAAAGATCGAACATGATTGGTTGGATCTTCTCCAGCAAGGCCTTCGAACTTAGCGATATCGGAGGGGAGCTTGGTTGGCATAGCAGGCCAACCAACATCGTGGCGGATAGGGTTGTTGATCAACTGATTGAAATCGGGGAGGCTGAGGCCTGCAATGTACGGCAGTAAGGGTGTGGCCGAGGTAGTTCCTGTGGCGGTTTCGCTAATGGCAGGTTCGGCATTAGGGCCTGGAGCACCACCAGCGTTAGGCCCTGGACCAGACATGGTGAAGGTGACAGGGGGAGAACCAGGAGGAGGAAGGGAACCCGATGAATTAGGAGAGGAGTCGGAGTGTGGACTCGGAGGAGGACTGGCTCGACGATGGCGGGTCGGAGCAGGTCGATCGACCGGAAACTGAGGGTGAAGGCCAAGAAGTCTCTGGGAAAGGCGCCTTGGGGGCGCAATGACGACAGGAAGAAGGAAACTGACAGGGGCAGAAAGGGACAGAATCAAGTGAGGTCAAGGGCAGAAAAAGGTGCAGTGACAATTGATTTTAGAGTCTTTTCCAGGCGGTGCTAACTAGGTGCTTCTTCACTTAGGGTCAGTGTGTGGCGTGCGTTAATTTTAATTTTTAAACCCTTTCCATTTTGAGAGCAAGAAAAAAGTGTGTTGCGTAACTGAAAATAAACCTGCATAGAACAGTATATAATGCTGAAATAACAGAAAATTAACAGTTACTTGTGCATCTATCTAACCCAAGAAGGCGAGTATCTCAAAACTCAGCTAAAAAAGGGAAAAAATCTAGGCAAAACACACGGACAAGGGGCCAATAGATCTAAGGTCAGAAAGGGACAGGGATCTAGAGGATAAGGCTGCTGAAAAGAGGTGCAAATCACAGCCAAGAGACAGAGGCAAGGTGGCTGGAAAAAGGGAGGAAATCAGCAAAAGCGGAAAGGACAGGGAGGAGGTCCTAAAGAGAGGTCCAAACAAAACAACAAGAGGTGATTTGAAAGGAAGAGAGGCTGACTTAAAGGGATCTGAAAAGGAGGTAACAGATCTGTACAAGGGGGAGCTGAAACTCAGAAAAACAGAGGCTGAAATAGCTAAAAACTCTTCCACAAAAAGTGGAGGGCACTGAAGCCCTAGGGGGCTAGGTTCCCACTTAGATGAGCTAAAACAGATGAAAACCAAGTCAAAGCGGGCTGAAACAAAGGCTGGAAGAGCCTGACAGAAGCTTCAGCAGAGCCTAGAAAAATTGCAGAAAAATCACTGAAAAAATGGCAAGTCGCAAGTTCTGACCTGTTTTCAGTGTAGGTCGCAGAAAAGGGGCAGAAAAGTGCGACCTGGAGGTCTAGGTCACAGGTTATGGGCCAAAAAGTGCGTCCCCCCGTTCTGGTTGTCTCGGCGGCAGATTTTTAGAAAAATTTTCGTCTCAGTTGCGGCTGGTGTCGCTTACCTGCGCAATAGGGCCAGAAACACACGGAAGTTAGAAATTTTAATGTTTTAGGGTTTTATGTGAGAAAAACAACATAAAAATAGGAAAAATAAATAGCTGAAAAGAAACCCTAGGGTCTGAAGTAGCTAGATATGTACGAATATGAAAAACGACAACGGTCGTAATTTAAAACCCGTGTGGAGTCGCCATTTGTTAGTATGAATCCTTTGTTGAAGTGTATGAAAAAGGACCACTTTAGCTACGCATAACTAATAGCCCTAACAACAAAAGTGGCTGCCAATATCTTCAGATCTGCGGTTAGTTGGACATAAAAGAGCTGCAAAAACCAGATCTATGCATGGAAAGACATTAAGCAGAAAAAACAAGGGTTTGCTCCATATACCAATAGACAAGACAAGAACAATTTTTGAAAGAATTTTTATATTAATTGGGCACCTGGGAGGAAAACAAGAAGGCGTATCCAATTCTCCTCGGTGGGATGGGTTCTTGGAAGTCCTCAGCACTTCAGATCTAAGATCTCTCTCTCTTGTTGGTGTAGAAAACCCACACAAAGAATGGAACTCAAAGGGAGCTCACACAACAAATGGTAGAAAAATGGGACCAAGTGTATAGATCCAGAGTGATCTAATAGGCAAAAAAAGGTGAAGAATGGTAGGAAAAACCCTCCTATTTATAACAAAATATTGGGTCATTCTAGATCTTGGTGCATGGGTTAACCAGATCTAGATCCACTTTTTATGGAATATTTATTATATTTGTTGGAGGGAAAAGGTATTTGACTTGGGTCAAATCCCTTAATTTGTCAAAAATAAATAAATAAATGATTTATTTATCTTTTTAAGGAAGTGGTTAGAAGATAATGAAATAAATAATGATTTATTTAATTATTTAAGGAAGTGGTTGAAAGATAATTAAATAAATAATGATTTATTTAATTATTTGTGGGTGATTTGGTCATATTTAACAAGGAATATTATCTAAATAAGGTTTAAATAATTATTCCTAGAAAATAATAAGATAAATAAAGGTTTATCTAATTAATTTCTTTGTTTTTGGGTTAAACATGACTGGGAATAATACTTAAATTATGGTTTAATTAATTATTCCATGAGGAAAATCAAACAAAATAGGTTTGTTTAATATTTCCTTTTGGGGTTTCCTTTTTAGACCATAAACAACCTAATAAATGTGGTTTATTAAGTTATTTTGCATAGTGAAAGCAATTTTACTTAGGCTAAAATTGGTCTTACATGGTGTACTTGGGTCCATCTAATGATAATAGGTTAGATGACCAAAAAATGGTGTAACACAGCCTACTCACTAGGCATGGTAAGAAATGTATTTATGTACTTATTTATCATTTCATAAATTATTTTCATCTTCTCACCGTCTATGTACAGTGAATTTCTCCACAAGAGGGAAATATTATCTTTGGGTTTCATGGACATTCTTGGACCAACATTTGTGCTGCAGATAACCCTTATTTTCACAACCTTGGGAAAGTGTGGTTTTATCCTTATTATTCTCAGCTAATATATAATGCCATTTACTACCTCATATTAGATGAGAAAACATGCACGACTAGCAACTTGTTGGGGGACAACTTGCCACATGATGTTCTTAAATAACAGCTGGTAAAAATGCGTTGTATCCACTGGATAAACTACTAGTACCATCCAAACTTGCACATAACATTCAACATTTTTCCGATTTGGATACCATACAGTGATGATGTACCATTCACTTTGTATGGGATGGTTTGGGCCAGCATGATTCACGACTCTAGAGAGAGGATCTTTGAAGATCTAGTCTTCTTCTTGCCTCTTGAGGGCAACATTATTGCAGCCCAAAATCAGAAGCTACTCTAAAATTATCATAAGTGGAGAGAGAGATAGCATGAGATGGACAATTTGGTCAATCAAGTTCAGCAATGCATCCCACCTTCTTTGCAGGAGCCAAATTTGGAGGAGATTTTTCATGAGTTACCATTTTGGAGGGTGGCTCATTTTGTATGGATGATAGCTTGGGGATGGGAGATTCACATGGGAATGATATTTCCCAACATATTTCAGATTTCATGCCTCAAGAAGACCTCTATACAACACATTGTCTCCTCCATGGTTGTTTCACTTCTACATGATAATAGCTATTTGGGATGGTTACCAAAAGCTAACTTGCATACTTGGGAGGGGAAACTTGGAGATTTATTGATGACAAAACATCTTGTTCCTTGTAGGGATTTACCATATGAGGATGCTATAGGAGGAGGAGAGGAGATTCTTCAGTCTATCCTTGTAGTTACTTTAGGACAAGCAACATTTGGGAGGGGAGGACTGTAATATTCCTAAATTAGCATGTATCTAATTGGAATATTAATTTTGCTCTTGTCATTTAGTTAGATGAATAAATGGGTAGGGAGGCCCATAAATCTATTTAGTAGGCATATAATCCATCTTAATATGAAAAGGGTTCATATTTATAGATGGATAAAGCACCCTCATGTGTGAACAGTGGCTAATGCATGTGGACAAGGTCAAGTTTGTCCAAGTCAACAACGCTGGTATGGAGGGAGTGGATCATCAATAGAGACAACATAGTGTGAATGGGAGGAAGATTCCATGATGGTGGAAACCCTAATGAGTGGGACCCAAGGTGAGAAGGCTCACATTTTTTTATAAGGAGGGAAAGGAATCCATAGTGAGGTATGCTATTGATTATTGATTTTATGGTCTACATGACTATTTGCATTCTTCAGCTATTTAGTTGAGATTGTTGCGTTGTTTAGCACCAGGTGTTCCCGAGCAGGAATCACATCTCCTTCCTTGAGAGGCCTTTTGGAGGATAATTGCACCATCATTTCCACATATCTAACATTTTTTCCAATCTTTAGTCTTCAGCTACAATGTGGTTTCTGTAGAGTATTGTGTTGTGTTGCAGGGTGTTGTAGTGGAGGGTTGAGAAACCCACTTTCTAAGCTAATTTTTCATAGGAGGAATGATTCCTTTTCTTGGGAGATCATATAGGAGGATAATTGAGAATATTTTAGATATATGGCACCAGAACAACCTATTCCCATCATTTATAGCATAGATTCTACCTTTGACTACGTTATTTCAGTGAGCAATTGCAGTGGGGGTTTCAGTGCTTGATTTGGAGGGTGGGATCTTCAGTGTTGGGATCAGCCTTTCACTTGAAGGATATATTGGAGTAGATATATTAATTCATACATCATATTCAACCATATCCATCCAGTTATTTATTTGCAGCTACTATTCAGTCCTAGGGCTGCATTCTGACATTTTGGTATTTTTGTATATTTTAGGAAACCCTTCTCAGGTTGTCTTGAATATGTGTTTGGAAGCTTAGATCTCTACTCCCAGCACTTTATGAGCCATAAATTGGTATATCTATATTATTGTACATTTCCAGTAGCAGTGTACCATCCAAAACTATGTTGTACTTGTTCTTTGGCATTTTTCTATGTAGCAGCATTTTATATTTGGCATATGTATTCATGGGAGGCTTGCTTGCCTTGATTATTTGAGTTGTGCCCACTTATATTGTACTTATTTTCTGCTGATTTACATAAAAAAATGGCTCCATGGTTGTCATACATTTTGGTATAATTATATTCCCCGCTATTTCCAGTTTTATGCACTATATTCTTTCTTTTCCCATTTGGGAATATTACATATTCACTTTAATAATCGTTATGTGAACTATTTTTCTAGTGAATATTTACATGCTCTGATGTCTCTCTCTTATGTTAGTACTATTACTTCATTTTAGAGACTCAGTCTCATCTCCCACTCATGAATGTATCCTCTTACACATTGCAATTGGTGTTTCATAATGTCAATTTACTTGCTTGCTCCAGGTCTATGTATATAATATCTTATGTTATTCATTGAAACCAAGGAAAACCTTAGTGTTATGGTGGTTGGGTCGATACTACATATGGGGCTCCTACTCTAAACCATGTGAGGTCTAATTGGGACTTCACATTAGGGATACCCCATGTATGTTGGTGGTATCCAACATCAATACCTTCCCGTAATTCCTTCAATTCATATACCAATGGTTGTAAGTATAAATCCATATTATTCACTTGTTTTCTACCAGGGACTATGAGAGTCAAAATAAGATATTCATTCTTCACTGAAAACCATAGGGGGGTATTTTTATTTATCACTACTACAGACAAAACATAATAGTTGGTGTTTTGGAGGGAATATGGGTTGAAACCATCCATGTATATGTGGAGTCGTAGACTTCATACTTCATCCTTAAATTTTTTTTGCCATGTATCCTCCATATGCTTCATGGCTATTGAATCTGTTGGGATTTGAAAAATTCCTGACTCACTTCTGTGTGAGACATTCCATCCATTAAACACATCTGATTATTTGCAATAAAATATCCTTCGAATGCTTGGGATTATAGGAATGTTCCTTAATATATTATGAGGACCATGTGATTTACCCTTTTTTTAATTATGGTACCTATCATGCCCACTTTTCAGAAATATATCTTTGTTTGCATATTCTCCTCTATATAGAATACAATCATTAGGACATTCATTATATGATATATACTCAACACCCAATATTTTCAACAAATTATTTACTTCTTCCATATACTTCATGGCTATTGAATCTGTTGGGATTTGAATAATTCCTGACTCACTTCTGTGTGAGACATGCCACCCATTAAACACATCTAATTATTTGCAACAAAATATCCTTTGAATCCTTGGGATAATAGGAATGTGCCTCAATATATTATGAGGAGGACCATGTGATTTACCCTCTTTTTAATTATGGTACTTATCATGCCTACTTTTCAGAAATATCTCTTTTTTTGCATACTCTCCTCTATATAGAATACAATCATTTGGAAATTCGTTATATGATATGTAATCAACACCCAATATTTTCAACAAATTATTTACTTCTTCAAAACTATCGGGAAATACATTATAACTCGAAAGAGAATTATCTTTGAATAGCCAAAAGTTGGTGGGAAATATAGATGTAAATTGTCAATATTTAACATTCATAAAATCGACAAATTTTGATGTTGATTGTTATAGGTCAATTCGGGAATCATCCCCCCAGAATTGGTCAAACTTGACATCATCCCCAGGACCAATGAAATAGGGTCTATCATCCCCATATATTTAAGTTGTTATATGCCCTAAGTGAAGAAAATTTCATTCATGACTTCTATTGTAAGATTTCAAAGGTTTGAAGTATATGTTATATAACCCCTTGACTCACCAACGCTCATCTGCAAGGGACTAGTTCTGTTGTAGTGCCAATTCCTCCATGAAAGGGTGTAATGCAGTGCACTTCCCCACACTCAAGGGTACGTTGGTCACCTGGGAGAAAAATTATCATTTTTCTGGGAATATCCACATGGCCAGTTCCTTCTACAAGAGTCCATAGGTATCATACTTTGAATCCAAGTGTCCATCTAATAGCTCTAAAATTGGAAACATATATTGCCTATTATTAGAAAGTCATTCATTGAGAAACTACCATTAATTTCCCTATAAATTGAGCACTCACCCTAGTGCTAAGGAAGGAATAATTGTGTGAAAATTTATGTTGTTGGATTCTCATTTGATAAGAGAATGAAAGCATGGATATGTTGTTGCAATATCCCAAAAGGGAGAATGAAGTAATACAAAAACACAATAGTTGGAAACTACAGAAATGAACAAATAATATAAATAAACCATATGAATATAAAGAATAGCTGAGCCATTTTATTATATGAAGGTGGATAAAAAAGTACAATAGTGCTCAAAATATGAGACACTCAAGACAAACAAGTAGGCTAGAATAACCCTGAAGTCCTCGCACAAGAGGGACTGCGTAACTGTTGGACTGCGTAACTGTTGGACTGCTGGAGGTAATACTGTGTTGTCCCTACTAAAAATGTTGGGACTAAAACTACCAGTTAAAAATAAATTGTAGATCTGGTAGTTTTGGAGCTCAGATGATGTCAGGATTTCAGATCTAGGATCTATGATGAATACCCAAGCTAACCCAGAAAGGATTTCTAGATCTGACAATCTTCGAAATCACCCTCTTAGGCCCTGTAACATATGATTGCTAGGTATGAATATTTGAAGCATGAAATGATAATATGATGGATAAAATATGATATAGTCAGATAAATGTTTGAAGGGTTGATCTCTTCTCTAAAACCTCAGGCTATAAGCTCAAGATCTAGCTCCTCCTTCCTGCTCCACTAATTGTAGCTGCTAAATACACAAGAAATGGATAAAACTATGTTTTAAAGGAGGAAGTAGCTGAAGCCCAATGATATATGTTGTAATTAATCTAAAAAATGATTGAAATAATGTGCCCAAAGTGAGGAGATGGTCCCTCACAGGATTTCCATCTGAAATACTCGAAACTTCCCTCCTCCAATAGATCTACAGGACTGGACTGCACAATCCCTTGGGGAATTTCTGCTGCATGGAGGTGTGTAATTTTGGCCTAAATTTCAGATATGAATATATTTCTCCCAGAAGACTAATCTTGAATAACAAGGTGAAAGGATGAATCCCCCACCAATTTCCTAGCTGAAATGCTAGAAACAACCTCCTCCTCTCAATCCCTCAAGAAGGAATGTGTAATTCCTGAGATTGAATGTGTTGTAGAGAGGGGATGAATGTGGCACCAATTCCTAATGATGTATGGCAACTCAAAGAAACCTTCCCAAAGTAGGCACTCAAATTCCCCTGTGGGTAAGGGTGGATTTCCACTCGGAAACACCCATGTGCTAAACAACACTGTAGAATTAGCTAAACAAATAAAGTGTGCATAGAAATGTCAAATGAAAAATCCAAATCTAAACGGATCAATAATAAAAATCTAAAGCATGCCTTTTATTGCTGGCTTCATCTTCCTTACATGGTTTGTAAGCCTTCCATAGCCCTGCCCCACCTCATAATTTTGCTGCACATGTCGACACTAGCCTCCATGAAGACGGTGTTTTCTCTCCATGTTTTCCACCATCTCTGCATTTAATTCCCACTCTCTCCATCATGTGTGGATTAGATGCACCACTTCCTCCACTATTTCATCATTAGTGATCTATGATCTTAATTTTAATGCATCATGATCTCATTTGACTTCCTCCATGATCTCCATGATCTATCATTAATGTTGCATGATCTCCACTCTTCCTTCATTAATAAGCTACCCCACTACTCCATAATTAAGATATAATTATAAATGATCAAAATACATACATAAAAAGTGGATTTTATTCATCTATGGGGTATATGGATCCGTCCACCCTCTTATTTACTTAATTAATTAAGAAAATTAAGAACTCTAATATTCCAATTAATTGATGGAAAATTGGGGATATTATAGTCCTCCCCGCCAAAATGTTGCTTGTCCTCCAGAAAATGGAAAAGTGGATGCTACAACAATCCATATCCCTCCAAATGGCGTCCTCATATGGAAGGTCTCCCCATCTTCTACAATGTGTAATGCATTCCCAGCTCCAAAGTTGTCTCTCTAGAATGTCTAGAATGGCCTCCACCTAAAAATTTATATGCCTCTCATCGTCAATGAGTCTCCAAGTGGCAGCCACATGCTATCCAAGATCCTCCTCTATTCATGGGATACATAAGGTGAAGTGGTCTCTTCCCAAAGTGGAAAGTCCCAAATCATAAACTATCTCTCCATCCCATCTACATGAAGTAGATTGTATCTCTCTATTCTTCCATCCTTGGCCATGGTGGCCTTGTTGGATCCAAGCATCATCCCGAAAATGTGCAAAATAAGAAGTAGAGACATATGGATGAACATGTACAATGTTAAACCATACTCTCACAATAACAACCAACGCAACAAAGCCTTCTGCTGCCATGCCAAATCATCATTAAACCAAGTAAGAGAGCCATACTCTCTCAAAAGAAGCCACTGTAGTAATTACTCTTTCTGCCATGAAAAATCATCATCAACTCAAGTACGAGAGCCATACTCTCTCAAAAGAATCCATTGCAGTAATTCCTCTTGCTGCCATGCCAAATCATCATCAACCCAAGTATGAGAGCCATACTCTCTCAAAATAATCCACCACAGCAATGCCTCTTTCTGCCACATCACATCATCATAATACCAAGTACAATGACCAAAATATTTCAACAGAAGCTAAGGCAGTAAGACCTCCTGTTTCCATCCTCCATCAACACCATGGAATGTATGGGGGAAAATCAGCTCATACTTTCCCAAAAGTAACCAAAGCAACAAGGATTCTTGCTTCCATCTTACATCATCATGATGCAAGTCATGGAGCAACAACATACTAATTGACATTTAGAATGTCACATTAGCCCAATACAAACAAGCTCCTTGCTACCACATCATGTGAGACTTATGCCATGTCCCAAACAAAAGTACATACATGGACATAAGATATGTCATGTGATGGCCAAACTCTCTCAACAATAACCAGTGTAGTCATGCCTCCTGTTGCTGCATAACATCAGTTATATACATGGCATGGACCATAAAAATGTAATATGTTGGGTAGTAACCATACTGACCCAAGAGAAACCAGTGCAAACATGCTTCTCGCTGCCTTCTATCATAGATATGCAAGTAGGTTGTCAACCCCTTTCTCATCCTCCTCATCCATCCATCCCACTATGGATGATGAATCATGTCATGCTCAAAATTGGTATCCACCCAAGGTAGAATACAATTCTCCTCCATTTGAAAATATTTTCACTCCATGAGATGTTGAAGTGCACCTCCCTTGAGGTCTCTCCATGAGATACTCTCATCAATGGCCCAATAGAACCCATATGGTTCCATACATGCTGTAGGTATAAATTCCTCTTTGAGCTATGAGATGCTCATCAAGAAAACTCCATCTTGATAATGGAAAATTATTTCCATCATAATATGTATATCATCTATCATCTATCACTCAAGTGCTTCATGAGTGAAGCTACCTTCAGAATGCTCCAAGAATAATGGGGCCTTCATCTCATCATTGCTGCTCAATGACAACATTGTAGATCTACATGGTGATACATCTACTATCTCATGGGCATACACAATGATGATGTCATAGCCCGAAACTATACTGAATAGGAATGTGCTCATCCCATCCTCTAAAAATCCACACTTCAACACAAAGTGTTGTGTGTAGCTCAACAATGATAAACTGGGATAGCTATACATCTCCTTTCTTCTTTGAGTTGTAAAAATTGTTGGAGAGTTATATTCTCCTTGAGTGCTCTAGGCTATGATTTATACTTAGACAGATATTTACTTTGGGTCTCATACCCCAAGTCTCCTCCATATTCATACAATTTACTTTCCTTCTCAAAGAAAGTGGATCTAGTAGAATGTTGTGGAGCTCTTTATTTTTCTGATTGTGTATGCTGCTAATAGGAAGTGCTTGGACCTTCCTCATTCTAAAATATTCTTCGATCCTCATTTTTCCTTTCTCTCTTCATTTTTTTTACCTCCTTGGAGAGATCTTACATAGATCTAAAGAGAAGAGTGGCAAAACTTAAACCCTTTGTCATTGTATATCTCTACTTTCTACTTCTTCTTTTGATGTTAAATATTAAGTGCCCACAAGATGAGCCAAAGATCATGCTTTGATACCACTGTAATATCCCAAAAGGGAGAATGCAGTAATACAAAAACACAATAGCTGGAAACTATAGAAATGAAAAAATAATCTAAATACACCATGCAAATGTATAGAATAACTGATCCATTTTATTATATGGAGATGGATAAAAAATTACAAAAATTCTCAAAATATGAGACACTCAAGCCAAGCAAGTAGGCTATAATGACCCTCAAGTGCTCCCACAAGAGGGACTATGCAACTATTAGACTGCTGGAGGTAATACTGTGTTGTCCCTACTGCAAATGTTGAGATTGAAATCGTTGTCTAAAAATAAAAGTGTAGATCTGGAAGTTCTAGAGCTTAGATGATGCCGAGATTTCAGATCTAGGTTCTATGATGAATACCTAATATAACCAAAAAATGATTTCTAGATCTCATAATCTTGGAAAATCACCATATTAGGCCCTGCAACATATGACTGATGGGTATGCAGATATAAATCATGAATGGATCATATGATGGCTACAATATGATACAATCAGATTAATTCTTGAAGTGTTGATCCCTTCTCTAGATCCTCAAGCTAGATGCTCAAGATCTAGCTCCTCCTTCCTCCTCCGATGATTGCAGCTATTGAAAGGATGAATCCTCCATCAGTTTCCTAGATGAAATGCTAGAAACAACCTACTCCTCTCAAAACCTCAAGCAGGAATGTGTAATTCCTAAGATTGAATGTGTTGTAGAGAGGGGCTAAATTTGGCAGCAATGCCTAATGATGTATGGCATCTCAAAGAAATATTCCTAGAGTAGGCACTCGAACTCCCCCATGGGTAAGGGTGGGATTTCCACTCGGAAACACCTATGTGCTAAAAAAAACTGTAGACTTAGATAATCAACTGAAGCATGCATAGAAATTTCAAATGAAAAATCCAGATCTAAACAGACCAATAATAAAAATCTAAATACTACCTTTTATTCCTGCCTTCATCTCCCTTATATGGTTTGTGAGCCTTCCATAGCCCTAGCCCACCTCATAACTGTGCTACACATGTGGCCACTAGCCTCCATGAAGACTGCACTTTCTCAACATGTTCTTCACCATCTCTGCATTTAATTCCCACTCTCTCCATCATGTGTGCATTAGATGCACCACTTCCTCCACTATTTCATGAGTAGTGCTCTATGATATTACTTTTAATGCACCATGATCTCATTTGACTTCCTTCATGATCTCCATGATATATCATTAATGCTACATGATCTCCACTCTTCCTTCATTAAGAAGCTTCTCCACTACTGCATAATGGAGATCTACTTCTAAATTATCCACATACAAACATCAAAAGTGGATTTTATTCATCTATGGGGTTTATGGGTCCCTCCACCCTCTTATTTACTTAATTAAGAAAAGTAAGAACTCTAATATTCCAATTAACTGATGGAAAATTGGGAATATTATAGTTTTTGAGATGATGCTTGAAGTGATGAGGCTGGAATGAAGTTGGAGCAGGTTGACGACAAATCGATCCATTGGTTGTAATCCTCTCCTCCTACTCTTTAATAAATATTGTTGTTCATTTTCCCATAGATATGTCTCTATTTCTTGTGCAATTTATTCTTGAATGATGTATGTATTTTAGATCTAATCGGTTTTATTTGAGTAAGCTAAGTAGGTATATGTATACTGTGTGTTGTTTTTTGTTCTTTTTTTGTGTTTTCAGGAATCGATCTAGCGACTTGAGTTGAATTGAGAGCAATGGTAATAGAGAAAAAAGGAGAAGGAGAGTGAAAAGAATCACAAGTAGGCTCATTCTCATTTATGTATATCTGCTTGTTTTATAGAAAACAATAGTTATGTTTCACCTGTTGTTCTAAGTGATAAACATCACACTTAGGGAATTTGATTTATCCATAGATTGAAATTTTGTATAACAAATTGGCAACTCCACTAGGGAGTATACTATCATTCCTTGTGTTTTTTCCTCTGTTTATCTTCATTAGTAGCATCTATTTTCTGTCATCAGTCATTTGATCGCACAAATTGCATTAGAAGTGTGTTATGTTGCTTGTTTCATAACCCTTGTTGTGCCCAACACATTGTTGGTCAAGACACAGTGCACTGCAGTGCACTGTCTCCCATTCAGGGGTGATCTGCAATGCACTGTCTCCCCTTAGAGACTGTGTTTCCCCCTCAGCCAACCAAATTCCATAAAAATTTTTCATTTCTTTCAGTTTCAAAAACTTGTTTGTTGTATTCTCAAATGTCTGATAGCTCTTAGAGACCAGTAAAATTTCTTGTTCTTCCTCTGAAAAGTAAGCTGTTAAATGTTTCATTAGTGTTTTTCTTTATCATTGGCAAATCAAATTTAAAGTATTTTATTTCTGCATTAGATCAATTTTGCTTTTAAAAAGAAAATTGTAGTTTCATTCCATGTTTCCTGTAGGAAAATTGTAGATCCATTCTTTATTTTCCTAAGAGGAATTTTTGTTTCATTCCTCATTTCTCATAAGAAAAAAAAAATAGATTTATTTATGCATATATTTTCCTTTCTTTCATTCACATTAAAGGTAGCTGGAAATAAAAAGCATGTATGTGCATATAGTGGATTGTGTATGTTGCATAGGAACAAGTTAGGAAAATTGCATTTAGTTTGTGCTCTTTTTTGTATGCTCAAAAACCAATTTCTCTTTCCCCTAGTAGCTAATATTTTCATTGAGAAAGCTAAATTGAAAAGTTTGCTTATCATTTAGTTTGCTATAATATTCCTAAATTAGCACACAATTAGTTGGAATATTAAATTTTTATTTTTCTCTTAGATAGAGGAATAAGAGGGTATGGAGACCCATAAATCTCCTTAGTATGAATAAAAGACACTCCTAGTGTGAATGGACGTCATCTTAAAATCTAGATTGAAGACCCTTAAGTGTGAAAAGGGGTTGGAGCATGACGATTGGGTCAACTTTGATCAAATCAACATTGTTGTTATGGAGGAGTGGCATTCATGGTGGGAAAACACAGTTTTAGATCGAGAAACCTTCCATGGAAGTAGGATCATAAATGAATGGGGATTAGGGTTTGGAAGTTCATATATTATAAAAGGAAGAGGATGGAAACCATATTTATTATGTATTGGTATATGATATTTCTGAATATATGATCTGTTAGACATATAGCTTTCTGTGGTTGTTTAGTTAAGATTGCAAGTGTTGTTTAGCACTGGGTGTTCCTGATCGGGAATCCCACTTCTTTCATTGAGTAGCTCTTGAAAGAGTATTTTAATTCACTTCCACTATTAGACATTTGGCCAAAGCTTCATCTTACATCTACAACACAGATCCTATTGAGGGT
Organism: Pinus albicaulis; assembly: GCA_034641835.2. Classification (NCBI taxonomy): domain Eukaryota; kingdom Viridiplantae; phylum Streptophyta; class Pinopsida; order Pinales; family Pinaceae; genus Pinus; species Pinus albicaulis. The sequence goes on from MU968359.1 coordinate 75,604,992, forward strand.
TGAGTTGTTTTGCAGGACGCAGCAGTGGAGACCACATTTGGGTCACTTCAGTGCTTATTTTCAGTGGAGAAGGGTTCCTTTCCATTGGGAGGATAATAAGGAAGGTCTTTGATCATATTTTCATATCTTGGCATCAAGCCATTGATTTATTTTCCCTTACAATGTAGTTTCATTCCAGATCTATGTTATTTTGAGGGAGGAGTTGCAAGGTGGTTTCAACACACCATTTGTGGAGGAGGTTTTCTAGTGAAGGGATATTAATTTCATCTAGGAGGTATATTGGAGTAGGCTACATTATTTTTTATATCATATCAGCCAAAAATTTCCATATCTACCATTGCAGTGAATCTGCAACCCTAGGGCTTTGATTCAAATCTTGTGCATTAGTGTATTGTTGCATACCCTTTTGGGGTTCTTTTTGAAGGTTGTATTATAGAGCCTTAATCTATATTAGATCTATATTTTGAGGCATATATCAGCCCTTTATATTTTTTGTACTCATTTTCTGTAGCAGTGCTTTTAAAACTGCATTGTAGTAGTGTTCCGACATTTTGATATATAGTAGGAGCACCTCTTTTGAGGGTTTGTCCATTGGAGGATTATTCTATCTTGTTGTACATCTTATGGCCCATTTATTATGCATATTTTTATACTGTTATTATGATTATAAAGTCTCCATATTGGTCTCCTATTTTTTTCTAATGTTTACACTACTCTTTCCATGGTTTTGCGCTATATTCTTGTTTTTCCCATTTGGAAATATTACAGTTGTATCAGAGCATAATCTTGGCTCAGCCTACGGATCTTAGTCATTATGCTACCAGGAGAATAAGAATAAGGAGAAAGAGATCATAATTATGGGAGGAATGATTTTTATCTCATCTATTTTCAGATCTATGAGGGACCTCACCAAGGAGGTCAAACAAAGAAAAGTGGAGAAAAGAAATGAAACCACAATAGGGTTTCAAGATGAGGAAGGTCCTTGTACTTCCTATCAATAGAATAAAGAACCGATATTGCATAGAGCTCCAAAGAAACGTACTATTCCATTTCCTTTGTAAGAAGGAGACAAAAGGCATGGATATGGAGGACACTTAGATCATGAGATTCTAAGTGATTATCTTTCAGAATATAAGTCGCAACCTAGAACTTTCAAGGGGAATCTAACTCTCCCACAATTCATTCATCTCAAAGAAGAAAGAATACCTTGCAACAATATATTTCTATTGTCTACATCTGATGGGTCATCCACATACATAGCAAGAGCTTGGGGAATGAAGCTGGATGAATTTTTCCTACTACATGCTGTAGTAGAGAGAGACGTTGTTGAGATTGTAGCGCTGCACGTTGAGGGTGAAGAAAAAATTTTGTGGTTCAGCCATTCTAGTCATGCAAGATTGACTGCTTATGCAGATTTTACTCAAAGGTTGATCAATAAGTTTGGCAAGAAGAAATAAAAGGAGAAGAGAATCTCACCACCACTTGCTGTAGGAGTACTTGCATCAAGGGAAAGAACACTTGCACCTTTGCAAAGTGGACTTGACCTCGTTATATTTAGAGTCCCATGCACTATTCTGGAGATGCATAAAGAGGAGAGGACTTATACCAACGCTGATGTAGCCACAGAAGAGCATCCATCATCATCAGTATTTGGGGAAGTCATCGCACCAGAGGAAGGAACCCTTGTAGTAGTAAAAGATGTTCCCAAGCTCTACCAAGGTATCCACATATTTCCATTTCCCATTATTTTAGCACATCGTATGGAGGATTGTGGGAACATGTTATCAGGGAAAATGCATGGCCTAGGGTGAAAGCATATTGCTGATTTGGAACAACATATTATCACTGTACTGAGGAACCTTGATTTTTTCAAGGAGGAGATGTACATTCATCCTAGACTGTCATTGTTGAGTTGCACACAACTCTTGGGGTTGGAGTGTAGATTTTTTGAGGATAGAATGAGTATTATCCTAAAAAATGCAATGCAGAACTATGTGTTCATCATTGAGCATGATCTTGAGACAGCAGATGCACCATCAAGGAGACTAGAAGCACTGTTATTGAGCAACAGTGATGAGTTGGGGGCCCAACTGATATTGATACATTCTGGTGACCAAAACACTTGTGTAGCAATGGATAGGCAGATTATTTATGAGAGACATCTTATCTTTCATTGTTGTGATGCATATTTCTTGATGAGCATTTCACAGCTCAATGAGAAGATTTTTCCTTCAGCATACTTGGATCATTATGGATTCAACATGGTCATTGATGAGTGGTCTTCATTTGGATATCTCCAGGAGATTTCATTTCAACATCCCATTAAATGAAAATATATAAATTTGATTTGGGAGGAAATTATTCTCCATTGGAGGGATACCAATTTGGAGCATGATGATAGACACTCACCATTTGTTGGATGGGCCATGTTGATGAGCTAGAGGTTGGAAAACCACTTGTAGATCTATGACACAGAGAAGCAGGAGGCAAGGCTCTGCTGGCTACTCTTGAATGAGTTTGGTCAGCATGTGACATATCCTATTCCAAAGGGTATGTTATTGGTGGGAACTTAGCATGGTACTTGCATCATATGGAAACAAGAGGTTTGGGTGAACTATGATGATATGAAATTCTTCATGTGAAACATAATGTTTTCACCTCATGATTTGTATGATGGAGGTGTGAGGAGGAAACAAGAGTTGTTGTTTCTTTCGATATTCTTGGAAAATTATGAGATGATTTTCTCCCATATTTTGCATGATGTTGTAGGAGTAGATGGTGGTGGCACAATCATGGTGAAAAGGGGCTACTTCTTAGCCTTAGAGGATCAGGAGGTACTTCCACTTTGGAAGGAATCTCCCACATATAGAAGCATTATGGTAGATGACTTTGACATTTGGCATGTCAAATAATGGAGCTATGAGATGGCAAGAGACTTATTACAAAGGCCAACAATGTTGTCACTTGGAAGCTTGGGTTTGTTGATGGAGTGTTCCTAGGATCACTTCACATACGATGCACTCGATGGAAAAGTAGGAGATGATAGTGATGGAGACATATATTGCCATGATCTGATCTTCTTGACATGGATCTCCAAGAATAAGAAGAAATGTTTTCATGCAGCACATGGTTCATTCCTCTTCATGGAGATATGTCATACCACTATGGAGGGCTCATTCATGGACCTTATTATCAACTTACTCTCAGTCCATGGTAAGAGTTGTGTTTTTTCACTTATTGACTATCTAACACAGTATTTTCATTCTCTTTCCATCTATATACAGTGCATTGCACCACAAGAGGTCAAGTTTTTATTTGGGCTTCATAGTCTTTCTGAGGCCAACACCTATGATGGAGACAACCATATCTTGAATGGATTTGGGAAGGTGTTTTACTATTATTTGTATGCTTAGTTGATAAAAAATTCCATTTACTATTTTCTAGTAGATGAGATGACATGCACAACTAGAAACTTGTTGGGAGACAACTTTCCATGTTATGTTTTGAAACAATAGTTAGAAAAACTGCATTGTGACCACTTGGGAAATTGTTGGTACCTTCCATCACTACATGAAACCTTCACTATATTTCTCAATTGGATACCATATGGTGATGATTTCATATTCATCATATATGGGGTCTTTTGGTCAAGCATGATTCATGACTCTAGAGAGAGGATCATTGAAGATCTAATTTTCTTCTTGCCACTTGAAGGCAACATTATTACAACCCAAAAATAGTAGCAACTCTACACTTGTCATAATTGGAGAGAGAGACAACGTGGGATGGAAAATTTGATCCATCATGTTCAGCTATGCAGCCCACCTACTTTGCAGGAGCCTAAGGTGGAGGAGTTTCTCCATGAGTTACCGTTTTGGAGGGTGAATCATTTTGTGTGGATGATAGCTTTGGGATGGGGGCTTCACAAGGGAATGATGATTCCCACTATATTTTTAGGTTCCATGCCTCAATAAGGCCTCTATAAAGCATATTTTTGTCTCCATGGGTATTCCACTTTTTCATGATGATAGCTATTTGGGACTGCCACCAAAAGCTAACTTGTATACTTGGTAGGAGCAGCTTGGAGGCTTATTGATGAGACAAAATATTGTTAATTGGAGGAACTTATCATATGAGTATGCTACATGAGGAAGAGGGGAGGCTCTTCAGTTCTATCCTTGCATTTTCTTGAGGAAAAGAAAAATTTGGGAGGGGAGGACTGTAATATTCCTAAATTAGCACACAACTAATTGGAATATTAAAGTTTTATTTTTCTCTTAGATAGAGGAATAAGATGGTATGGAGACCGATAAATATCCTTAATAGGAATAAAAGACACTCTTAGTGTGAATGGATGTCATCTAAAAAGCTGTATTGAAGGCCGTTAGGTGTGAAAAGGGGATGGAGCATGAAGACTGGGTCAAATTTTACCAAATCAACATCGTTGTTATGGAGGAGTGGCATTCATGGTGGGACAACGCAGTTCTAGATGGAGATACCTTGCATGGAAGTAGGGTCATAAATGATTTGGGATTAGGGTTTGGAAGCTCATATCTTATAAAAGGAAGAGGATGCTAGCCATATTCATTATGTATTGGTATATGATATTTTTGAATATATGGTCTATTAGACATATAGCTTTTTGTGGCTGTTTAGCTAAGATTGTAAGTGATGTTTAGCACTGGGTGTTCCTGATTGGGAATCCCTCTCTTTCATTGAGTAGCTCTTGAAGGAGAATTGTACTTCACCTCCACTATCAGGTATTTTTCCAAAGCTTCATCTTACATCTACATCGTAGATCCTATTGAGGGTTGAGTTGTTTTGAAGGATGTAGCAGTGGAGACCAAATTTAGGTCACATCAGTGATTATTTTCAGTGGAGAAGGGTTATTTTCCATTGGGAGGATAGTAAGGAAGGCCCTTGAGCATATTTTTCATATCTTGGCATCATTACATTGATATATTTTCCCCTACAACACAATTTCATTCCAGATCTGCGTTATTTTGAGGGAGGAGTTGCAGGGTGGTTTCATCACACCATTTGGGGAGGAGGTTTTCTAGTGAAGAGGTCTTTCTTTCATATAGAAGGTATATTGGAGGAGGCTGCATTATTTGTTATATCATATCAGCCACAACTTTCTAGATCTATCATTGCAGTGAATCTGCAGCCCTACGACTTTGATTTAGATCTTGTACATTAGTGTATTGTTGCATACCCTTTGGGGGTTCTTTTCTGAAGGTTGTATAGAGCCTTGATCTATATTAGATCTATCGTTTGAGGCATATATTAGCCCTTTATATTTTTTTTATTCATTTACTATAGCAGTGCTTTTAAAACTGTGTTGTAGCAGTGTTCCATCATTTTGATATATTGTAGCAGCACCTCTTTTGAGGGTTTGTCCATTGGAGGCTTATTCTATCTTGTTGTACATATTATGGCCCATTTATTATGCATATTTTTTTGTTGTTATTATGATTATAAGGTATCCATATTGGTCTCATATTTTGGTCTAATGTTTACACTGATCTTTCCATGGTTTTTCACTATATTCCTGCTTTTCTCATTTGGGAATATTACATTTGCATTTTTAGGAATTTCCATTACATCACGAGGTGAACTTCAAAGACAAATTTTTAAACAAGATAAAAATAAAATTTACATCAATCAACCTAAGAGATAATTCTAACATTAACGATAGCATTTAAAAGGTCTAGGCTAGAGACGTGTTCCGGCGTTGTTAAACATAGCAGTTATCGCTAACTTGTATGCGATCCATTCCAAGTGTGATACCTCAATCCACGTACGTAAGTATATCAGAGCTTGTACATGTACCTTCAGGTATATAGGGCAGTGCTCTAGTATGAAAAGTATAAGGGGGCTCTCTCACTATGTAGTTTCACATTAGACAAGGATAATATGGACTTGGGCCTATATGTACCTTTCGGTATATTTGGGAGGAAAAATTTAGGTTTCTATCCATCCATAGGTAGCCGAGTCGGCCACCTTGTAACTTGTGATACACCGAACACAACATTTGGGGAGATTTCCGGCCTATACTTCTTGGTTCGCCAAGAGGTATTCTGCAGTTCATAAATACTTGATACAAAATTTTCCTAGAATTACCCTTTTATTTGTTTTTTTTTTTTTTAATAAAATAAATTAGTCATCGTGGAAGAAGAACATCCCTTTCCCTGTCATTTGCGTAGAATAAAACTTAAACCACCTTTACCATCAGAAGCCATTTCTGGTCAGCTAAGGTGACATCATTCTATAGAAACCAATACTATTAGTACCTTTGGTGCAACATCATAATCACATATACCATAGTTTTCGCGAGTTGTTTCTAAAAATCCTAGTTCATCGACTGTTGTCGAGATGGAGTCCTCACAACTACCTGTGGTCACAATCCATCCAATCAGTGAGACCATACCTCCCGAACTTGACATTGTTCAACTGGAAGTTGATCTGGATCCCATCATTATTTTACCAGAACATCTAGATCCCGAAGTCGAACAACTAGAATTTGTTCATGTATCGGTCACTCCATAATTGATTGTAGCCATTAAGTCTCCCATATCATGTAGTCAACCAACCGAAATATATCTTGGGCCTGACGGAAAAATCTTGTTTTGATTTTGATTGAAGAAATACCAAAAGATGAAACACCTTCAACTCCTACTCATTTTGGGGAGGAAATTTATCTTTACAAGTCTTTTCCTCAATCACCTCACACTTCTTTCTTTGATCCTGTGTCAATTCAAATTCCCATAGATCCTATAAGGTATACATTGGGTCATATGACCATGGCTCAGTCAACATATCCATCTATACCATTTGTTACAATTTTAGCAACATCTATTGTTACTACCCCATCATTGTTTACCACATCACCAAAGTCACATCTATATGGTGGTCCTTCCATTCCACCTAGTTACCAATATTTAACTGGAACCTTATCTGGTGCATCCTCTAAACCATGGAATTCACCTATGTCATCATCTGGTATTCTATCTGGTACATATCTAATGAGTATTGAACAACTTGATCCTTTATATACATCTTCAATGAAATATCAAGTTGGTCCATCTAGGTATATTCCATCCAGTACAATCTCAACTAGACTCCCGACATTTGGAGAACAATATATTTCATCTTATTATACTCCTCATGGTGGGGGGAAACGTATGGTCACCCATTTTGACAGTAATCCATCATTATATGTTCACCCTAATGTTGGAATGATTGTTTTTCAGTGGCAACCTATTCTACCTATTAAACCACAAACGATTTTGTACTTACTCATATCAACCATTTCAACCTATTGCACCCACATCTATTCCACTTGTTAATACATCCTTACCCCTGTTACGGGCTCAAAGTGTTGTACCTCAACTGTCTCAGTTGGGTCATTCAACCCAATACCCTCAAGTATTGGGGCCTCGACTCCAACTCCTTCGGCTGGTTTACAACAACCACTTGTATCCAGAATCCTTTATTCACAAGCTATATTACCTTATTATGGGATGTCACTGGCATAATTGGGTCTTACATATTCAAAATGGGCTCCAAGAAAATCAATTTTGGGCTATAATCTTGGTGGGCAGACACCTTGGTATCCACAACCATAAATTCCATAACAATCTTTCCAACAACAAGTAGCTTACCCAGGTTTTGGTCAACAGAATCCTCAAGAATTTTCTTATCAAAACAACCCCTATCTACGTTAATAGAAACAAACTACTTATCCTGGTGCTCAAAGGCCTATTTCCCAAGAAATTCCATCATATCTTGGTTATTATCAACCTGACTAAAATCGATAGTTGCCTTTTGTCGCAACTTTAGAATTACCCGATTTAAATCGGCTTACCAACGACCCAATCAAATATGCTCCTTGGTGGTCGATGATACCACATAAATTACCATCAGATATTCCTAAGTCCAATATAAACCCTGGAGAAGACCCATCAATGGATGTTATGAATTATCATTTGGGGTGTTCATCCAACTGCTTAAATTATGACTCTATTCCACTACATCTTTTCCAACGTATGCTCACTGGTTCGGCCGCAAATTCGTACATTGAGTTACCATGAGCTTCATTTGATAATTTCAATGCCTTAGCTACTGCCTTTCTGACCCACTTATAATTACCCATAAAATATGAAACTAGAACAAAAATGTTGACCAATTTCAAACAAACTAATGTTACTCACATTTCTGATCATATTCATGAGTGGCATCCTCATCGTAGGATGTTCAAAACATTTGTTCTTTATCAGCTCCTCATTGAGTGGTTCATTAAGTACTTGCTCACATATATCAATGAGGATGTGGCTAAGGGTGGCATCGTCAGTAAAGAGCAGGTAATTACTCATGCCCAGTAATTATATTGTATTTATACTCAGTCTGCTACGCTCTATGAGAAAATTCCCAATGCACAATGATCTAATTTTACTGTTCCTCCTCTATCTAAGGACTCTCATGCTGATGACGGTATGACTGGTACTACAAGCACACATCACTCTATTGCATATGGTCCTACACCTTCTTCTGAAATTCATGCTATGTCATCTGACAAAGGAAAAAGTGACAAGCAACTTGGAAGTAAGAAAAATGGGAAATCAAAGAAAAAGAAAAATTCAACATCGTAGGAATGATCATCTGATCAAAAAACTGGAAACAATCAGAAATCTCGCTACTCTTGCATAATATGTAATGAGGAGCACTTTGTTTGAGACTATCCTCACCACGCCGAAGAGTAAAAATTTCTTAATACTTCCAATGCATATATTGTGTTGATAGATCCATTTCTAAATCGAGACATAAATATGGTTGCTATAGATCCAACTTCTAGTTTCCAACTGCTTATGCTATCTGTCACAAAGCCAAAAAATGATGTTCTGGTGTCAACGCGAAATAAAGATTAAGGTAGTGTGTTAGGTCCCTATATTACTAGTATAGTCCCCTATTGTTATTAGTGTAGCCCCCCTATTGTTATTTTTGTACCCCTCTAACCCCAACATTTTTATTATTGTGCCCTTACATTATTATTGTTAGGTTGGTTATGATTATATTGTGACCCCATGGACTCTTATATATAGAAGGAGGTTTCCTTATTCGTATCATCCAAGAATTTTTCATTTATGTAATGTAAAGGATGTCTCCCCCTCGAAGTGGCTTATTTATAAGGCATTGATCTCTCTTTTCTTCTACTTTTGGAGCTGGTTTCATAACATTTGGTATCAGATCTTTTTATTCTAGGGTTTCGCTACTCCAAACAGGTCATCGTGGAATTTTTGCTATAAATTTTTTTCTACGAAGGTTAAGAAGATGAAATTTTTATCAAGCAAAGCCAAAATCCAAAGGAACACCATGTAAATATTTTTCATCTTCGTTCACAATATTTTTGGAGATATGATCTGTGGAAGTTAGGGTTTTTTCAAGCTCCCAAATTTCACCTAAAAAGGTAATCGTGAAATTTTCGCTATAAATTTTTTTCTACTAAGGTTAAAAAGCTGAAATTATTACAGAGCGAAGCTAAAATCCTGAGGAACGTCATGTAAAAATTACAGATATTGGTTTGCAATATTTTCAGAGATAAGATCTGTGGAATTTAGGGTTTTTTCAAGCTCCTAGATTTCATCTCAAAGAGGTGAGCATGGGAAAATCATCATAACTCTCTCTCTGAGAATCATATTGGAATTTTGTAAAAATTGGCCACAAGTACATGGAATCTAGTTTCCAGTGTATCTATTTGAGAGCCGAAGAAGGAAACACCGACACATGGCACACCATACAAGTTCGCTCTATTGAACTAGTACATAATCAGGTCATTCTGGGATATTGGGAATAACTTTGTATTGAAGAATTCAAATCGGGTCAAACCTATGGCATTCAAAACAAGACTTGGAATGATACTATAGAGCCAAATTTTACATATTTAAGATCCTAAATCACCAAGATAATTCCATTTCAATATCGAGCTCCTCAAAAGCAAGAAAAAAGTGTGTATTTTGTTTTTCCAAATTGCATAAATCTTGTTTAAAGTATCAATTTGAATTAATTCCAAGGGAATATTATATTGGGTTCTAAAATTCCCCCTAAAAATAATTCAACACCCATTAAGCCTTCATAATTCTCTACTATGAATCATGAAGATGAAGAAATGCAACATGACATATCAAAATTACAAGAGCAAGTGCACCAAATTTTGCTCTCGCAAAGAGCAACAAAAAATGAAATGGAAGTTTTGAAGAAAGGCATGGAAGCTAAGATGGATGGTTTGAAGAAATGCATGTAGGGTTTGAAGAATGGCATTGATGGCATGGAAGCTAGCATGGAAGCTAAGATATATGACATGGAAGCTAAGATCAATGAAACAATGGAAAACATGAAGAATGATCTAAAAGTAGACATGGAAGGTTTCACAAAGTTGATATAAGAAATGTTTCCTAATGGCGAAAATATAGTAGAGGAAACTCACGATGAGAACAAAATAAATGTTAATCGTGATTTCATAAACTCTAATGTTGGAAGGAAGGTCCACCATATTCCAAAGATCGATATGAGGAAGTTTGATGGCAAGGATCCTATAACATGGATACTACAGCTGGAGCAATATTTTGATCTCAATAATGTGAAAAACACAAAAAAGGTACGCATTACAACTTTATATTTAGAAAAAAAATACATTTTTAGGGTATCGATGGATTTTCTCCCACAAAAAAATTGTCACTTGGTTAATTTTTACGGAGGAAATGATAGCACATTATGACGATACAAAGAGAAACACTTTTTTTATCCAAATGATAAATCTCAAACAAAATGATTCAGTGGTGGATCACATTGAGGACTTCAAAAAATTTAATATAAGGGTAATTGATACTCTAGAGGAACACCAGATTGGTGTCTTCATAGTGACTTTAAAGGATAACGTCCAACATGAGGTTCGCGTTTGGGAACTTGATTCATTAGAGAAGGCATTCAGGTTGGCAAGGAAAATTTAATGTAAAATTATGGCAACAAGGAAGCCTACCACTGACATCTATAAATATGGAAGTGTTTCTACTCCTAGACTTCCACAATCTACAAGTTTGACACCACAACAATTGGAAGAAAAAAGAGAATTTTTTTTTTGGTATAGTTGTGATCGAAAATACACTAAAGGTCATAAGTGTGCTAATAAGAAATTATTTTACATAGATTGTGAAGAGGAGGAAGAAAATGAACAAGAAACTTAAAAAGAAGACGATATACACCAGGAACCAACCCTATAAGAAGAAGAATGAGTCTGACCATATAGTGTAATGCATTGGCAGGAATTACCAATCCTCAAATTCTCAAGATAGAACAACATATCAAGAAGAAAAAGGTAATAGTGTTTATTGATTCGGGTAGTACCCATAATTTTATTCATTATAAGGTAGGCAAGGAATAGAATTTTTTCCTATACCCAACACCAGAATGTCAAGTGATGGTTGCAAATGGAGGAACTATAAATTGCTCTGGAAAATGCCATAATATCAAGTTAAGAATGGGGGAATATGTATTGAATAGTACAATTCTTTCCATTCCAATGGGAGGTACTGATGTTGTACTAGGATTACAATGGTTACAATCTTTGGGGATGGTAGCTTTTAATTTTCAAGAAATTTTCTTGAAAATTTTTATGGAAGGAAAGGAAGTTGAATTATGGGGTATCGCAGGGAAACCATGAAAGATAATAAGCTCTAATGTCATGACAAAGATTTTGAAGAAAGAACAACGCGGTGTAATTGCACAATTATGCTCACTAAAAGTTCCAACATCAAAATCATCTATTTCTCCAGATCTCCAAAAATTCTTGGAAATCATTCTAAGGTGTTTGAAACTCCCAAAGGACTCCCACCTATTCATGATCATGATCATGCTATTCATTTGATTCCAGGAAGTGTTCCTCCAAACATCAAGCTTGATATATATCCTTATGTCCAAAAGAGAAAAATTGAATGTATGATTGCAAAAATGTTAGAGGCTGGTATAATTCAACCTAGTCAAAGTTCTTTCTCTACTCTAGTAGTATTGGTGCACAAGAAGGATGGATCATGGTGCATGTGCCTAGATTATAGGGAGCTCAATAAGCTCACTATTAAAGATAAATTTCACATTCCTATGATTGATGAATTACATGGAGAAATTTATTTTACCAAGTTAGATATTCGTTCAGGATATCATCAAATTAGAATGAAGACTAAAGATATTCTAAAAACAACATTTCAAACTCATGAGGGTAATTCTGAATTTTTGGTCATGCCTTTTGGCCTTACTAATGCACCTTCTACATTTCAAGGGTTGATGAATTCCATTTTCAAACCCTTCCTTAGAAAATTTGTGCTAGTTTTTTTTTATTATATACTAATATACAGTAGGTCTTGGAAGGATCATGTTCAACATGTTGATAGGGTGCTCAAACTATTGGAGGAGAAACAATTATATGCAAAAAAATCCAAATGTTTCTTTGGAGTACAAGAGGTGGAATATTTGGGTCATATTGTATCTCACAAGGGTGTTAAGTTAGACCGTAACAAAATTAAAGCCATTAAGGAATGGAAAGTTAGCACAACCATAAAGTAGTTGCGAGGATTTCTTGGGTTAACAAGGTATTATCACAATTTTGTTAATAATTATGGGAGAATAGAAATACTTCTAACAACATTATTGAAGAAAGATGCATTTTCATGGAATCCTGAAGAACCTAAGGCCTTTGAACATCTTAAAGAGGCAATATGTCTAGCACCGGTCTTAACTATGCCAGACTTCACAAAAATATTTATTGTGGAATGTGATGCCTCAGGAAATGGAATTGGTGCTATTTTAATGCAAGAAGGAAGACCCATTACTTTTGAAAGTTGTCCAATCAAAGGAAAGTATTTACAGAAAGATATTTATGAGAAGGAAATGTTAGCAATACTACATGCACTAAATAAATGGCGACCTTACCTAATGGGAAGACACTTCAATGTAAAAGTTGATCATGATAGAATTAAACACTTTTTGGAACAACTACTATACTCAGAAGAGTAGAAAAAATGGGTCTAAAGATGTTGGGTTATGGCTTTGAAATCATCTACAAAAAAAGGTATCTAAATTTTGTTGCAGATGCACTCTCAAGAAAAAATGAATAGGTGGAAGCATTACTTTGTGCCATTTATATTATCCAACCAGATTGGATAACCAAATCAAGGCATGAATGGAAGAAGTGCAAAGAAGTGTGGATGCTCATTCAAAAGTTGCAACAAGATCCTAGTACATCTCATACATTTAGTTGGAAAAATGGTTCCTTATGGTATGTTAGGGTCCCGTGATTTGGCATATTGGTAGACCAAATGCACAGGGTAACATCAGACCAGTCTTCAGAGTCCTAGGACCTAGCCTTCTTGGACTCATAGAGGGCTCTCTCTATTGTATGCAAAGGATGTGAACTTGTTTGCTTTAGGTGGTTGATTTTAGGCTAGTTGTTAAGTGTAGGGTTTGTTGTTTTTTTTGGTTGGACAAGATGACCAGGTAGAATAGGTGGAGTGAGAGGTCTTCAAATAATTGGGCTATGGATTCAATGAAAGTCATGGATATCTCAACAATGAAACAGGATGCATAACAGGGAAAATCTAATAGAGTCAAATGGATCTTTAAATGTATGTGTGAAATGAAATGAACATTAGTTTGTGAGCATAGTAGGTGTGTAAGGGCAATAAAGAATCCTTAAACAAATACTTTTAAACAAGATATTCTCAAATAATGATTAACATAGGGACATAATCATAAGACAGGGCAAACCAATAGCTCTTATATTACACTTTAAGCAAAAAATCATTCAAGATGAACAATTGCAATGAAATATAGAAGGCGAGAAACTCATTTAACTTCTAGTGATTTCACCTTCAAGGTTAGAAAATATTCAAGATAAAAAATAACTTTAATCAATGAAGAGGGAATGCCTAAACATCAATGATCAAGATACAAAGAACTTTAAGGTAGCTTCTCAAGAATGGACAAAGGGCATGATCAGAAAATGGCCTCTTTGGCTAAACCTAACTAGTAATACTTCAAAGAGAGATTCCAAAACAGAGTTTAAATAGCATCAAGCAAGTAAGGCTAACGAAAAAACATATTTGAAAACTACTATATTGAAACATTCATGGAATAAACAAGCATAGGTGGATCTAAGGAGCAACTAAGAATTCCTTAAACAAACCTAGCAAAGGAAAACATAAATACAATAGTAAATGGGAAGGACTAAGGTGCCTCAAACAACATTTCTTAGCCTATACTCTTATGTTTTACTGCAGCATAAAAATATTAACATAATGATAAACATGAAAACAAGAACTAATACAGGCACATCACCATTAACCATGCTCAGGGATCCTGCAAGCTATCCTCCTTCATCATCAGTCCAAGCAAACCATTCAGAAACTCCACAAGACCAATTTCTTCTTCAAACTCAAGAAAACCATGTATTTTTCTCAAAACTCATCAAATGGAAACATTTAAAATGAAACCCTCATGCTCTATTTATCTAGAAAAGGAGAGAAAAAAAACCCTAGATAGGGTTGGAAAATGTCAAAATCACTCATAAATGTCATAAATTCCCAAGAGACCGTGCAAGGCCCAAGGCACAAAATATCCCATGAAATAAATGCAAAAATAACTTCAAACACCTAATTCTAGAGTGATTTTCCTCAAAAAAAATAAAAATATCATTTTTCAATAAATGAGTGTGTTTTGTTGACTTTTGGCCAAAAACACCCAGTGTTGTTTGTAAGTGCATCGCCACCCTAAGCAGAAAATAGGTCCTGTTGTAGCCAAGTTTTGGTGACCTTCCTGATGTTTGATTTTGATCCGTGATGGCCCATTGGAAAGCCGGCTAAGACTAATTTCCAAATATACCTTTTTTTTCTAACTAAGTCCCTATAACTTGTTTAAAAACTCAACTTCCCCAAACTTCTCTGAGCGCAGTACCAATATAGGCAAAAAATGGGTCCACTTACAGCCAAGTTTTGGTGACTTTCCTGATGTCAGATTTTACTCCATGATGGCCCATTGGAAAGAATTATGAGTCTAATTTCTAAATATATATTTTATTTTCTGATTGCACTCCTATAACCTATCAAAAAAGCCAAATTTCCCAAACTTATCTGAGCGCAGCACCAACACAGGCAGAAAACGGTTCCACTTGCAGCCATGTTTGGTTACCTTCCCTATGTCAGAATTTTCTCCGTGATGGCAAGTTGGAAAGACGGTTGAGTCTTAATTCCATATTGGCCTTTGGTTTTCTGATGGAGCACATGTCATTAGTTCAAAAATTCAAAAGTCCAAAAGGTTTCTCAGCGCAACACCAGGCCTGAAAATGAGGCAGAAAGGTGAAAAATGAGGTGTTGTTTGACCTTTTGAGGGGTCAAAAATGCTCCAAATGCTCTGAAATTTGGTGAGAATAGTGTAACAGGAATGAAAAATCCAAAAATATAAAGTTATCCCTCTAAGGATGCCTGATGAAAAAGCGTAGATCCAGTGGTGCTGCGCTTATACGCCTCCAAAATCACAAAAAACCAAAAATTGTCAAAATTTCCTCAAATTTGGTGGATGTGTGCCTTATGGGGTTTAAGAGGCCTATAGAAAATATTGAGGAAATATTTGAAGGTTTACCTATTTTTTCCTCTTTTCAGTTTTTTTTTAACTTCAATGATGGCTTCTTTGAGCTTGGCACTATTGAGCTTGTTTTTCAAGGCATAGTGTGTAGGCCAAGGTCTCTTTTTATCTTCTTCATATGTTTGTGCTCATCCTCTTCATTTGAAAAACCCTATTCATCTTCTGCACTATCACCATACTCATCACTTTCATCATCAACATCACTGTTTACTTCCCCACTGAGCTTTGAATTGTCCTTTGGGTTTCTTTCATTTTGCTTATCATCATTGTCACTGTGGGGGTCACTACCTTTACTATTTTCATGACTGTCACGACTGTTGTCATGACTATCATTAATGTTGTCATGACTATCATGAATTTTTACTTTTTCACTTATGATTTTTTCATTATCTCCTACATTTTTGTCACTTTCTTCATTTGTATCCATGGTGTCTTTTGCTTTATCATGAATGGGATTGCTTTGATTACCTAGATGGTCATCTGGGCTGCTGTCCTAATTATCACCTTCATCCATTTCCATGTTCTCTGCCTCTTGCTGGGTCAGCTCATAATTTTTTGTCTTTTCACTGATTTCTGCCTCTTTGTCACTGTTTTTCTCACTACCCTTTTCTTCATTATCTACCTCTGTCTCTTTTTCACTTTTTGTTTCAGCCTTTTCATCACATGACATGAAGACCAAATTTAGCTTGTTTGCAAGGTATTAAACATGGTTTGAAGGGAACCCCTTGATTTTTTTGGCACCTTTCTGCAAATTGGAGGGTTTTATCATGACCGCAGCACCCTGCCTGCACTATTGTGTGCATCTGAGTGGAGCGCTGGGTGAGTCGGGTCTTGCTTTGGGCACAGTGATGCCCATATGTAGGTCTGTCGAGCTGTATGCGTAGTGCCGAGCTTGTAGGGTCACCCTCTACACATAGCGTCGAGCCGAAAAACCAGGTGAGTCGGGCTTAGGCGTGTTGGGTTAGCCTATATGTAGCACCAGGTTATAAGCACAGTGCCTCCTGCTATACGCGTAGCGCAATGCAAAAAATGCAATGTGGATACCTCTATACGTGCAGCGCTAGGGTATGTGAGTGCAGCGCTGGGCTCTAAGGGCAGTGCCAATGAACTTGCCTAGAATTTGTCAAAAACTCAGAATTTTCTCCTAGAAGCCCTTTTCTCTCCTTGCAAATGAAAAATGAGTTTAAAATGATAATTGAGATGCTTTTATACCCTTGAGAAATAAATTAAAATCTGGAAACCCACTTTTGCTAAGGTTTTGTCACTTTATCATTTTGACTGATATATTTTGACCTTTTTATTGCAGATGATTTGAAAACCTTTCAAAGTAATTCTTCTTCCTTTGGTGATGGCTTGCTGGAGAAATGAAAAGGTCCTTTTTAACCCTAAGGGTCTTGGCACTGTCAAACCTCTTCTGTACTGAGAAACTGAAAAACATGTTTTATCCTTTTTGACATTTATGAGTGTAAGTGACCCGAAAACATGTTTCCTTACCTTCTTACTGATTTTGACAGTGATATATCCATTTTGAAAAATACTATAAATTATGTCTGTTATGTCTCCTCTTGGCCACTTCTGATTTATTTCAGGTGCCATGACACAATTTTTTTTGGTCCCCTTTGTCATTCTAGAAGTTTGACAACCTCATTTACTCAACATCAAACTCATGATTAGCTTGGTTTTCCATTTTGAAACTTAACCATATCCCTTATTTCTTTGACCATTTGAGGGAAACTAACTACACTTGAAGACTTGATCTCTATCACACTAATACTCCTTGAACTATTTTCCTCTGAGGTAGTGAACACTTCACCTTGGAAAGCCCTAGAAGTCACTTTCAACAGCCTCTTAAAACCTTCTTCCATAAGCGCAGTGCCTGAACTCCCTATACTTAATGATTTTTACAGAGGGAAGTTGGAGGCCTTCCCGATGTCCAAATTGGGCCCACGATATCTTGTTGGAAATATTATCTTATAAAATTTACAAATATACCTTTTTTTCTCTGATTGGAGTTGATTTGGCCTATCGAAAGTTTATTCTCCGAAGACTGGTCAAAAAGTGTTGAATGATGGTGCATAAAGGCAGAGTGTTGGTGCAAACCACTTTTGGATGCCTTCCTCAATTCCAAATTCATCTCATGATAGCTAATTGGAAATCTATTCAAGTCACATTGTCAATTGACTCATCATGAAATTAATTTGGACACTCCAGATATGAGAAAACATAATTTCCCCAAGGTCACTCCATAAGTGCAGAAATTCTCCCATGACACCTGTATCTTTGACATTGCTCCCAAACCATGATACCTGTGTAAAAACTGAAGGAGGTTTTTCTTCTTAGACCTAGGATGGACAAAAATCTCTCCCACTTGTGCCAAATTCATCTTTTTTTGGTCAAAAACGTAGTTTTAAGAAAAAATGGCCCTAGGTGTGGCAAATGACTTGGCTCTTGGAATGAATTATTGGAAAATGATGGAGGCATGATGTTTATGAGTTGGTATGGATTTATGTTTGCTGATATTATCTATCATATTTATCCTTCACTCCTATTCCTCCTTTTGATAGAAAACCCTAGCTCAGTTGGAAGGGGAAATTAGGGTTTGGTGTAGGCAAAACAAGGGATTTAGGACTGCCTTATAGAGGGAGGGGAATGGAGGGGTTAGGGGTTGTATAAATTCATGGAGAAATTTTGGGGGATAGGGATGGATGTTATAGAGTAGGGTAAAGTGGAATTTGAAGGATTGAGTGAGGGGAATGGGTCAAAAAGGGCAAAACACAGGCCTAGTCTTGAAAAAGTGTCAAATTGTAGCAATAGGCTAGGTTTTGTAGAAAAATGATGATTTTGAGAGATATGAGTGATGGGAAGTGTTTATGAAGGTATGTTAAGAATAGGAGGAGGTGTAAGAGCATCAATATACAAGCCTTTTTTATTATTTAACCATGGAAGTCATGAAACCGAGAAAAATTCGCTAAAAAACCCTAGATGGATAATGGAGTCATAAGCAAGGGAAAAACATAGTAATGAGATTATGGGTAGGAAAAAGGATGGAAATGAGAGGCACAAGCCATTTGGAGTCTGTAGGATTTACAAGGTGATCATGAAATGGTAAAATGGTAGGATAGTAAAAAAATTTCCCTAAGGATAATGAAGGCAATGAGATTTCTAAAACTCACAATGTTCATGGAATTTTGTTTTTAGAAATATAGAACCAATAATTAGTCATCTACAGATAGTGAAAATTACTGATGACTAACAATGGCTCCACTTGGGGAGGGCAGCTCCTCTTCAGAAGGTTTCCATAACCTCAGAGTTCAGATCTCTGATTTTTGAAGATAAGTGCCTTACTTGGACTTGGCAGATCTCTTTCCTTCATTCATTGATGTTCTCTTGAAGCTATGATATCAAGAATATGAAAAACATGATCACTTAAAACTCATCTCTACCTACCCAGTCTACTTGGCCTAGAATTTTTTTATTCCATGGGTGCACTTGGACTGGCAAACCCTTGAAATTTTCTTCTTTTGAAAGAAAAACAAACTACCTACTTCTAGACTTATCACTTCCAAGAGTTCAGATTATGCTAGTGAAATATTTTTATTCTCTACCTAGGCTAATTGACTGTCAAGATTAAGTTGTATGACAGAGTTCAGTCTCTAAGCTATTGACATGAAATTGAAAACATGGTTTCAATCAGGATTAAGTAATATGTTTCACCATGCGTTGTGGCATTAGGACACACTGCACACAAACATTATTTTTGTACAAAAAAAAACTTAGAAAACATGAGGGTTGTGATCTATCATTTGTTAGGCCTCCTCATCTTTATCTTTGGTTCAAATTTGAGCGTGTGGAACCGGTATCTTTCATTCCTAATCTATCCTTTCTGACAAGTCTAGCTTGAATAATTTTGACAATCATTTTTTTCACTAACTTATCAACAAAAATTTAAAACATATTCAACCATGATTAGGCTAGATGACTGAACAAGATCTTCTTTTGAATGAGTGGCATTTAGGCTTGCACACTTTCAGTATGACTATTTTTTGGGTATGAGGTTGTACCTGTTTTTAAAATCTACCCTCTTTTTCCTTCTTTCTAATTTTTTGAGTTTTTTGTTTTTTTTTTTATATATTTTGGATCAACATATTAAGACTAAACAAATAGAAATATGCTCATAGCAATGAGCTTATTTATGCCTATCTACCCTAATCTAACTTAGAATTTTCTATTGTTATAGGTGATGCAATAGTACCAGTGTAGTTGGTTGAGAAGTGACAAAAATTGGTAGAAAATATAACTAATTGTCAAAGGGAACCACAATATACCTTGATTATGTGTCTTCAAAATAAAGGCTACCATAGGAAGTGAAAAATTCTGATTTATTTGATTCTTGTAAAGAATTCATGCTTGGGAACTTGAGCCAATTAGTACCTCCATGTATTCTTCTACAGGATCAACAAAAACATGATGTAAACTTTATTCTCTTAGGCCTTTCATGACTGGTTTTTTATCTACATCCCAAACATTAGCTTTGAAAACCTTATCTTCAATCTGGTCCTTGAAAGCAAAATCATCTTTTGCCTGCAAGTCAAAGGGTAATACAATTTCTTCTTGCTTAGGAGAAGGGACACCTTCCAAAAATTCTTTAGGGTCTTGGAAATTGTATGATTGATCTTGTGAATTTAAAAGTTCAATGGCAGTTTCGTATTTTTCAACCACTATCTCTAGAAAAAATTTCTTAACTTCAGTGTTAATTTTTCTTGACCTTAAAATGAGGAAGACAAATTTTTGGAGATCATCATCAAGTTGAAGATTTGATAACTCATTTGAAATTTCATTATATAGAATTTTTGCCACCAACCTTGACATTTTGTTCAATCAGTTTGAAAAGGGTCATTGTATTTTTATAACCAGTCTAGAGTCTTCTACTAGTAGAGTATCTAAGTCTATTGATATTTGTGGAGTCACCATGTGGTGTTGGAAATGTTGTCATTGATGGCAAAGGAGCACAAAGGAGCAGCACCTGAACCAACAATAAGGCAAAGGAGATGACAAAGGAGGAGCACTTGAAACATCAACCAAGGAGTAGAGAAAGCATAAGAAGAGGTAGCAAGGTAGCAAAAGAAGCAAGACAGATAAGGAACTGAGGCAGCAGACAAAGCAGAGAAAGTGAATAGAAGTAGAGGCAGCATAATGTACAAAAGAGTTGAACTTAAGAAATGTAGTGCAAATAAGGTAGCAGATGCAGACATAGGCAAAGAACAGAGGTACAGAAAAGGCAGAGGCAGAGGTCGAGTATCAAAAGCAGCAAAAAGAAGAAGCAGGGCAGCAAAGAGACGCAGAGACAGGACCATTTGAAGAAACAAGGAGCAGCATTAGACAAGAAGAAGAGATAGAAACATAGAGATAGCAGAGATAGGAAAAGGAGATAGCAAAGGAGACAGGCAGAGGTAGTGGAAGCGAATGTAAAGGAGACAAGCAGAGGCAGAGCAGTTGTCACAGCAGTATAGGCAGAGGCAGAGTGACAGAGTAGCAGAGGCAGAGGCAGAGCCGTTATAATTCTGAGAATCGCCCAACCCGAAGGACAGATATATAATATTCTGAGAATAATTACCCAATGGGCGTTACATATTTATACATAAACCTTATTCTGGGAATCGCATAACCCCAAGCAGAAAAGTATATATATAAACATATATCTATATATATATATATATATATATATATATACAAACATTATTCCGGGAATCGCCTAACCCGCTGGAGGATACATATATATATATATCCATCACAATACATATAAATGCCACGCATTTCATATTTTGCAATGATCCAAGGCATATACATTAATATATATATATTTAAGTGGAGCGCGTTATGATCAATGGAAAGGAAGTAATATAAAGTGGGACCCTCACCCAATCGCATCGGAGAAAAGGTTGGCAGCAGAACATAGTGACAAGAGCTCTGATTGAGTTCCAGACCCGATAGGGCATATAAACAGTGGCTTGATAAGTTTGAAATCCAGCTTAATCGCATCGGAAAGAAACAAACCATCGCAACACATATTAAAATACTTGCGATTGAGATTAAGAGTTTGGACCCGATAGGGCATATAAATAGTGGCTTGATAAGTTTGAAATCTGGCTTAATCGCATCGGAAAGAAACAAACCATCGCAACACATATTAAAAGACTTGTGATTTTGATTAAGAGTTTGGACCTGATGAGCATATAAACGATGGTTAATATATATTTGAATTCTGGCCTAATCGCATCGGAACATGCAAAAAAGAGTTGCGATTGCGATTGGAAGTTCTGAACCCGATGGATGTATGAATTATAATTCAAACGTATTTGAAGTCCAGCATAATCGCATCAGAGATTATAAGAGCGTCGGAACATATATTAAAAAACTTGCGATTGCGATTGAAGCCCGGACCTGATGGGCTTATAAACTTTGATCAATAAGGATTTGAGTTCCAATCGCATCGGCAAAGAACAGTGAACAGTGATCAATTGCATCAAAGCAAGGCAGCTTGCGATTGCGATCAATCGCAATCGGAAATCACTGAAGGAAGAGCATAGTGCATCGGAAAGCGTGGCAAGTGAGCCCGAAAGGGCATTAGTTATGTATTAAACATGATTCTTCAGGGTTATAGTGGACATGGAAGTTTGTTTGGTAAAACGTTGTATAACTATGCCGAGAATTGAAATTACAGCGCTGATATATATATATATATATATATATATATATATATATATATATATATATATAACGTGTTACTGCTATTGTATTAAAAGATGTTGTGTGGTCTGTGAACCCATGGGCCTCGGCTTAAGGTGGAGGGTGATTTGTAACATAATAGAATTGTGATATATGTATGTTCCGGCTTGCGGAACTCGCGACATCAACAAGACACTCGTGGCATGAAAAGGGTTGGAATTTCCCTAATTTAAAAGTCAGCAATTGCATTTTATTTATTTAAAAGGCACAGTTACACGTATGTAGCAGTTACACCCCCACAGAGGACAGAAAAGCAAACAGAGCCGAAAGGAGATAAAACACAGTCACATAAAAGACAAAGACAGCCAAAGAAAAGACAAATGCGTAGCGATTCAAAAGACTAAATGAGTTGAGCTGGAGTTCACATTCTAATTCGAATGTAAATGTTTTAATTGTTTTTATTGTTTGTGATGCGTTGGAAAGTCTTCGAGAGAGAACAAATTCCCACTGTAATGTTAAATTGATACCTACAGTTATATTTTCTGAATAAGCATATAAAAGGATTGAGAAGGCAGAAGGCAAAGAGATATGACTGTCCATTTCGAATTCCAAGTAGAATACAAACAACCATGAAGCTAGTTTGTATAAAATAGGATAATACCCAAGGGGAGAAGTTTTGATGAAAAAGGAGTGAGAGAAGAAGAGAGTGTGCAGCGTAATTGAAGAGAGTTGAAGAGAATAAGCAAGTCAGTAAGAAGAATGTGAATAAGGAGGAGCCGAGCAAAGAAGAAGAAGGGGCTGAGCAGAGATGATGCAGGTCTGATATAAGAGTTGATGAACAACAGAGCAGATGGAACAGAACAGAGATGATATCCAAGGTAAATCAGCAAGTGTTTTTCTTTGAAAGAGTAAGGAAGTTGGAGCTTCCCTATCAAGTTGTAGCTTGATAAAATGTTAGTTGTAGCTGACTGAGGTTGGAGCCTCTTGTAGGTTGGTGCCTGCAGAAAATTGATGGCTGGAGCCTTGCAGCGAGCGGTACTGAGGTTGGAGCCTCCTCGCCGTAGGTTGGTGCCTCGCAGCACCGGGCAGAGAGGGAGTTGGAGCTTGCCTTTGCATCACAACAATAATAAGATGTGGTTTTCTCCCTTTATGGGTTTCCACGTATATCTGGTGTCTATGTGTTGATATGATATATCTATTCTGCTAATACTTGCTACTAACATATTAAGACTGCTGGTACATTATCTAATCTGCTTATTAATTGCTGATCATAAATAAAGATTGCTCACACATTATGTTGATCGTGAAATGAAGGTGTTAATAAAGTAAAATAAATTTTAAAGGAAAAGTTTTTAAAATTCCATGAATGTGTTAAACTGATTCACCCCCCCCCCTCAGTTTAACTAAGAGTTCAATAGGTGGAAGATTTCAACTTTTTTTTCCAGCATCAACAATATGAGGATTGATTTATTCATTTCCAGGAAAGTCTGTGGGAACTAGTGGGGCTAGTAGGCCTACTGGAGGCTTGCGGAGTTACCAGGTGGATATTTTTTGTTGTTTTAAGGATGTATGTTTATGGTCCACCACCAATAACTGAAGAAAAACCAATCTAGGTATGTTTTGGGGTTTTCTGATTTCCTTTATGTAGCCCTAAGGTTTCTATGAGTGTCCTACAGCTGATTCATCATTTTTCTAGGATGGTGAAACAACCAGATTCTACTCTTTGGCTAACAGTTTGAGTTCTCTATGATTTGATAAGGGTTTTTGAAGTTCTAAGGAGTGCTTAGATTGTCACCAACTCAGAAGTTCCCACTGTGATCGCCATTATGTTAGTGATAGGTGGATATAAATCAATGGATACTCTTTAACAAGGGTTTCTGAAGTCCTAAGGGGTACTTATATTGTCACTGACTCAAAAGGTCCCACCATGATCACCATTATGTTAGGGTCTCGTCATTTGGTAGATTAGTAGACCAAATACATAGGGTAGCATTAGACCAGTATTTGGAGTCCTAGGACCTAGCCTTCCTGGACTCAGATAGGGCTCTCTGTATTGTATGCAAAGGATGTTAACTTGTTTGCTTTAGATGGTTTATTTTAGGCTAGTTGTTAAGTGTAGGGTTTGTTGTTTGTTTTGGTTAGGAAAGATGACCAGGTAGAATAGGTGGAGTGAGAGGTCTTCAAATCATTAGGCTATGGAGTCAATCAAATTCATGGATATCTCAACAATGAAACATGATGCATAACAGGGAAAATCTACCATAGTCAAATGGATCTTTAAAGGTATGTGTGAGATTAAATGAACATTAAGTTGGTGAGCATAGTAGGTGTGTAAGGGTAGTAAAGAATCCTTAAACAAATAATTTTAAACAAGATAGTCTCAAATACTGATTAACATAGGGACATAATCATAAGAAAGTGCAAATCAATATCTCCGAGATTACACTTTAAGCAAACAATCATTCAAGATGAACAATTCCAATCAAATATAGAAGGCGAGAAACTCATTTAACTTCTAGTGATTTCACCTTCAAGGTTAGAAAATATTCAAGATAACAAATAACTTTAATCAATGAAGAGGGAACACCTAAACATCAATGATAAAGATACAAAGAACTTTAAGGCAACTTCTCAAGCATGGACAAAGGGCATGATCAGAAAATGGTCTCTTTGGCTAAACCTAACAAGTAATAATTCAAAGAGAGATTCCAAAACAGAGATTGAATAGCATAAAGTAAGCACGACTAACCATAAAACATATTTTAAAACTACTATATTGAACCATTCATGGAATAAAAAAGCATAGGTAGATCTAAGGAGCAACTAAGAATTCCTTAAACAAACCCAGCAAAGGAAAACATAAAGGCAATAGTAAACAGGAAGGACTAAGGTGCCTTAAACAACATTTCTTAGCCTATACTCTTCTGTTTTACTGCAACATAGAAAGATGAACATAATGATAAACATGAAAACAAGAACTAATACAAGCACATCACCATTAAACGTGCTCAGGGATCCTGCAAGCTATCCTCCTTCATCATCAATCCAAGCAAGTCATTCAGAAACTCCACAAGACCAATTTCTTCTTAAAACTCAAGAAAACCATGTATTGCTCTCAAAAATCATCAAATGGAAACATTTAAAATGAAACCCTCATGCTCTATTTATCTAGAAAAGGAGGGAAAAAACCATATATAGGGTTGGAAAATGTCAAAGTCACTCATAAATGTCATAAATTCCCAAGAGACCATGCAAGGCCCAAGGCACAAAATATCCAATGAAATAAATGCCAAAATAACTTCTAGCACCTCATTCTAGAGTGATTTGCCTCAAAAAACATAAAAATATCATTTTTTAATAAGTGGGTGTGTTTTGTTGACTTTTGGCCAAAAACACACAATGATGTCTATAAGCACAGTGCCACCCTAGGCAGAAAATAGGTCATGTTACAACCAAGTTTTGGTGACCTTCCCGATGTTGGAGTTTGCTTCGTGATGAACCGTTGGAAATCCTGTTGAGTCTAATTTAGAAACATACATTTGGTTGTCTAAATAAGCCCTTGTAACCTGTCCAAAAAGTAAAATTCCCCAAACTACTCTGAGCACAGTGCCAAGACAGGCAGAAAATGGGTCCACTTACAGCCAATTTTTGGTGACCTTCCCAATGTCAGATTTTTCTCTGTGATGGCCCATTAGAAATCCTCCTGAGTATAATTTCTAAATATATATATTTTTTTCTTATTGAGCTCCTGTAACCTATCCAAAAATCCAAATTCCCCAAACTTCTCTGAACGCAGTGCCAACACAGGTAGGAAATGGGTCCACTTGCAGCCAAGTTTTGGTCACCTTCCCGATGTCAGAATTTTCTCTGTGATGGCCTGTTGGAAAGCCTGCTAAGTATTATTTATAGATCCACATTTTGTTTTTTGATTGAGCACCTATAACCTATTCAAAAAGTCAAAATTTCAAAACTGCTCTGAGCGCAGTGCCAGGCGTGAAAATGAGATAGAAAGGTGAACAATGAGGTGTTTTTTGACCTTTTGAGGGGTCAAAAATGCTCCAAATGCTCTGAAATTTGGTGAAAATAGTGTAATAGGCATGAGAAATCCAAAAATGTAAATTTATCCCTCTAAGGATGCCTAAGGGAAAAGCATAGCGCCAGTGGTGTTGCACTTATAGGCCTCCAAAATCACAAAAAAGAAAAAATTGTCAAAATTTCCTCAAATTTGGTGGATGCATGCCTTATGGGGTTTAAGAATCCTGTAGAAAATATTGAGGAAATATTTCAAGGTTTACTTGGTATTTTCTTCTTTTTAGTGTTTTTGAACTTTAATGAGGGCCTCTTTGAGCTTGGCACTAGTGAGCTTGTTTTTCAAGGCATAGTGTGTAGGCCAAGGTCTATTTTTATCTTCGTCATATGTTTGTGCTCATCCTCTTCATTTGAACAACCCTCTTCATATTTTTCATTGTCACCATACTCATCACTTTCATCATCAACCTCACTTTTTATTTCCCCACTAAGCTTTGGACTATCCTTTAGGTTGGTTTCATTTTTCTTATCATCATTGCCACTATGGGGGTCACTGCCTTTACTATTTTCATGACTGTCATGACTGTTGTCATGACTGTCATGAATTTTTTCTTTTTCACTTATTCTTGCTTCATTATCTCTTGCATTTTTGTCACTTTCTTCATATGTATCCATGGTGTCTTTTTCTTTATCATGAATTTCATTTCTTTGATTTCCTGCATGGTCATTTGGGCTGCTATCCTGATTGTCACCTTCATCCATTTCCATGTTCTTTTCCTCTTGCTAGGTCAGATCATCATTTTCTATGTTTTCACTTCTTTTTGCCTCTTTGTCACTGTTTTTCTCACTACCCTTATCTTCATTATCTACCTCTGTCTCTTCTTCACTTTTTGTTTCTGCCTTTACATCACTTGTCATGAAGACAAAATTTGGCTTGTTTGCAGGGTCTTGAACACAGTTGGAAGGGCACCCCTTAAGTTTTTTGGCACCTTTCTGCAAGTTGGAGGTTTTTAGCATGAGCGCAGCGCCCTACCTGCACTGTCGTGTGCCTCTAAGCACAGCGCCGGGTGAGTCAAGTCCTACTATGGGTGCAGCGCTGCCCGTGTTCAGGCTTTTCGGGCTATATGCGTAGCGTCAGACTTGTCGGGTCGCCCTCTACACACAGCGCCTAGCCGAAAAACTGGGTGAGTCGTGCCTGGGCGTGTCAGGTTAGCCTATGCATAGCAGCGGGTTATAAGCATAGTGCCTCTCAATATACGTGCAACATAGTGCAAAAAATGCACTGTGGAGACCTCTATATGCGCAACGCCAGGGTATGTGAGCACAACGCTGGGCTCTGAGAGCAGTGCTAGTGAACTTGCCTAGAATTTCTCAAAAGCTCAGAATTTTCTCCTGAAAGCCCTTTTCTCTCCTTGTAAATGACAAATGAGTTAAAAATGATAACTGAGATGCTTTTATACCCTTGAGATATAAATTAAAATCAGGAAACCCATTTTTTCTAAGGTTTTGTCACTTTATCATTTTGACTGATATATTTTTACCTTTTTATTGCAGGTGATTTGAAAACCTTTTAAATTAATTCTTCTTCCGTTGGTGATGGCTTGCTAGAGAAATGAAAAGGTCATTTTTAAGCCTGAGGGTCTTGGCACTGTCAAGCCTCTTTTAGTGTTACAACACATATATATACATGTCGAAGCATATATAAACCCCAATCCATTAACCCTGGATTAGAACATAACCATAATTCCCTTAACAGGATCTACAAAATACCAGGGGAAAAAAACCATCGTACCCAAAAACCATGTGTAAACCCATGCACAAAACCATGGGTGGATTTTCCCACCAGAAAATAAGGACCAAAATTGTTTTTCGAGGCGTTGCCCCAGACCCTGATAGGGGGGGCTACCGCCCCCCCTATGACCCCCCCGCGCGTGATTAGTCGTGGAAAGAATATAACACAAACCCAACATTCTTGAGAAGATTTATCCCAAACCTTGCATAAATTTTGAGGAATATTACAAACATGTTAACAAAGGAGATAGGGGTCAAGTGGACCTTCGAAGCTAAACAATCTTTTGAACTAGTTAAACTAGCACACACCCAAACACCGGTTCTAATCAGTCCTGATTTTACCAAAGACTTCTACATTTTCTCATTTGCATCTGAACATACCATTGCTGCAGTGTTATTGCAAAAGAACATGATGTGGAAAGAATAGCCCATAGCCTTATTCATCAAAGCCCTTAGAGATTCTCCTCTAAAATGTAACATCATGGATAAACAAGCCTTTGCCTTGATCAAGGCATTGAAATACTTTAGATTTTATATCTTACATTCTCATATCATTGATTTTGTTCCACACTTAGTTGTAAAAGACATTTTAAATCGGGACCCTGATGGTAAAAGGGGAAAGTGGATTGCCATTATCTTAGAATATGACTTAGAAATCAAACCCACTAAACTGGTTAAAGGACAAGGGCTTGCAAAACTCATGGCTGAGTCAAATTTCAAACCCTTAGATATGAATATGGTTGATGTTTTAGAAGAACAATCAGAATGCATAGCTCCCCATGTTGAAGAAACATTTCTAAATTCATTATGGTATGCTGATATTCTTTATGTTCTTTTCCATCTTAATGCTCCTCCTACATTATAAAAAACAAAAGCTAGATTCCTGAAACAAAAATATTTGAAATTCTACATTTTAGATGTAATACTATATTGGAATAATCCTATTGGATACTGCTTAAATGTTTTCTTGAGGATGATGTAGGTAAGATCATGCATGAACTGCATGAGGGAGAGTGTGGAGGTCATCTTTACTGGAAACCCACAACCAAAAAAATCCTTAGAGTTGGCTACTATTGGCCCACCATTTTTGTCGACACCCACAAACTATTCATGACTTGCCATAAATGCCAAATTTTTTATGGCAAGAGAAAAATCTTACCTTTTCCTTTACATCCCATTACTGTTGAAGCTCCTTTTCAACAATCGGGTTTAGACTTCATTGGAGAGATTCACCCCACCTAATATGCACAACATAATTGGATCCTCACTGCCACTGATTAATTTACCAAGTGGATAGAAGCCATCCCCTCTATAAATTCCATCGATTCAGTCATTATAAAATTTCTTGAGACAAACATCCTGTCTAGATTTGGTTTCCCTAGAAAGATCATCATAGATAATGATGTTGTCTTTTCATATAAAAGAATGGTTGATTTTTTTCATAAATATCACATCACACTAGGACATTCCACAGCTTATTACCCTCAAGGTAATGGGCTAGCTAGTTCCTCTAACAAAATCTTGGTCAATATCATCAAGAAGCTTCTAGAACAGAATCAAAAGGCATGGAATGGAAAGCTAATACATGCACTATGGGCTGATAGTAACCACCAAGAAATCAATCGGTATGTCTCCCTATCAACTAGTGTATGGCATGGATGCCATTTTCCCAACATCCTTGGGAGTTCCAGTGGTAAGACTTCTCCAATAAGTGCAATCCGAATAAAATGACATGCAAAGGAGGCTGAACCAAACCATTCATTTTCAGTAGACAAGGGACGAAGTTTATAACAAGACTCAAGCAGTGCAAGAAAACATAAAGAAAATATTTGACATAAGAACTAAAGTCAAAAATTTCCACATTGGAGACACGGTACTGAAATGGGATTCTAGGAGGGAAGACAAAGGTAAACATGGTAAATTTGAGAATTTTTGGAAAGGTTCTTATCTCATTCAGTTAGTTAGAGATCATAATGCTTTAGTTTTACAAGGGATGAATGGAGAAGAACTTTTCGAATGTCCTGTAAATGGAAGGATGCTCAAACACTATTTATTTCAAGAGCCTTAATTTCAAACTTCCATTCATTTTATATAAACATTGCATGAGGGAAATCACAAAAATACAAAAACATAGAAAGAATGAAAAAGAGGGAATATTTGAAAAGAGGTAAAGCTCCATACCCAAAAAATAGTACTACTGAAAGTGAGCAACCTTAAATGCCACTGCTGGTTCAAAAATAAGGTCTTGTTTCAGTCATCTAGCCTAATCATGGTTGAAACATGTTTTCAATTCACTGTTGATAAGTTAGTGAAAGATAGTTGGTCAAATCATTCAAACTGGACTTGTCAAAATATAGATTAGGAATGAAAGATACTGGTTTCGCATGCTCAAATCTGAACCAAAGAGGAAAATAGGGATGCTTAGCACATGACTGATTATAGCTCTCACATTTCCTGAGGTCTTATTTTGTACAAAAATAATATTTGTGTGTAGCTTGTTCTTATGCCACAAACCCAAGGTAAGTCAGATTTCCTAATCCGGATTTAAACTATGCTTTTAATTTCATGTTTATAGCTTAGTGAATGAATCCTGTCAAATAGCTTAATCTTGACAATTTAGTCTAGGTAGAGAATAAAAGAGTTCATTTGCATAATCTAAACTCTTGGAAGAAATAATAATGAAGTAAATAGTTTGTTTTGGTTTCAAGATAAAAATAATGACAAGTGTTTTCCATTTAAAGTGTACCCAACAAAGAAAAAATGTTAGGCAAGTAGGTTGGGTAGGTAAAGAAGAAGTTGAGCTAATCATGTCTTTCAGATTATTGAGATCACAACTTCAAAGCAAGCATCAAAAAGTGAAAACAAGTAAAAATTTACCCAATGGATGAGGCACTAGTCTCCATTAAGCCAAAGATCTAATGTTATGGACACCTCCTGAAAAGGAGCTACCCTCCCCAAGTGGAGCCACTGTTAGTCATCAATAATTTTTGCCTTTTTATATGACTAAATTCTTATCCAAGATTTATAGAAACAAAATTCATAAATATTATGACTTCTAGAAATCTCATTGCCTTCATCATCCTTAAGATAAATTTTTCACTATTTCATTATCCCATCATGTCAACTCAGCTCACCAATTCCAGAAGACCCATCATGGGCTCATGTCACTCATTTTATCTATGTTTTGTCACCTTTGGCCTAAATCCTCTATTTTGTTTTTCCTAAACCCTCCACTGCTACCTAGGGTCACCAATCAACCAACTCTCTTATATCTCCAAAAATACCTCAAGCATTGATGTTCTCAAAACTATCTTTGTAGGCTCTTTAGATAAATCAAGTACATTGGATTTTGGATCTTCAATACATCAGTTTGTACAAAACTCTATTTTACACCTAAGGATCCCAAATCAAGTTTTCAAGCAAATGCCAAGTCCAAAGAGACTTCCACTAGGTCACCTAGGGTTTCATAGGTCATAGGGTTGATTTGGTGTTCTAAAATATCTGTTTTTCATGTGTAAATACGTTGCATTCAAATAATAAGAAGGTCAAGTAAATTTGTCCAAAACTGATCAAAAACCCTTCAAGAAAGGCCTCCTTGGCCAAAGCACAAATTCTAGAAGTGATAGCTTCCCTTGCTCACAGTTCTGAAAAGAATGATTGAATATGGCCATCATCATAAGAAGAGGTAAGGTAATAGGGTGAATCATCACAAGAAGACATCCGCAACAAGGATAAGGTAGCGGGCCTATGTATAATAAGATTCAGGGTTTTTGGGATTGGTTGAAAAAATAGTGTTTCCAAGCAAGGAACCATCACAAAGACCACCAAGATAGAAGGAGAATCAACACAACCAATGACACATTGAATATTTTCAGAAATCATGAATGAATAAGGGAAAAAGGTGAGGTGAACTAAACAGAAATGAATGAACTTGAAAGGGCAATAGAAAACTTAGAAGACAACACTACTTATTCTTCTCTAACAGCCCTAAAACCTAAGAGTTTGGAAAGATAGACAAAACAGGTCAAATGAAGATGATAAGTCCTCCTTCATAACAACAGAAGGCATTCAAAGGATGTCCAAGGTGTTCTCTAAGGTTTGCCAAGGCAGCACTGCTTCACTACACCAAAGGAAGAAGTTGCAAAGAGTATCAGTGTGAGGGGGCCTAAGCTTTCCAAGTACAGTCAAAGGTCTTCAAAATGGTCAAGATAAAAAAAACATGAAGTGAAATGTCAAAATGAACATCATGCTGACCCTAAAATCCCTATTGGGTGACTAAAGGCTAAAAAAGTCCAAAAAATGACAAAGAGACCAAAAAACCCTATGTTTATGGCACCGACAGAAATCAGAAGTGGCCAAGGGGAAAACATGGTAAACCTGATGTACACATCTTTGCGAAAAATACCTCACTGTCAAA
Source organism: Pinus albicaulis (assembly GCA_034641835.2). Lineage (NCBI taxonomy): Eukaryota > Viridiplantae > Streptophyta > Pinopsida > Pinales > Pinaceae > Pinus > Pinus albicaulis. The sequence continues at coordinate 75,637,639 of MU968359.1, forward strand.
GTATCAGTAAAAGGTAAGAAACTCATGTTTTGGGTCAATTGCACTCAAAAATGCCAAAAGGGATAAGAAACTTGTTTTCAGTTTGTCAAATGCATGCCAAAAACAATTTGAACAGTGCCCGGACTTTCAAACATAAAAAGGATGAAAAGGACATCTGCATCCCCTCAGCCAGCCATCACCAAACAGAAGAAAATATGCCTTGAGAAAGCCTTCAAAAACCCCTGCAAAAGATATAATGGGTATCAGTCAAATGAAAAAAGGGTTGAAAACATAGTAAAGTGGGTTTATAAGTTTGATTTATTTTTCTCAAGGGGTATAAAGGTGTTTTAGTTTCATTTCAAACTCATTTAGCACTTGGTGAAGAGAATAAAGATTCAGGAAGAAAAACAGGGTTTTCTGGCCATTTCTGGGCAATTTTTTTTGGGGTTGCGCAAATCAGTGGCACTACGAAAAAAAGGGCTGGCGCTATGCTAATCCGTCCTCCTCCCATTCAGAACGACACGGCGCTGCACAATTTTGGCCTGGCACTATGCTAATCCTGGGCACTGTGCAAATTCAAACCCGACTCACCTGGAGACCGACACTGCTGCATGTGCCCAGTGCTACACTAACCCACGGGTAGGCTTGGCGGTACTGTGCAAATGCAGAAAGCATCCAAACCACAATTTATCTGCCCTTGGTCACGAATTTCCTCTTCTATTTGATCTCCGAAAGTTTACAAAGAGCCAAGAGCTGGTAAGTGGCATCCTTTCCTTATCCCTAAATAAATTTTCAATAAATATTAAGTGTTTTGTGGATTTGAGTGTTCAAAACCTAGGTGGGTAAGCCCTAGGTCTTGCATGCAAATAAGCCTTCGCTTTTTGAACCTCCTTGAAACCAGTTTCAAGTTATGTGAGGGTAAGTGAGCTAGGGAGGCTGCAATACACTTTTGAGAAAGGTCTCCTTAAGCTCCAAAGATACTCAATCCTAAGAACCCTAGCCTCCACATCACTCATTCACCAAAGTTGGCTTCATCACCATATTCACCTTGCTTCACCAAACCCTAGGTTATCAACCAACATCTCCTATCATTATGTTAGGAGCTAAGAACAATAGTAATAGTGATAAAGGTCAAAGGCCTTTGAGACAAAAACATAAGGGAGGAAAAATAAACAGAATGGAACTTCAAAGCACAGTGGCCATCACCTCCTCTCCTAGGATCTTGTCATGTTTTTTAGAATGCAAGATGTTTTCAATTTTGTGAGAAGGTCAAACAAGTGAATAGCCACCCTGAGCTTACAAGGCTCCTCATTATCAACTTACACAACAAGCACTTGACAAGCTTTGCAGGAGTAGATTTTGATATCTCAGTAGGTGCCATCTCTGAGGCCACATGTATCCCTGCTGTGGGTGAGAAGTGGTTTAATAAGGGAAAATTAGACAAAGAATTTTTTGAGTCATTCATCAAAACAAGGTATAGAGAAGGTAGCAAGAAAAATTTTCCTTTCTCACACCTTAAACACAAATTTTCACCCTTGATGTTAGTTATCATGAAATAAGTCACCTGTGAGGGGAGATGCTCTAGGCTCTACTCCTACCATTTCAGACTCCTAATGCATTTCATAGGGGTTAAGATGCTCAAATTTCCCTACTATCTCTATAGGAGCATTGAGAACATGTCTTTTGTTGTCCGTAGGAGGACTCCATCCCAACAAATGCAAATCTTATTTCACCATTCCTTGATGAAGATGCTGGTATTACATCAGTTGGAGTAGTAGGGTATACCTTGGGAGGTGTTCATAGCCCATAAAGTTTTCACAATCCCAAAGCCTCCTCATCAAGCAAATCTGCCCTCCTCATCTGCAAAAGTACCCTCACCACAAGCAAACCTCCCTTCCTCTCCTTTTCTTGATGCATAAAGGGAAGTAATAAGTGGCAATGAAGAATCACATGAAGATCAGGATGAAGGTGATGATAAATCAGTCCACAATGAAGATGAGTTTGATGATAATGTTGGAAAACAAGAAGATCATTTTGAGGCAGAGTACATGGAAACAAATTATCAACATGAGGATGAGCTAGAAAATGATGAACATGTGGATGAGCTAGAAGATAATGAGAAAGAGGTAGCAGACATGGAAACAGATGAAGAAAATAATGATGAAGAAGAGGGCAGTGAACATGGTAATGATAAAAATAGGAGCAGTGATCTTGACAGTGAACAAAGTCATGATGAAGACAGTGACAATATGGAAGAAGATGATGAACATGAAGAAGCAACAGATGATGAAGAGGAAATAAAAGGACATGAAAAGGAAAATGGTGAGGCAGAAACAGAATTTTAAGAAGAGGATAGTGACAAAGAAGATGACACTGATGGGATAGGCAGTGAGAAACATGACAAAAAAGGAGATATTCATGACAGTCATGACAACTGTCATGACAGTCATGACACTAATCAGCCTCCTAGTAAACATGAAAATGATAACATTGTAGGGGATGATGAAGAGGAAATGAGTCCTAATAATTAACAAAACCAAAGTGAAGCAAGTATAGAGGCTGCTAATCAAATTGAAGACCAAGGTGACAATGAAGAAGGTAGTAAAGAAGGTAATATGATGATGGTGTTGAAGGTCAAGAAGGCAGTAATAAAACAGAGCATGTGATCACTAAAGAGGATCATAGTAAATATGAAGAAGCTGATGACAAGACCAAGGGTCACAGCCATAATGAAGACACTACCATCACTCCTCTTGCATACACCTACAAAAGAGGGTCAAGGCATGTGTTTGCTTCCTCCAAAGGGCAAGGGACCATGCCATCCACCTCAACTCAGGAAATTGGCAAAGGTAAGCAACAGGTAAAGGTATAGGAGGAGGACCCTAAAATAGAAAGGGAGTTTGAACTTATCCATATAGAAAGTGATGAATAAAATGAAACAAGAATTTCAAGCTCCCTCCTCCAAGACAAGAATGCACAAATAAAAGACCTAGAAGCTGAGTTGGAGAGGGCAAAGGATGTCATCCACTTCTATCATATGGAAAACAAGAAAATGAGTGCCCAACAAGCCATCTATGAGGCTAGAGCACTCAAAGCCCAGAAAGAAGCCCAAAGAGCACAAGTGAAACTAGAAGAATACATGGGCCCATATGAGGAAAGTGAAGATGAAGAGGAACAACCTAGGAAGAGGCCAAAAACCATAGGGTTGAGGAAAGGATTGGCAAAACAGAGGGAAGAGGAATCAGCCTTAGCAGAGAAAATATCCCTAAGTGAAATCCTTGCCATGGAAATTAAACATGACTAGGAATCATGGCTTGAAAGGGCAAAAATACACCTAGAGGCCAAGCTGAAGAAGGAAAATGAAGGCTTAGAGCTGTAAAGAAAGATGACCAAGCATTTTGAAAAGAAGAACAAGCTTGTTTATGCCAAACTGAAGAAAGCCCTCCTTGAATTCCAAACCCTAAAGGAGGAAAAAGAGCATGATAGCCTTGGATTTTTGGTTGAGGATTCTCAATATTTTTCCAAGACCCCTTGAGGGAGGTCTCCACCAATTTTGAGAAAATTTGGAAATTTTTTTGTTTTTTGTGAATTTAAAGGCTCATTAGCACAGTGCCACTAGTGCTACGCTAATACATGGAGCATCCTGAGGAGGAGAACTCAAAATTTTTGAATTTCTCACACCTAGCACACTTTTCTCAATACGTTTCAGATAATTTGGAGCAGTTTTGACCCCTCATAAGGTAAAAAACCCCCTCTATTTTCACCATTCTGCCACTATTTCAGACTTGGGGCTGCACCAATGGCAATCTTGGGATTTTCACATTTCGACTAGGCTACAGGAGCTGGATTAATAAGCTACAAGAAGTTTTGGAAATTAGACTCATCTAAATTTCCAACGATCCATCACGGAGCCAAATCTGACATCGGGAAGGGGTCCAAAACTTGGTTTCCAAAGAGCCTATTTTCTGCTAAAAGTGTCACTACGCAAATGGACTATTTAGTCTGTTTTAGACCAAAAGTCAACAAAACACACTCATTTATTGAAAAATCACATTTTAGTGTTTTTTGAGGCAAATCACTCTAGAATTAGGTGCAATAAGTTATTTTAGCATTTATTGATATTTTGTGCCTTGGTCCTTGCATGGTCTCTTAGGCATAAATGACATTTATGGGTGATTTTGACTTTTTCCAACCCTATCTAGGGTTTTTTCCCTCCTTTGTTGAGTTAAATAGAGCATGGGTGCTTCATTGTAAATTTTGGCATTTGATGATATTTGAGAGCAATACATGGCTTTTATGAGCTTGGAGAAGAAATTGGTGTTGTGGAGTTTATGAATGGCTTGCTTGGATTGATGATGGAGAAGCTTGTTGGCAGGATTCTTAAGCTTGGTTTAATGGTGATGTGCCTCTAATTTGTTCGTTTTTTCTTGTTTATCATTATGTTTCATCCTTCTATATGCAATAGAACAAAAAATTATAGGTTAATAAATTCTCTTTGAAGCACCTTAGTCCTCCTGTCTTCTATTGCCTTGATGTTTTCCCCTGCTGGGTGTGTTTAAGGAATTCTTAGCTGCTCCTTAAGCCTCCTTATGCTTATTTGTTTCATCTATGGTTTAATATGCTAGTTTAAAAGTATGATTCATGGCAAGCACTGCTTAGTTGATGTTATCTAAACTCTGTTTTGAAAACTTTCTTTGAAGTATTACTTTTTAGTTTAAGCCAAAGAGGTCTTGTTCTCATATTGCCCTCTGTCTACGACTATCAGTTTGCCTCCGAGTTCTTTGTGCTATTTTATATGTTTTCAAATTCTGAAGGTGAAATTACTAGAGTTAGAAAAAATTTCTTGCTTTCCTTGTTTCATTGGAATTTTTATCTTGGATATTTATTTGTTTAAGTATTGTCATTGAGTAAATTTTTTGCCCTATCTCATGATTAGTATATTTTTTCTTATCATATTTGAGACCTTCTTATTTATGGGTATACGACAAAGGATACTTCACTGCCCTTTTCCCTACCTTTTTTTCCCCAACTTAATGTTCATTTCACTTCACACATAACCTTAAGGATCCATTAACCTTGCTAGATTGGCCCTGTAATGCACTCTGATTCATTATTGAGATACCCATGACTTTCATTGACTCCATAGCTCAATGATTTGAAGACCTCTCACTCCACCTATTCTACTTGTTCATATTACCCAACCAAAACATTCAACAAACCCTACACTTCACAACTAGCCTAAAATCAACCATCTAAAGAAAAAAAGAACACATCCTTTGCATCTAATAGAGAGAACCCTCTCTGAGTCCAGGAAGGCTAGGTCCTAGGAATCCAAAGACTGGTTTGATGTTACCTTGCCATTTTGTCTACCAATCTGCCAAATCATGGGACACTAACACCCTCATCAATAATAGTACGATGAGCAAGGTGATTGAGAAAATTTACTTGTATGGAGAATGCCAATTTTGCTGGTAGTTGCGGCACATATCCCGTATTATTAAAGATGAAAATATTAGAATTATTTGGGTCAATTCCACCAATAGCCAACAATAAACCCTATTTTTGGGAGGGAAAATTTTGTAATACATTAAGAGCAGACATAGTTGAAGGGGATTGAGCCAAGTCTTCAACTATATTATAATTTTGTGCATCTCTTGCTCGAGGATTATATGTCGATTTATGAATGAATCCCTTTGGTGGCTTAATTGTTAATTCAAGAATAGCAGTAGGTGGTAATAATTCCATAGACAGATTCATGGTCGAGGTAGTAGGTTGATCAATGGCCTGAATACCATAATATTTATTACACGTTGACACTAAAATATTTGTTGAAGGTTTTATGATAGATAACTTAAGCAATTGGGAGCTAGAAGTTGGATCCATAGCAACCAAGTTTGTGTCTAGATTAGGAAACATATCTGTCAACACAGCTGACGCATGAGAATTCTTAATGATTTTTGAGACTTTAGCATTGTGAGGATAATCTAGAACAAAGTGTTCCTCTTTATAGATTATGCATGGATAATGAGGTTTCCTTGGTCCAGACGATTGATCAGATGATCTTTCCTACGGGTTAGAAGTTTTTTTTTTCTTAGATTTCCCCTTTTTCTTACTTCCGGTTTTCTTTTCACTCTTGCCTTTTTCAAATGACACAACATTAATTTTGGAAGAAGGTACAGGATTAGATGCAGTAGTATGATGTGTGCTTGCAGTACCAATCAAGTCATCTCCGGCATGATATTCATTTAATTGAGGAGGAACAATAAAATTAGATCTCAGCGCGTTGGGAATTTTTTCATAGAGCATGCCAGACCGAGTATAAATCAAGTCTAAATATTGGGCACGAGAAATAACTTGCTCTTTTTTTAGGACGCCACCCTTAGCCACATCCTAAGTTATAGATGGTAGCAGGGAATTAATGAACCACTTAGCAAGGAGCTAATCTGGAACAAATTTCCTAACCATTCTACGATGACGACGCCACTCATGAATATGATCAGAAATGTGAGTAGCATTAGTCTATTCAAAATTGGTCAAGAGTTCCATTCCAGTTTCATATCGTATGGGTAACTGGAAGTGAGTCAAAAATACAGTAGCTAGGGCAGTGAAATTATCAAAAGAAGCTTTAGGTAACTCAATATACCATTTTGCAACTGGACTAGTGAGGGTACGCTGGAAAAGATGTAGTCAAACATAATCATCATTTAGGGAGTTTGATGAACACCACAAATGATAAATCATGACATGAGTCGATGGGTCTTCCCCAGGGTTTCCATTTAACTCAGGAATATCCGAGGGTAATTTCTGAGGTATCACCAACCACCAAGGAGCATATTTTATTGGATCATTGGTTAGCTGACTTAAATCTAGAAATTCTAAAGTTACAACAAAGGGAAACTATCTATTAAGGTGAGGTTGAGCATAGCCAGGGTATGATGGAATTGCTTGAGAAATAGGTCTTTGAGCACTAGCATAAGAAATCTATTTTTGGTAACCCAGATAGCAGTTTTTTTGAAAAGAAAACGCTTGAGGATTCTGTTGACCAAAACCTGGATATGATACTTGTTGAAATTAAGGTTGAGGCATTTGTGCTTGAGGCTGCCAAGGGGTATTTCCACCAATGTTATAACCCAAATTAGAATAACTTGGATTTGGTTGAGGATATGTATAACCTAGTTTGGTTGTGACATCCCATAAAATGGTAAACGAGCTTGTGAATAAATGATTCTAGGTACAGGTTGTTGTTGTAAATTAATTGAAGGATTTGGAGTCTGTGGACCCAATACTAGAGGGTATTGAGTTGAAGGACCTACCTGAAAATGTTGTTGTACAACATTTTGATTCTGTAACAGGGGTAAATATGTATTAACAAGTGGGAATGATGTGGGTGTAACAGGTTGAACTGGTTGATATGAGTGTACAACCGTTTGTTGTTGGATAGGCATAGTGGGCTGCCATTGAAAAACATTCATTTTGACATTAGGTTGACCAAAAATTGATGGAGTACTATCATAGTGGGTTACTAAAGGTTGCCCCCCAGTATGAGGAGGATAATAAGATGGAAAATATTTCTCTCAAAATGCAGGGAGTCCAGTTGATATGGTACTATATGGAATAGACCTAGAAGGACCAGCTTGATATTTCCCCGATGATGTGTATAAAGAATCAAGTTGTTCAGTACTCACTATAGGATTACCAATTAGAATATCAGATGATGACATTGGTAAATTCCATGGGTTTGAAGATGCACCAGAGAAAATTGTAGATAAATATTTATAACCTAATGGGACCATATGGCCATTATGAAAATATGACTCTGGTGAAGTTGTAAACATCGACGGGGTAGCGAGGGTAGGTAATGATGTAATTGGAACAGATGGACCAACTGAAGATGTTGGTTCAGGCATGGTTACTTGACCAAATGTATACCCTTTTGAATCAATGAGATTTTTAATAGGAATAAGATCAACCAAAGAACATGGCGGTGATTGAGGAAAAGACTCGTACAGGTAAAGGTCCTCCCCAAAATGGGTTGGAGTTAAAGGTATCTCATCTTGTGGGATTTATTCAATCGAAATTAAACTAGGTGGAAGTATTTCACCCTCAAGCCCAAAGTATATTTTAGGAGGTTTATTGTGTGATATGGGAGACTCAATGGCTACAGAAAATTATGGGATGACCAATGCAGGAAAAAATTTCGGTTGTTCGACTTTGGGATTCAAATGTTCTGGAAAAAAGGAGACAAGTTTTGGATGAACTTCTGGTTGAACAACGTCGGGTCCGAGAGGTATGGTCTCACTGATTTGATGGATCGTGACCATGGGTAGCTATGAGGACTTCGTTTCGACAATAGTAGATGAACTAGGATGTGTATAAACAACTTGAGCTAACTCTAGTATATGGGAAGATGATGCTTCAACAGAGGTACTAGTAGTACTTGATTCGGTAGAGTGTTGTTGCCTTCACCGACCAGGAGTAACTTCTGGTGGTAAATGTGGTCTCAATGATAGTCTATGAAAATGACGGGGGAAAGGATTTTGTTCTTCCGATTACTAATTTATTTTAACCAAAAAAAAAAAAACAAAATAAAAGGGTAATGCTAGGCAGAAGGTTTACCAAGAAACTATGAACTACAAAATACCTCCTGGCGAACCAAGAAGTACGGGCAAGCAATCTCCCCTGAATGTTGTGTTTGGTGTATCACAATTTACAAGGTGGCTGACTCGAGTCACTATGGATGGATAGCAACCTAAATTTTTCCTCCCAAATATACCCAAAGGTACGTGGAGGCCCAAGTCTGTATTATCGTTTTCTGATGCAAAACCGCATAGTGAGAGCACCCCTTTATACTTTTCATACTGTAACACTGCTTGATAGTCTCGAAAGTACGTGGATGAGCTATGATATACTTACATACATCGAGTGAGGTATCACACTCGGAATGTATCGCAGACAATTAATGATAGCTTCTATGTTTTATGACGCCAAAACATGTCTCTAGCCTAGACCTTATAAATGTTATTATTATGGGTCGAATGCTTTGTTAGGTAAATTGAGACAAATTTTAAGTTGATCTTGTTTATCAATTTTCCTTTGAAGTTTCACCACGATGATGTATTGGAAATTCCTAAAATATAAAATAAAATGATAAGAAATCTTTCACTTTTAGTTTTTCAATGAAAATCCTAGCTACTAGAGGGAAAGAGAAATCGATTTGAGAGCAAACAAATCAAAGAGCACAAACTAAAATGCAACTTTCCTAATTGTTCCTTTCGCAAAACACACAATCCACTACATGAAAATGCAGGTTTTTATTTTCAGTCCCTTTAATGTTATGAATGCAGAAAAGGAAACTAAGTGCATCAAATTAATAAAAACAAATGCCTTTTACTTTTGAGAAATGAAGAATTTAAACAACAATTTCTCTTTTGAAGGAAAAATGAGGAATTTAACAATAATTTCTCCTATCAGGAAACGAAGAATTTAATGATAATTTATTTTTTCAAAAGAAAATGGATCTAATGCAGCAATGAAAATATTTGAAATTAATTCGTCAATCATAAATAAAAACACTTTAAATAAACATTGAACACACTTTTATTTCAAAGGAAGGAGGAGTAGGTAAGGTCACTAGTCAATGTGAGGTATCAGGCTCTTTAAAATGTAGCAGAAAATAAATTGAAAGCAAAATGAAACGAAAAATTCAATGGAATTTGGGTGGTTTCAGGGGGAAATGCAGTCTCTAAGGGGAGATAGTGTGTTTCAAAGCAACCCTAAATGGGAGACAGTGCTATGAAAAGAACTGTGTCCTATCCAACAGTGCATTGGGCGCAGTGTAGAATGAAAAATACAATTGTTTAACACAATTCTAATGCAAATTTGGATTTCAAAAAGCCTAATATTTATGAGTAAATGCTACTGGGTGATTAAACAGAGAAAATCATAGGAAAATACACAAAGGATTAAGGGTACACTTCCCAGTGGAGTCGCCAATTTGTTAAGCGGAATTATGTATTATGGATAAAACATTCTTCCCTAGATGTAGTGCTCATATAGAACAACAGGTTAAATACTTTTCTACTGCTTTTCCTAACTATAATAGACACAATATACATCAAAGAACTTACTTGGAGTCCAAGCACTTCCTATTCTCCTTCTATCACTCTTGTTGTAGTTTCAAATCCAAGCTATATGTCCGAAAATATTTCCTGCAAGAATGAACACTTAAAAACAAAAGATAGCAATAATACAAATGTCTATTCAAGTTATTTAGTTAAATCAATGAAACATAAACCATATACATTAGATAAGAATTCATAATATGAAACACATGAGCTTATACAAATATATATGTGGGAAAGTAAGAAGAAATCTTTATTAATGGATAGAAGGGTAGTGTTATAGCATCATTTTTCACCCTCATGTGATTCATTATTGTCTCTATGGCCTTGGGCACCCATTCCCACAGAATTGAACAAAATTCATAAAAAACAATGTTAAAAATCCCATACGCGGGTATGTGCAGAATTTTCCTCGTTTATACATGATTCCACATGTACTTTTCCACATATGCCATTAAAATCATTAAAAAATATATAAAAATTCCCTATTTTCAGGCTGGTTTGATGGTTACTCCAGTATTTCAACCACCCCAGTACGTGGCCAACTATTTCCAACTGATTGAAACTACTTTGAGGGAGTATAAAAGCCCATCATGTGCATGGCCTAAGCGAGAGAGAAATTTATAGATATTATACTCTGTTGGAATCCCAATTCAAGTCTAAATTCCCGTGCCTCCTGCACTTTCCCAGATTTTTACAGGAAACCCTTGTTTCCTGGAGATGTTCATCCATTTATATTCCATCTCGAGTGCACAAGTCTTGAAATTATCTTAGTGAGGCAAGGGCAGGACGAATCCGGACGACGGTCTGTTCGAAGATCGTGGAAGGATTCAGGTGATCTCTCCACTTTTTATTACTGTACATGCTGTTCGTAATAGAGAAGAACCATCTTGTTCTTGAAGTCACGTGTTAACATTTACTTGTATATGTGAAAAGGTTATTATTTAAGCATTTATTATTGTTTATATGATGTTCCACATGGTTTTCACTGACGTTTAGGGTAAATATATGCTGTACAACTAGATTTCCATGCACGTTTCTTCTTGGTTTTCAGGTTGAAGAGGAAGAAGGGTTGTTGGGGGTTTGGACCCCGCGGGATCTACATCGAACGTAGGACTACCGGTGAGTTCTACTATCATTGTTATATAGTTTTTAGCATTTAAGTGTGGTTGTGTGTGATTCCTTCTTGAATAGCATGCCATGATTTGTGGAGGTTTGACCCAAAAAACCTCTAGGGTGCTTTTTTCCGAAACAGAACTGGCGACTCCGCTGGGGATCGAACCCAGAATCTCTTGTTTTGCAGACAACTGCTGCAATTGAGTAAGTAGGCTAGCTGCACCACTATTGATCGACCCAATAAGTCCATCACCATGAGGACCAGGCTTACTTTTGGATAAATCTAATTTGGAGCGAGGAGCATTGGGAAAATATTTATGAAGGACCCCAGACTGAGAATATATCAATTCAAGCTATTGGGCCCTAAAAATGGCCTGTTCCTCAGAAAATACCCCAGACAGGGATACATCCTTAGAAATTTTTGACTGTAGAGATTTCATAAACCATTCCAAAAATAATTCTCCTGGAATATGAGCTTTAATAAGCCTCTTCCTTCTCCGCCATTCCTGAATATGGTCAGAAATGTGGGTTGCGTCGTCCTGTTTAAAATTAGCTAGGAGTTCAGTCTCGGCGTCATAATGGACGGGAAACTGGAAATGATTTAGAAATGTAACAGCCAGCTCTCCAAATGTAGAAAAACTACCCCCAGTTAACTCAATATACCACTTGGTAGCGTTTCCAGTTAAGGTGCGTTGAAACAATCTCAACCTAATCGAATCATCGATCAGGGAGTTAGAAGAGCACCATAAATGGAAGGTGGTGATGTGATCAGCTGGATCTTCTCCATTCTTGCCTTAAAACTTTGGAATGTCTGAAGGAAGTTTGGTGGGAACCGGAGGCCACCCCGGACTGTACCGGATCGGATCATTCGTCAATTTCGACAAATCTGGCAAGTTTAATGTTGCCAGAAAAGGTAAACGATTTGGAGCCTGAGGGTTCCATCCTTGATGGGATGAATTTCCTACATTATAAAAATAATACCTTGGATTTGATGAGGCACCAGGTTGCCAAAAATAACTTGTAGAAAAAGGAGAAGAACCTCCTCCCAATGCAGAGTTACCAAAGACCGGACCAATTCCCCCTCCTGAAGTATTGAATGAAGAGGAAAGCCCCTGATAGGGGTTCCAAGCATTAGGAAGAGGGGAAAAATTCTAATAAGCACTCGACGAAGGGAAAGAATCATTCCCTTGGTGACTCCGCTGGGGATCGCATTCTTGTGATTCCCCTGTTGGGTGGTTTCAACTGTTTGAAAGGTTTCCAACAGTTTTAACTATTATTTCCAGTCCAGTTAACTTTTTCTCAGTCAGACTGAAGACCTGGTTCTTTATCCAGGCATGATCATTTTTTTTTCATCATTTACCTTTATATACACTAGTTTTTCCATACACAGACGCGTATACATGTAGTTTTCTTCAAAGGAAGTCATGTATACGTGGGTTTCCTTTGACACAGTCACGTGTGCACGCTTGTTTCAAAACTGTCAGGTAGTGTATGCCTGGGAAAATTTTGAAATTTTTGATTTCTTGGCTTTTTAGTCTTGTCTGCCTGTGGAGACCTATTCCTGTATTGTCTAGAGTATTTGGATTGGTTTGGTAGTGGTTATTGGTCTTTTTTCTCTCTTGGTTGAAAACTGGCTTATTAGGCAAATCTTGTTTTTAGTGCTTGCATTTCTGGTTTGAGTACCGAGATCTCTTCCTGGGGATCCTTGGTTGTTCTGCTTCATCACGACAGAGAGCTTCTACTCATTTACTCTTTCCTACCCTTTTTTCTTTCTTTGCGCTTCGTTTCTTGCCTATTTTGTGGTTAGTTTTTTTGAGTTCATTGGACTAGGTCTTGTTGCAATTTTTGAAGAGTCTTTCTTGGTTCTTTGAAGTTTTTTTTTGCTACAAGGTTGTACTATTCTTCTGGGATGAGTTGCTGAGTTTCTTGTCTTTTTTTGCTCATACAAATCTTGCTACTAAGTAGCCCTATAAGATTTGGAGCATTTTTGGAGTTTTTGCTTGAAATTCAGAGTTGTTTGGCTTGGAATTTGATAGTTTTCTTGGTCTCTTACAGCTCTTATTTTTTATAAAATTCAAAAGCTCAAAAAAAATTTTGTTTTGTTATTTTCTTTTGTTTTGAATTTTTGTTTCCGTTTCCTTACGTCTTTTGAAGCTTTGTTGAGATTTCTTTCCTTTGGTTTTTGACTTGATTTTGGAAAGGAATTGTCATTGGTTTCTTCCTCTTATTTCAAACATATTTTGGTGTCTTTATACTGAGAGTTTCTGATTTTGGGAACTAGCTTTGTGGACAACCAAAAAGTGATAAAACTGAAGGATCTTTGGGAAATTTGTCTCTGCTTTAGTATATTTTGCATCTTAGAATTTGCATGTTCTTAGTTATTTGCATCAGGTGCACTTAAGCATTTAGTCTTTTTCATAGTTTTTATGAGTGTGAAGTTTCTTATTTGAAAAGAAAAAAATTTAGTCTCGTAGAACCTCTGTAGAAATTTCTTTTCATCGAAAGGCAATTACTGCATTTTCATGTAGTTTGGATTTTATTAATTTCTTTTCTGCGTCACAAAACACCACGAGTTTCATTTCCGTATCCCTTTGACTTAATATAATAGCCAATTAAAATAAGCGCTATAATTTAAAAACAACTAGCAAGTTTTTTATTAAGTGTCATATACCAACTAGCTAGGTTGTAGGGCCTTGGATTAGGTGAGTGGAGAGTTAAATCTCCAAGGCCTCTCAAACAAAAACATAGAAGTTGATTAATTGAGCGAAATCCAACTCCGTTAGGTGGACCGGGAAAGCTCTCCTCCAGAGAGTCAAGCGCGAGGGGAAGTGAAGGCTGAGAAGAGAGATACCCCCTCTTTGATTTGCTGAATCTAACCTCAAGACCATTTCGCCTGGCTTCTAACATAGATTGGTGCCCATAGTTTCCGTTCCTAGGTTCCACATAGGTGACTGCGGGGGGGAATACCTGTGGTACCTGAGGCAGACGTCGTATCACTTCCAGCAGTACTTCTGGGGGGTGCCCTTGCGAAGCTTGGGTACTTGTGGCGGAAAAGGCTGTTGTTAGGAGGTCGACGTAACTGTTTCTGTTACCTTCACTAGTAGGCTTGGGCCGTAATTATCCCAGACTACTTTCGGGAGGTCCTTTACTTCGCTTTCTTGTATTTTGGTGTCTGATCCTAATCACCTGGAGCAGAAATACCTAAAGGCTGTTTTCTTGATTGTATCTCAGGGATTTTTTGTAGTGAGGGATCTTTTCTCCTAGCTTGCCTAGCTTTATACTTTTTTGAGTCTAATTAAAATTTGTTAAAGTGGCTGATCAAGTGCCTCGTCGATCGAGGAGAATCCGGGGGTTATCTCCCGAGAGTCCAGAGCCTTCTTCAAGAAGGCATAGGAGTAATTTAGCAGGTGAATATCACCCCATGGAATCTAACGTAGTGGAGAGAGATCCTCCACAAGGGATTTAAGGTTTTGTATTTAGCTCTGGTGTTGGTTCCGAGAGGAGCGTTCCTCTCACCTCGAGAGTCTTATTTCCGCAGGAAGAAGAAGTAAAAGTAGAGGAAGTATCTCAACCCTCTAAGTCACTTCCATCTCCTCTTCCTCCTGATTATCCATTCGTTGTTGAATACATCGAACCTGAGTCTAAAAGACCAGAAGATCCTCCGTATTATTCGTACCTTTCGATGGCCACGACTGGGAATGCGGGTTCTACTGTGAGTGCTGCAGGCATTCAGACTCCTGCTTCAGTTGAAGGAGGAGGCACTATTGCTATATCTTCGATTTCTTCTAGTAATGTTGTGTTTGGCTCTGGTTTCACCCAAGCACATGCTTCTCAATCTGGTCCCTTTTGTTTTGGAATGCCCACTAATGGGATTCCTTCATTTTCCTTTTCTACTGCTGCAGCTGGATCTACACCCATGTCTTCCATGGCTAGTGGATTAGCTTCTTTTCAAGGGTTCCCCTTCAGAACTGGGCATATTCCTAGTTTGAATCCTTCTTTAGGGTCTTTTCCATTTACTTCTCAGACTCAAAGTTTTAACCCTTGGTCTGGAGGTCAGAATTCGACTACTTTTACAGGTTGGAACCCTGTATTTACTACAGAGGGGGCAGGGAATCAGTTTTATGCTGGTCACCAAGGGAATGCTTCTTTCCCTTCGTCGAGTGCTTATCAGAATTTTTCCCCTCTTTCTAATTCCTGCAACCCCTATCAGGGGTTTTCCTCTTCATTCAATACTTCAAGAGGGGGAACTGGTCTGGTCTTTGGCAACTCTGCGTTGGGAGGAGGTTCTTCTCCTTTTTCTACGAGTTCTTTTTGGCAACCTGGTGCCTCATCAAATCCAGGGTATTCTTTTCATAATGTAGGGAATTCATTGGGCTGAAAAGTGCGACCTCCAACTCCAGTTGTCTCGGCGGCAGATTTGCGGAAAAGTTGCCATCTCAGTTGCGGCTGATGTCTGTCACCTGCGCAATAGGGCCAGAAACACGCAAAAGTTAGAAATTTTAATGTTTTAGGGTTTTATAGATCAAAAAAAAAATTTAAAATAGGAAAAAAAAAAAGCTAAAAAGAAACCCTAGGGTCTGAAGTATCTGGATATGCAGGAATATGAAAAACGACAGCGGTCGTAATTGAAAACCCGTGTGGAGTCGCCAATTGTTAGTATGAATCCTTTGTCGATGTGTACGAAAAAAGACCACTTTAGCTATGCATAACTAATAGCCCTAACATCAAAAGTGGCTGCCAATATCTTCAGATCTGCAGTTAGTTGATCAAGACAAGAGCTGCAAAAAACCAGATCTATGCATAGAAAGACATTAAGTAGTAAAAAGAAGGGTTTGCTCCATGTATCCAATAGACAAGACAAGAACAATTTTTGAAAGAATTTTTTGTATTAAGGGCACCTGGGAGGAAAACAAGAAGATGTTTCCAATTCTCCTCAATGGGATGGGTTCTTGGAAGTCCTCAGCACTTCAGATCTAGCATTTCTCTCTCCTATTGGTGTAGAAAACCCAGACAAAGATAGAACTCAAAGGGAGCTCACACAGCAAATAATGGAAAATATGACAATGATAATGGATCAAAGTCAGACCAAGAGTTTATATCCAGAGTGATCTAATAGGCAACAAAAGGTGAAGAATGGTAGGAAAAACCCTACTATTTATAACAAAATATTGGGTCATTCTAGATCTTGGTGCATGACTAAAATAATGTTAACCAAATCTAGATCCACCTTTTATGGAATATTTTATTATATTTGTTGGAGGGAAAAAGTATTTGACTTGGGTCAAATCCATTTATTTGTCAATAATAAATAAATAAATGATTTATTTATCTTTTTAAGGAAGTGGTTGAAGGATAATCAAATAAATAATGATTTATTTCATTATTTGTGGGTGATTTGGTCATATTTAACAAGGAATATTATCTAAATAAGATTTAAGTAATTATTCCTAGAAAATAATAAGATAAATAAAGGTTTATCTAATTAATTTCTTTGTTTTGGGTTAAATATGACTAGGAATAATAATTAAATTATGGTTTAATTAATTATTCCATGAGGAAAATCAAACAAAATGGGTTTGTTTAATATTTCCTTTTGGGGTTTCCTGTTTAGACCATAAACAACCTAATAAATGTGGTTTATTAAGTTATTTTACATAGTGAAAGCAATTTTACTTAGGGTAAAATTGGTCTTACATGGTGTACTTAGGTCCATCTAATGATAAGAGGTTAGATGACCAAAAAATGGTGTAACCCAGGAATCCTCAGGCTCCGCCTCGTTTACCTTTTCTGGCAACGTTGAACTTGCCAGATTTGTCGAAATTGACGAATGATCCGATCCGGTACAGTCCGGGGTGGCCTTCGGTTCCCACCAAACTTCCTTCAGACATACCAAAGTTTGAAGGCAAGAATGGAGAGGATCCGGCTGATCACATCACCACCTTCCATTTATGGTGTTCTTTTAACTCCCTGATCGATGATTCGATTAGGTTGAGATTGTTTCAACGCACCCTAACTGGAAACGCTGCCAAATGGTATATTGAGATAACTGGGGGCAGTTTTGCTACATTTGAACTGGCTGTTACATTTTTAAACCATTTCCAGTTGCCTGTCCGATATGATGCCGGAACTGAAATCCTAGCTAATTTTAAATAGGACGACGCAACCCACATTTCTGACCATATTCAAGAATGGTGGAGAAGGAAGAGGCTTATTAAAGCTCATATTCCAGGAGAATTCCTTTTGGAATGGTTTATGAAATCTCTGCAGTCAGATATTTCGAAAGATGTATCCCTCTCCGGGGTATTTTCCGAGGAGCAGGCCATTTTTAGGGCCCAGCAGCTTGAATTGATATATTCTCAGTCTGGGGTCCTTCATAAATATTTGCCCAATGCTCCTCGCTCCAAATTAGATTTATCCAAAACTAAGCTTGGTCCTCATGGTGATGGACTTATTGGGTCGATCAATAGTGGTGCAGCTAGCCTGGTTACTCAATTGCAGCAGTTGTCTTTGCAATCTACTCCTTCTGGTTAGGCTGTGCCTGCTGAGTCATCGCCTTCCCAATATTTGTCGGTAAATTCCGTCCAAACTTCCGATCCCAAAGGAAATCAACAATCCGAAGGGAAGAAGAAGGGACGGAATAATAAGAAAAAGGGAAAGAATGGGAAGGGTAATGCAAAGAAAACCAACGAGCATGTTGGTGAGGGTCCAAAGGATAAAAATGAAGTGAATTTTCCATGCAAGTTGTGTGCTAGAGACCATCTTACTCACCTTTGCCCTAAAATTTAGGATTCGTAGCACTTGTTAGCTCAGCAGGGTTCTTCTAGTTCCCGGGCTGTGTTGACAAACCCTTTTCCCCAAGGGCAAAAACTAGTTGTTGGCGTGAATCAAAATACTGGGGCTTCCTCTAGGGGCACCCAGGAAGGGAAATTCCATCAAACATATACATGATGAGTGCTCACATGGATGTCGCTACGAGATCCCGTGATTATGGCAAAGAAGAGTCTTCGAAAGCTAAGGGTGCTCCCGATGCTACTGAGCCGCTCCATATTACGAGGCCTACTGTTGAGCCTATACCTCGGATGCCCAAAGCATATACCAAGCGTACGACGATTAATCCAAATGCTAGGGCTGCCCAGAAATACTCTATTGTGGAAGATCTGGCACAGAGTCCTTGTGCCATGTCAGCTTTAGAGGTTCTCTAGTCTTGTTCGGCTCAGCGCAGTGCTCTGCTCACTGCTCTTGGGGCTGTCGATCCAAAGAACTCTCTTATGATTACATTCGATATGACTAATTTTAAAAAGAGACTTCTCCATCATATGGATTTTCATATTAAATCATCGTACTGGAAATGTAATATTTTTCGGACGGTCGTTGATGAGGGTGCTTCCACATGTGTGATGTCTCTCACATGATGGAAAGGAATTGGATCTCCCGCAGTTGTTCCATCTGCTACTCTTCTGACTGTGTTTGATGGTCATTCTCACAGACCGCATGGTATTGTCCCAGCTTTTTCTATCTGTGTTGGGGGAAAAACTATAAATATAGAGGTTGAGATAGTTGATGCAAGCTTGGACTACAACCTTCTGTTGGGGAGAAACTGGATTTATGAGATGGATGCTATTGCATATTCATTGTTTCGGATTATTTGTTTCCCTCATGAAGGGAGGATTGTTACAGTGGACCAACTGGACTGTCCTCCTGTAGACCCAAATGCATCTACTGACTCAACTATTCCAAAGTTGGATAATACCAAGTCGCCTACTAAGAATTTAGGGGTTGGAATGTATTCTTCCTTGATGGGTACTTTCGATATTCCTCCTCCTACGATTCATATAAATGCAATTTCATCCTCCAGGGCTCCTCTTCGAAGAGAGTTCTTCAGAACTCATTCTTTTTCGGACCCTTGGACCTTGCCTTCCCCTACCACCACATTAGCGGAAGGTCAAGTGGGTGGAATGGCATTTCCAATGTCTGCAGCTGAGATTGCTTATCAATCTATTGTTGACTCTGCAGAGTCCATTCCAGCTCCTCTTTCACCAGAAGAGTTGGATGGAGATGTGGCCCCGGCTTGGAAACTTAGTTCTTCTTCTACCCAGGATTGCCTTGATACCACTCTTCCATCTGAAGAGGCCATCCTGGAAGCTATGACTAGTATAGATAGGCCATGGGATGATTTTCATCATCGGTCTTACTTTTTACCTGAGTTAAGCGAAGTTGAAATGAGTTTTCCAAGTCCTCCGTCTCCTGGCCCTTTTCGCCCAGTCCTGAACCCTTTAGCACAAACACATGTATATGCTAAAGGGAACATGGTTGTGATTTCTCCAACTATCCTGGTGAACATCTCCAGGGATCCCAATGTTATTGAGAATATCTTCATCGGAGTTGAATGTTCCCCTGAAGAAATTCAGATTTATACCGATCTCTTTAAGGAGTATAGGGATGTATTTTCTTGGTCTTATGATGAAATGCCTGGTATAGATCCATCTATTGTCCAGCATGAGATCAAGACTTACAAAAACGCTAAGCCGGTGAGGCAGAAACTTTGTTTGGTTAGTCTTAGGAAGGCTGCAGCTATCAAAGCTGAGGTGGAGAAGCTGCTTAAGGCAGGATTTATTTATCCGGTTCCTTTGACTGAATGGGTTTCAAATCCTATTCCCGTGGATAAAAAACAAGGAACAATTCGAGTTTGCATCGATTTCAGAGACCTTAATAAAGCATGCCTAAAAGATAATTACCCCACACCATTTATAGATTAGATCATCGATGAGTGTGCCGGTAACGAAATTTTTTCCTTCATGGACGGTTTCTCTGGATATAATCAGATTACTATCCATCCTGAAGATCAGCATAAGACTGCCTTTATTTGTCCCTGGGGTACGTTTTCTTACAAGAATATGCCTTTTGGTCTTAAAAATGTTGGGGCTACGTTTTAGCGGGCCATGTCATATGCCTTCCACGACATCAAACAAATTATCGAGGCGTATTTGGATGATTTAGCTTCTCATTCTCAAAAGAGGATGGATCATCCTGCTCACCTCCGTCAAGTATTTGAACGATGTCATTTCTATAAGATTAGGTTGAATCCGAACAAGTGCGTTTCGGTGGTTACATCCAGTCGGTTATTGGGATTTATTGTGTCTAGGGAAGGGATTAGGGTAGATCCCTTCAAGGTTGAGGCAATACTTCGGTTGCCTCCCCCGTCGTCTATTCGTCAACTTCAAAGTCTACAAGGAAAGGCTAATTTTCTTCGGAGATTTATCGTTAATTATGCTGAAGTTACCAAGGGTTTTATGAGATTGTTGAAGAAGGGAGTTCCATTTTTTTGGGATGACTTCACTCAACGCTGATTCGATGCTTTGAAAAAAGCATTGACCTCTGCTCCTTTATTGATTCCACCTGATTATAGCAGGGATTTCCTTTTGTATCTTGCAGCAGCAAAATCTACCATTGGTATGGTTCTGGTTCAGGAGGATGATGCTCTTGCAGAGCATGTTATATACTATCTTAGTCGAGGATTGGTAGGACCTGAACTCCGGTATAATCCGATAGAAAAATTAGCTTTAGCAGTGGTTCATGCTGTGCAGCGACTCTAGCATTACATTCTTCTACGAAAAAATTATGTTTTGGCAGCAGCCAATCCATTTCAGTTTGTCCTTAGTAGGCGAGTGATTGGGGGAAAATACAATAGATGGATTGCGATTTTGCAGGAATTTGATCTTGAGTTTATGTCTACCAAGTCCAAGAAATCATTGGTTTTCTCGGAATTGATCTACGAGTTGCCCTGTGGGGAAGAGATAGTATATGATGAAACCTTCCCCGATGAACATTTGTTTCTTATCTCTCCACAGGATCCTTGGTATGGAGATATCATTGTGTATCTTCAAACTGCGAAGTTTCCTCTACTTTTTCGAAATATGAGCGCCGTAAGTTGTGTCACTTGACTAAGAATTACTTGATCATTGGTGGTGCTTTATACCATCGAGGGGTTGATTCAATCCTGAGACGCTGCTTAACTCTCGAAGAAGCTGAGGCTGTGCTGAATGATTGCCACAGTGGAGCTTTTGGTGGTCATTTATCTGGGCTTGCTACAGCCCAAAATAGCTTGTGTTCTGGGTACTTTTGGCCTTCGATTTTCAAAGATTGTATGGAGTCAGTCAAAAAGTGTCATCCGCGTCAAGTTTATACTCGAAAAATGCGCGCTCATCCAGCTCCGCTTTTTCTAGTCATTATTGTTGGTCCCTTTACAAAGTGGGGTATTGATTATACTACTTGTAACCCACATTCGGCTAAAGGTCACAAGTACATTATTGTAGCAGTAGACTACTTTACGAAGTGGTTCGAGGCTATGCCTACTTTTGGGAATGATGGTGAGACTGCAACTCTTTTTCTTTTCAACTAGGTTATTGCTCGTTTTGGTATTCCTAGAGAGATTGTCACTGATCTTGGCAGTCATTTTCAGAATAGCATGATGGCTGAGTTGGCTCTAAAATTAGGTTTCCGGCAGGAGCATTCATCTCCATATTATCCTCAAGCCAATGGGCAAGTGGAAGACGTGAATAAATCCTGGAAGACAATTCTTCAAAGGACAATAAATAAAGCTCGATCCAACTGCCATATCATGCTATATCCTGCACTTTAGGCATACAGGACGTCAGTGAAAACTGCAACTGGCTTTACTCCGTTTCAGCTAGTTTACGGGTTGGAATCTCTATTTCCCATTGAATGTGAGATTCCTTCTCTTAAGTTAGCTGTTGAACTTCTTTTTGACACTTCTAGTCTTGAAGAACGTCTCCTCCATCTAGAACATCTCGATGAGTAGCGTCTGGATGTCGCCACGATGAATGATGTGCATAAAAACAGAGTTAAAGTTTAGTACAATAAAGTGGTCAAACCTAGGGTTTTTTCAGAAGGTGAACTTGTTTTGGTCTATGCCCAAGAAAAAGATGCCCTGGGGGCAGGCAAGTTCAAGTCTATGTGGTATGGCCCTTTTATCGTTAAAAACGTCCTTAAAAAAGGAGCATATACCTTGGTCAATTTTGAAGGGAACGAGTTGCCAGAGCCTAGAAATGGGCTCTATTTGAAAAAGTATTATGCCTAGGCTTCAGCCTAACATTTTGATTTTGTATATAGTAGTTTTGTTTTGTACATATCTGGTTTTTCGATTTTTGATGCGATGGTCATGTTTTTGATCTACTTTGGCAGGTTGTG
Source organism: Pinus albicaulis (assembly GCA_034641835.2). Classification (NCBI taxonomy): domain Eukaryota; kingdom Viridiplantae; phylum Streptophyta; class Pinopsida; order Pinales; family Pinaceae; genus Pinus; species Pinus albicaulis. Next base: position 75,660,063 of record MU968359.1, read on the forward strand.
TCGAATGTCATGAGTCATTTTGGTTTCGCCGATGGTGCTAGTAGACACACCCGGAACTTGGCTTCCACGGCTTGGGTGCTTCATCATCCATCTGGTCAGCTGTTAGTATCAAGAGGAGTCTGTATTGGTTCTGCTTCCAATAATATAGCAGAATACACTATAGTTATTTATATACTCTCGGAATATCTTTGGGTGTTGATTCGTTGGTATTTTTCTTGGACTCTCAGCTGGTGGTGTTGTAGTTGAACAATACTTATCAGGTTCGAGATCCATTTTTACTCCGGTTGTTCTTGAGGGTACGCTTGTTACAAAGATCATTTCAATTTTTAACTTTCATTCATATTCCTCGAGCTGACAATTGGATGGCAGAATCATTAGCTAATCAAGCAATTGATTGGCATATTAATAATTCCATACAATAAAATTTAATCATCAAAAACATGATACATTTTTATACATTTGTCACATCACATAAAATCATCGTATATATATCATCAGAGTGTTCAAAAAACTATACAAAATTTGGATTCATAAGTCATACAAAAAATTGGGCTTATGCCCGATCATGTTCAGTCTCAAAAAATATACAGTCATCTGATACATCATATATATCTAATCCTGTGGTCCCTGCCCAGAAGTTGTGTTCCTATAGAACACAATCACGGTGGAAACTCGATGGAATAACCGTACCCAGTCATGGGGTACTCCAACCACCCGTCTCTGGATGGCTTCAGGCAGATCTTCCACTACAGCCATAGGTACTTGGCGGGTTAACCCCTCCAAGTTCCTTTTTACAACCTGGAGGGTCCTGTCTGGATCTACTGTATCCGCCTCGCCTCTGCGACACTTATGTCGTGGGTAACCCTCAGGTCGAACTGGTCCAATATCTGTATCATGATCATTTTAAAATTGTAAGTCATTTTGAATCCAATCAAAAAACATGTTTGTTTTCCACATTTTTTCACATATATTGAAAAAATCCAAAAAAAATTATATAAGTCAAAAATTGCAAACTTACCGACTATTCCCCATGCCGCGCCTGGTGGAAGGAAAAGGTCTGGATCACCACGAAAATCCATCCGGACATAGGGATAGTCTTCCACAGCGATGATTTGTTCTCCCCACCAAAGGAATAACTCATCATCCCAAGTGGTTCGGGGAACTTCACTTCCCCCCAATCTCTTCATCAAGTCAGCCCATCGGGAAATTCTTGGATCTCTCAGGCTGCTGATAGAAGAGATCACTTTGGGTCTCAGCCCAGGAATCTTCTCAAAGAAGAATGTCATCAAGATTGTACCATATCCAAAATGTTTTGTCTTTTTTTTCGGATAGAAGTCAATTGTTGCTTCATGTTCATCAGTAGAGCTGTGCACCAATCATATAAATGAGTTAAGCATTCCACTGCTATACTCATTTGAGTCCTGGATGCCTGGTGTAGGGAAGCAGATCCCGCTACCCTGCCAATGGTAAAAAGGAGGATTTTCATGTGCAAGTCTCTTAAATCTTTGATAGCAATTTGAGTTCCAACTTTCTTGGAACCCTCTACGTAGTAGACGTGGACGTAATCTTCCACGGTTAGCCCTCCCAAAGGCTTACCATGCAAGTCTACTGGCTCCCCCCTCCGGGAGAGTCCAGTAATAAAATAGATATCTTCCACCTCAATGCGTATGGGCATCTGATCTATTATGAAGCAGTCTTCTTCCAGTTCCCAATAATTCACAAGAATTTCGAGCAACCGGACATTACTCTTCATATTTTGCATTTTGAAAAACTTGACCAACTCGCAATTTCAAAGAATATTGAGTGATACTTGGTCCTGCATGACTTCGTTGTCAATGGCACTGTATTCACGTTCTCTCCAAGATATAGTCATCCTGCAAAAATTCAATAATTCGTTCATTAGACACGCGTTTTTTCATTTTGGGTTGCGCATACGCGACTTTCTTTGTGCACCGTCGCGTATATACGTGACTTGATCATTATAAACCCGCGTATACGCAAACCCGTGATTTTAAACAAATGATTCTACGGTGAAAATTCCTAATTTTTAACTTATGAATGGACAAAATGGATAACAAGGATGAATTAAGAGCTTACCTGACAAATTCGGTGAAGTTTGACGAAAGAGGCTTTTTCTCCAGAGCACTTTTTCCCAAATCAGCAATGTAACAATGAACCAAATATGAGGTAATTTGTCTACTTATGCCCAAAAAGTTGAAAATTTTCGCAAAAATTTGTTATGCTTATTTTTTCAATCTATCTTAAGCTGCATAACCCGGATGCTTGGAAGTGCCCAGATTGGTATATTTTCAGGTAAATTTTGACGAATTTGAGATTTTGCCCGGTTTTTGATCCATGACTGTTGACTCGTCATGGCAGGTATATGATCTTCACTGGAATATAGGTTAGGGAATCCACTTTCCGTTGCATTTTGCATACTAGCCTCCATTCTGGTCACTTTCCATAGGGTCGATCCCATCAGGTCATGAGTATTACACCCATTTCACTCGCCGATTATTTAATCATGACTTGGTGGTAGAGCCTTCCTTTACATGGGCTTCCTAGTTAGTTCCTCGTTATCACTTGTTGCCCATGCTGCATTTTATGTAGGCTCGGGAGTCCTCTTTAGTCCCGCCATGACTTATGTGTTGAAGCTTCATTCTTCTTCTTCCTCACTATCATTTTTCTGGCTATTACCCTAGAGGCTCCCTGGTGTTGTTGAGTTGTATTATTGCATTGCATATTGGCTACTTGTTTATCCTGGCCTTTAGTCGGCTTCATTTTGGACTCGATGTTTAAGCCAACTTTTGACCTTGACTGTTTGTACAAGTTAACCATTGCATGCATTTAGCTATCGCGACTTGACACCCTTTTACCCATGGATGGAACATTCCTCTGAGTATCGCTTACCAGTTTCCGCCACCTTGCATTGAGCATAGGATCGTTCCAATCCCATGAACTAGTGCATCTGTTTCTTGATACTCGTTCTATCCATTGTACCATAGCATTCTTTTATTCTTTTTCAGGATTATTATATGAAAAAGACAAAAAAATCAAATATAACAAAAAGAGAGGGAACTGGATGTAACTTCATAATTTGATGGCAGTACAGTGTCAGTTTGTCGCCCTTGAACAAAGAACATACACTTATATATTTCCTCCATTTGGGATGGTTTTAGTTTTGACCTAGGTTCAGCCTTTGCCTTGTTTCACTGGTTAGTCCTCCTTCGGTTGGTTATCTCTTCCAATCATATGGAGAGTTTTTTTTTGCCTCCTGCATAACAGACTTATACAGTGTCACTTTTTACTGCCATGGTCATCACGAGTCGTGCTTTTGTTCAAGGGAAGTATAACCAGAGTCGGCCATTCTGCGGTGTCTCTTGACTCAATGTTTAGTCGGCCTTCCCGGTTTTTTTAGTATCTTGTTATATCACATCAGATGTTTTGGTCTTCTACTCGTGCTGGTTTGAGAAGGTCTCCATTGACTTCTCACTGGCGAGTTTGTCTCTTATCGACTACGACACATTGCTCTGAGAGCAAAACTTTGAGCACCAGCCAGATACCTACCTGTATCTGATAGTTAATTTCCTATCGAGACTAATTACTACTATTTCCATCGAGTATTCCCCATGCTCCATTATATTAACATCACATCAATTCCGCAGAACTGATTCCAATCAATTCTCATCTGACACCCGCCTACGCTATTTCATCAACGACCCGGAAATTCTCCGCGCTGCGCTTCCATTCTGCATGTTGAAATGTATCGGGTCTGGTTTCGCTTATTTGCTGTCATTTCTAGCTGCCATGTAAACGTAGATGCCGCATTGAATGATGTGGATGCCTTATTTTCCAGTAGAGATGTTTTCCCATCGACTCCGACTCATTGTTCTGGGAATAAGGTCTAGAGTCTTTTTGTCAGTACCTTAGGGTTTGCAGTCATCAGTGGCAGACTCTTCACTATCGACAGTGGGGATTCATCATTGCCTCCTGATTGGTAGATTCTTTCAAGTGTTTGACTTCAACTCATTCATTCACACTTGTTAGATTGTACTGGGGCACCTTGACACTCATTTTCATTATTGGTGGGTTGTCTCACATTGGTTAACGGTATACATCATTGACCGGTAATCCAACGATTTCTCACATGGTCGACTTCAGCTCATTTATTCCCATTGTGTAGAATTGTGCCGTCGTGATCGGTGAAGACCTCGGGTTGCATCAGCATTTTTCGGTTCACTTTTGACAGTCCATTCAGTTTCTGCCAGTGATGTCGTTCACCCTTATATGTTGCAGTTCAGTACAGCAGCATCCTATATGTTGGCTCCCGAGTTGCGTGATTGTACCGTTTATTCCACTTTTTATGATTTGGTACTTGGAGATTCAGTTACTTATATGATCAGACATCCAGTTTCAGCATCATTGATCAGCTTTCTATATGTGATACTTAGACATTGATTCTGACTTGTACTTCCAGGCCATGCTCAGATGATTCATTGTGTACTTTCAGTTCAGCTATACTTGTATACATGTTGGATCTATTCTGTACTTTCGATATGATGTATTTTTGACTGAGCATGGGTATGCCCACCTCAGCATGAATTGACTCTCTATTTTCTTTCATTGGTTTTTGGCAGGCTGAAATTTGGTGAAGTCCTCTCTTGTCCTTGTGAAGTGCTTTCGATGTGCATAATACATTTCGGCCATCATGTACCCCTTCTGACCTCATATATTAGGGGGCATCTGTTATAGCATCATTTTTCACCCTCATGTGATTCATGATTGTCTCTATGGCCTTGGGCACCCATTCCCACAGACTTGAACAAAATTCATAAAAAACAGTGTTAAAAATCCCATACGCAGGTATGCCCAGACTTTTATGCGTGTATAGGTGATTCCACATGTACTTTTCCGCGTATGCCATTAAAATCATTAAAAAATATATAAAAATTCCCTATTTTCGAGCTGGGTTGATGGTTACTCCAGTAGTTCAACCACCCCAATACGTGGCCAACTGTTTCCAACTGATTGAAACTAATTTGAGGGAGTATAAAAGCCCCTCATGTGCATGGCCTAAGGGAGAGAGAAATTTATAGATATTATACTCTGTTGGAATCCCAATTCAAGTCTGAATTCTCGTGCCTCCTGCACTTTCCCAGATTTTTACAGGAAAACCTTGTTTCCTAGAGATGTTCATCCATTTATATGCCATCTCGAGTGCACAAGTCTTGAAAGTATCTTAGCGAGGCAAGGGCGGGACGAATCCGGACGACGGTCTATTCGAAGATCGTGGAAGGATTCAGGTGATCTCTCCACTTTTTATTACTGTACATGCTGTTCGTAATAGAGAAGAACCATCTTGTTCCTGAAGTCACGCATTAACATTTACTTGTATATGTGAAAAGGTTATTATTTAAGAATTTATTATTGTTTATATGATGTTCCACATGGTTTTCACTGACGTTTAGGGTAAATATATGTTGTACAACTAGATTTCCGTGCACGTTTCTTCTTGGTTTTCAGGTTGAAGAGGAAGAAGGGTTGTTGGGGGTTTGGACCCCGCGAGATATACATCGAACGTAGGACTACGGGTGAGTTCTACTATCATTGTTATCTAGTTTTTAGCATTTAAGTGTGGTTGTGTGTGAGTCCTTCTTGAATAGCATGCCCTGATCTGTGGAGGTTTTGACCCAACAAACCTCTAGGGTGTTTTTTCCCGAAACAGGGAGGTTACAACCCAGTGATTGATTTAGTGTCACCATCTCTAGAAGCATCCCAACATCATCACAATGCACATCTCTCCAGTAGCATGTCACTGAAATCAATTTCTAAATTTAAATTCCACCAGCATTTCGCTACTCAAATTCTTCCTCCTCGAGCACTACGATCTATGCTCAATTTATAGATGAGTTGAAGGTAATTTTACAATAAATGACTTTCTCATAATATGAAATTATGTCAAATGGACACATGGATTAAAATTTTGATGCATGTGAACTCTTCTAGAGGGCACTGGCCAAGTGGAGATTATGAAACAATGAGAATTTCTCTCCCAATGTGACCAACACACCTATGAGTGTCGGGAAATGTTTTGAAAAGCACCCTTGAGTGGGGTTACCTACATATGCAAACCACTTACTCTCTTAAGAGGCAGTGTTGGTGAACTCTCATATGATATAATATAAACTTCAAATATTGGAAACCTTTGTAATGAAAGTCATGGATGATTTGTCTTGTTCTTTGTCTTAAGGCATGTAGCAACTAAAATGATAGGGGATGATAGACCCTATTCATTGGTCTTGGAGATGATGTCTAGTTAACCAGGGCATTGGGAATGGTGCCCAAATTGACCTATAACACTTCCTATCTACTTTTGATGGGTCACCTAAATGTTCAGCTATGGTTTGGGTGGAGGAGCTAGACATCAATTTGCAGAAGCACCATGTTTTAGAAGATGAAGCCATTAGAGTAGCAGTGCTGCATCTTGAAGGTAAGGCTTATGCTTGGTGGTTATTTGAATCTCTTTCATTAAAAAATGAAAATATATCTACTTATGAAAGGTTCACTAGGAGGGTAGTGAAAATTTTTGATGAAAATCATTCTGAAACATCTTTGGTTGAGCTAGTCAAGCCAAACCAAACAAAAGCTTTGCATGGGTTGGAAGGATCTATAAACCCAACTCCATTTCAGGAAAATTTTGAAGGGAATAAAATTTTGCAGAATACCTTGCTAGAGGAAAGATCCCTATTTCATAGAGAACTCTCTTCTAAAAAAGAGGACATGGAGATCTCTTTTTCAAAAGAGGATCCTCTTATTGATGATAAGGTAACTTTCGTTGATGATGAGGAGGAAGAGATGGCTGGAGGTAACAGCGCTATCACATCAAGAGCATATATAGTACCGCATGAAGAGGAATATGGAGCACTTTCTCTAATGAGATGAGTTCTTGTATGTTCATAAGAAGTTCCAAAGAATCACACATATGGAGATTAGAGCACATTCCATGAGCAGCATGTGCCATCATTGATAGATTGTGAGATATTGAAGATAAAATAAGAAGATAGGGAGGATGATCAGCATCATATGATTGGGAAAACACACCCCTACAAATTTTATAAGTATGATGTACAAATGAGGAAGACTGATTCTCGTAGTGAGAGAAAGGACAAAGAATTCCACCCACATATACAACTTGCTCTAGGCCTTGATGTGTCATTACATGGAGGCATTCCACCAGGGAGACCCCTTGATTGGAAGATGAATAAATATTTCTCTCAACATGGTGCAGCATTGACATATTTGACTAAATAAAGAGCCTTGGGAGGAACTAGCACAGTGCTGAGAACCTTTTATCTGTTCCAAGGAGGGGTGAGAAAGTTTTTGATATGGACATTGCTATCTCCCACTCAGCTATTTGCGCTAAAAAAGGATGATCCAGAAATCTATGATGGCATGAGCATGGTGTCAAATGGCTATTCCATAACCTTGGAGCAAAAAATGATACTTCCACACATGAGGAATATTTATGAATATGAAAAGAGGCTATTGGCACTCTTGTATGCATTGACCAAACTATGGACGTCTTGGATGGGAAATGCCTTCCAAGAGGAGGTTGACTTCCATGTACTTCAATCTTGTCTTGGGAAATATCAGCTGCAAGGGAGGCAACAAAAGTGGAGTAACAACACTCCAACATGTGGCTTTTGCATTGAGCATGTCAAAGAGGATATTTATGATATGACAGGTGCTTCATTTCATATTTCAAAAGCGCTGTCATTGTTGGGAAGCCTAGATCCATATTGGGAGTCCCAACTATTGGTGGAATATTCCAAGAACCTCTTCACATGTAAGGTTCTTGATGGAGAAGTGATAGATGGGAGGTATAGAGTGGTTGATGGATTCACCTATTTCCATGATCAGATCTACTTGAATAAAGACTCCAAGTTCAAGAGGGAGATTTCGTAATATTCCTAAAATTAGCATACAACTAATAGGAATATTAGATTTTGATTTTTTCACCTAGTAGATGAATAAATGGGAAGAGGACACATATTTAACTTGTATTGACATAAAATCCTTCTTGGTGTGAAAAGGGGATAACTTGGTGGCTGGATTTTGCACTTCCCATGTGTGAACAGGAAAATAATCATGTTGATTCAGTCAAGTTGACCAAGTCAATAACACTGCCTAAGAAGGTGTGGCTTGCTTGAGAAGACAACGCAGTTTTGGAGGGAAAGTATTTACATGGTGTTGGAAACCCTAATAGGTGGGACCCAAGGTGAGGAGGCTCAAAAAATTTATAATGAGGAAGATAGCAGATTTTTTAGGTTAGCTTATGGATTACATTTTCATGTCTGCTTAGACACTGGAGCATTCTTCAGCTGTTGAGTTGAGTATGCGGTGCTGTTCAACACAAGGCATCCCTGCTTAGGGATTCCTTCTCCTTCATTGAGAGATAACTTGGAGGAGTTTTGTTCTTCATTTTCCCATATCCAAGCTTGAGGCCTAACACCTCCTACAGCTACAACAGTATTCCTCTTGCAGGAAACACTATGTTGCTGGGTGTGCAGTGGGAGACTCACAACACCAGCTCTTGAGCTTATCTTTCGGAGGAGGGAGCTGCCCTCTCTTTGCAAGATCTGTACAGTAGGTTCCGGAGCACATTTCACATATTTTCATAAGGCCAACTCAGTTCCCATCCACTGAAGTGTATTTTACTGGGGAAACTACGTCATTTTTTCCAGAGTTGCGGTAGTAGGGTTTAAACCCTTGCTTGTGAGCTCATTCCTTGGAGGAAGGGCCAACCCTTCTCCCAGAAAGCTCGGTACTTCATTATTTCTTTGTCACTTGTATATTTCAGCCATATATATTCAGTGTTGTAGTATAACTACATTTTTTATATCAAGATCTACAAATCTACATTTTTATATAGTGTATTCTCATGAACTCTTTGCTGGGTCACTCTTGTTTCGTATTAAAAGGAAGTAATCTACACTTTCTTGGCCATTGATGCATTTAATACTCTAGATATATTTTGTCTCATCATTTTCTACATAAACCCTCATAAAAATAACTTTTTTCTTTCTTCAGTACTTTCTGCATGAGATAGGCTACGGGTTTTGGGCTTATTTGAGGCATACTGACTTGGGGAGATCTGTTTATATTGGCTAGAGTGATTTTCTTCACCTATAATTATGAATGTGAGTTTTATATGATGTATTATAAGGGATCCATGTCCCATTCCTCACTTATATAGCATTATTTTCTGAAGACAAATTTTTTATACCCTATATTGCTGCATTTCCCCACTTGGGAAGGAGGATATAGGCCATATTATTGCTGAGGTTCTTACATCTGCTGGTGAGATGTTATTTTACATATAATGAGCTATTCTAAATTTCCATGCTTATGATTTTCTGAAGCTCCAACTTTGGAATATCTTAAGATATTCCATTTTTTGTAGAAAATCCCAATTTTGGGATATTACAGTGGTATCAGAGCTGCCATCTTGGCTCAGCCTCTGGATTTTAGATCCAATCATAAGATAAGAATAAGAGGAGAATAAAATGATAGAGAGGATGAGATTACTCACATCCATTTTTAGATCTAAGAAGAGCCTCTCCAAGGAGTTTCAACCGATGGAAGAAAGAAGATGCAATGAAACTCCAAGAGGGTTTCAAGAAGGAGAAAGTTGCAGTGAGACCTCTAGAAGGTTTCAAGAGGAAGAAGAAGATCCATGCACTTCCTTTTCTCATAGAGGAAGTGGAGAGAAAAAATACCACTTAGAACATGAGATCATGAGTGGGTATTTGGTAGAATACAAGTGCCAACCTAGGGCTTCCAAAGAGACCCTAGATTTTAGTCCATGTCGCAAGAGGATGATAAGAGGCAATAGATTCCTGTTGTCTACATTTGATGGATCACTTGAGTGTGCAGCTGAGACTTGGGTGATGAAACTAAGAGCATTTTTCCTACTACACCTAGTAGTGGAAAAAGAGGATATGGAGATCTTAGCGCTGCACTTGAAGGGCAATGCAAGCTCTTGGTGGTTCAACCATGGAAGTCATGCAAGAGTACCTACTTTTGCTAATTTCACTCATCAAGTAATTAGGATATTTGGTAGTAGAATATCAGAGGAGGAGGAGACCTCTTCTCCATTTGAGGAGCCTTGTACCAGCGCTGTCACTGTTATGGAGGGGAAGCCATCTATAGCAGTGGTTAGATCAGCCAACACATTGAAGAGAGGAACTCTTGCAGCAATACAAGAGGTTCCCAAAACTCACCAAGGTATACATGTATTTCCATTTCTGATCATTTTAGAAAATCTTATGGGAAACCTTGAAAATTTGTTCTCACATGGTCCAGGAGAAAAACACATTTCCGTGGTGGAGCAACAAGCTTGCACAACGCTGTGTAAATTTGGTTTGATCCAAGAAGGGATAAACATTCATCCCTTTGCACCTCTATTGGGTTGCATGCAACATGGGGTGTTAGGGTGCAATATTTTGGAGGGCATAATGCATGTTGTGCCACCTTTTGATGAGGTTTTACCTTCAGCACACTTGGATTCTTGTGGATTCAAGAGATTGGTTGATGAGAGGTCTTTTCTGAAATATATCCAAGGGGTTACATCTCAACTTCCCATGTGTAAGGAGGAATACTTGCTTTGGGAGAGTGGTATTCTTCATTGGGAAGATACCCAAGGAGATAATGGTTGGAGGCATCCACATTTGGATGAAGGTAGGTGGATGGAGAGAAAGAGGTTGGTGATCCACTTGCAGATCTATGACACAGGGCAGCAAGAAGCAAAGCTGTGCTGGCTACTCTTGAGAGAGTTTGGCCATCATGAGGCATATCCTTCTCCTAAGGGTATGAGGGTGGAAGACAATTGGCAGGACACTAGCATCATATGGCAACCTGGAGTTGGGGTGTATCATGTTGATTTGATCCTCTCCACATCAATCAACATATTTTCACCTCATGCTTTGTATGATGGAGGTGTGAGAGGGCAGAAAGAGTCGTTATTGCTGTGGCTTATCTTGGGAGAGTGTGGGCAGAAATTTTTCCATAATTTTCATGATATTTCTGGAGAGAAGGAAGGCACATTCAAGGTGCAAGGAGGCTAACCTTTAGCATGGGAGGATTATGAGGGGCTTCCATGTCAAAAGAAGATCTTCTCATATAGCAGCATGATGGTGGATGGCTTTGGCATGTGTAATTCCAAAGGAAGAAGTCATGGAGTGACAAAATCCTTGTTACTAAGGCCTACAACGTTGTCACTTGAGAGCATGTTTCTATTGGTGGAGTGTTCCAAACGGAGTATGCACCCTCTCTTCTTGCAGATTTTTGTGAGAATATTCTCATGGGAGGACTCACTCATGGACCTCATCTTTAGCTCACACATGATGCGTGATAAGAAATACATTTATGTGCTTATTGGTTACTCTATTGAGTATTTGTATTTTCTCACCATATGTGAACAGTGCATTGCTCCACAAGAGAGCAAGATTATTTATGGGTTTCATGGTCACTTTAGGGCCAAATTTTATAATGACGATAACCCATCTCCACATGACTTTGGGAAAGTGTTATATTGTTTTGATTGTACACAGCTAGTATATATTGCTGCTTACTACTTCATAGTAGATGAGATGACATGCATAGCTGCAAATTCTTTGAAGAACAACTTGCCACTTGATGCTCTGAATCAGCAGTTGGAAGGATTGCGTTGTATCCACCAGAGAGACCATGTGTATCATCCAAAATTACAGAAAAACTTCAGCCATTTTCTGATTTGGATTCCATATGGTGATGATGTGCCATTCATCTTGTATGGAATGGTTTGGGTTGGCATGGATGATGACTTTGGAGGAAGGGTCCTTGGAGACTCAATCTTCTTCTTGCCATTGGAGGGAAATCATGTTGCAGCCCAAGATCAGCATGCCCTCTACACTTATCATGAGTGGAGAGGAGGACAGTGTGGGATAGGCCCTCTTACCTATCATGTTCATTTATTCAGCCCACCTACACTTCAGGAGCCAAAGGTGGAGGAGATTCTTCATGAGTTGCCATGTTGGAGGGTGGCTCATTTCATATGGATGATAGCTTGGAGGTGGAGGTTTCACTTGAGAATGAGGATTTCTCATGCATTTCATACTCCATGCCTTGAGAGGACCTCTATACAGCACATATTTGTCTCCTTTAGTATGTTACTTTTCCATGAGGATATCCATTTGGGATGTGCACCAAATGTTGATTTGTTTACTTGGGAGAGGCACTATTAAGTTTCATTGTTGAGACAACATCCTATTCTTTAGAGAGTTCATCATATGAGGGTGATACCGGATTAGGGGAGGATACTTTGCAGTTCTATCCTTGTAGTTGCTTAAGGACAAGAAACATTTGGGAGGGGAGGACTGTAATATTCCTAAAATTAACATATAGTTAATAGGAATATTAGATTTTGATTTTTGCACCTAGAAGATGAATAAATGGGAAGATGACCCATATTTAACTTGTATTGAAATAAAATCCCCCTTGGTGTGAAAAGGGGATAACTTGGTGGCTGGATTTTGCACTTCGCATGTGTGAACAGGAAAAGAATCACGTTTATTCAGTCAAGTTGACCAAGTCAACAGTGCTACCTAAGAAGGTGTGGCTTGCTTGAGAAGACAACTTAGTTTTGGAGGGAAAGTATTCACATGGTGTTGGAAACCCTAATAGGTGGGACCCAAGGTAAGGAGGCTCACAAACCTTATAAGGGGTAAGATAGCAGAATCTTTAGGTTAGCTTATGAATTACATTCTCATGTCTGCTTAGACACTGGAGCATTCTTCAATTGTTGAGTTGAGTATGCAGTCTTGTTCATCACAAGGCATCCCTGCGTAGTGATTCCTTCTCCTTCATTGAGAGATCACTTGGAGGAGTTTTGTTCTTCATTTTCCCATATCCGAGCTTGAGGCCTAGCACCTCCTACAACTACAATTTTATTCCTGTAGCAGGAAACACTATGTTGATGGGTGTACAGTGGGAGACTCACAACACCAGCTCTTGAGCTTATCTTTCGGAGGAGGGAGCTCCCCTCTCTTTGCAAGATATGTACAGGAGGTTCTGAAGCACATTTCACATATTGGCATAAGGAAAAATTAGTTCCCATCCACTACAGTGTAGTTTACTGGGGAAAATGCATCATTTTTTCCAGATTTGCAGCAGTAGGGTTTGAACCCTTGCTTGTGAGCTCATTCCTTAGAGGAAGGGCCAACCCTTCTCTTGGAAAGCTTAGTACTTCATTCTTTCTCTATCACTTGTATATTTCAGCCATATATATTTAGTGTTTCAGTATAACTACATTTTTCAGATCCAAATCTGTAGATCTACATTTTTATACAGTGTATTCTCATGAACTCTTTGTCGGGTTACTCTTGTTTTGTATAAAAAGGAAGGAATCTCCACTTTCTTGGAAATTGATGCATTGTATACTACAGATCTATTTTTTCTCATAATTTTTTGCATAAACCCTCATAAAAACAACGTTTTTCTTGCTTCAGTAATTTCTGCATGAGATAGGCTATGGGGTTTGGGCTTATCTGAGGCATACTGACTTGGGGAGATCTGTTTATATTGGCTAGAGTGATTTTTTTCATCTATAATTCTGCATGTGAGTTGTAGATGATGTATTCTAATGGATCTAAGTCCCATTCCTCACTTTTATAGCGTTATTTTCTGAAGACAACTATTTTATGCCCTATATTACTGCATTTCCCCACTTGGGAAGGAGGATATAGGCCATATTCTTGCTGAGGTTCTTACATATGCTAGTGAGATGTTATTTTACATCTAATGAGATATTCTACATTTCCATGCTCATGATTTGTTGAAGCTCCAACTTTGGAATATCTTAAGATATTCCATTTGTTGTAGAAAATCCCAATTTTGGGATATTACAGATTCTATATGTAGCTTATGAAGCATTCTTTTCAGGACATGTAGGTTCCATTGAGTCTTATTACACCATCATGGAGGGATTCTATTGGGAGGATCTCAATGAAGATGTGCACCAACATATCAGGAGATATGTAGTTTGTTTGATGTATGAGGAGAAGAACAACCACCTTGCAAGGTTGTTACAATCACTTCCCATTTTGATGGAGGAATGGGAAGGTTCATCTATAGACCTCTTCATCAAATTGTCTGCAATATATGGTAAAGGTTGTGTTTTGGTGCTTATTTATCAAATAACAACGTAAGTGCATTTATTTACCATGCATTTGCAACACAATACTCCACAAGAGAGCAAGCCTCTCTTTGGGTTTCATTGTCCTATTGGGACTACATTCAGTGATGGGAATAACCACTTCATGGACAGCTTTAGGCAAGGCATTTTTTTCTTGGTTCATATTCAGCCAACACCTAATGTCCTCTACTATTTTCAATCTTTTGAGAAGCTTCTGGTAGCAAGTAGGTGGTTGAATGGCTACTTATCATATCATGTTTTGAAACATCTATAAAAAGAACAATGTTGGTATCACTTGAGGAGCTATTGTCACCATCCATTATGTCATGTGAAACTTAGTCCATATTTATGTTGGAACCCATATGATGATGATACTCTATTCAGTATATGTGGGGTAAATTGGACAAGAGAGGTTCCTAGAACCAAAGAGTGGGATCATGAGATTCCAAGTACCTTTTGGCTTCTTAATGACCATATTATTGCAGCCCAAGACTAGAAGTTCCACATCTATCATAAATGGAGAGAGAGACAATGTGAGTTGGATAACTTGATCTCTCCTTTTCATCCATGCAGACCCTATACATTGCAAAACTAGGGGATTGGTGATTGCTTCAATGAGCTACCAAGGATGGTTCATTTTGTTTGGATGATAGCATGGAGATTGGAATTTCTCATTGAGATTGAGGCACCTAAAACTTACCATATCTCATGACTTAAGGAGGCCAATGGACATCATATAATTGTTTCCATATATCTCCCACTTCTTCATGATGACAGCTATTTGGTTTATCTACCAAAGGCTAACTTGTATACTTGGGAGGAGACATATCCATTAGAGATTTTGTAGTACCTTTGCAGTCGCTTGAGGAAAAGCAACATTTGGGAGGGGAATATTGTAATATTCTTAAATTAGCATGCAACTAATTTGAATATTAAATTCTAATTTTGCTTTCTTGTTGGATGAATAAGTGGGTAAGGAGACCCTTAAAGTATCTTTAGTAGGAATAAATCACTTCAAGTGTGAGTGAAAATCAGTTTAGATAGTAAAAATAAAGCCACCTTTGGTGTGAAAGGAGACAATGCATGGAGACTAAGTAAAGGTTGACCAAATCAAACAACGTTGTAAATGAGAGAGTGGATCTAGTGGAGACAAGACAGTTTTGGAGGAGGAGTCTTTGCATGGAAGTAACCTCATAAATGAGTGGGGCCAAGGGTGAGGAAGCTCACCAAGAATATAAGGGAAGGGATGGAAGCCATGAGGGTTATTCAAAATATTTTTTATGTTTGAGTCCTATGACTTATTGCATGCTTCAATTGTTTAGCTGGTTTTGTTGTACTATTTAGTACAAGGTTATTCTCATGAGAGAATTGCACACTCTTCCTTGGAGGACTTGGTGAAGAAATCTGAGAAGAGTATTTTGAGATTCATGTCCATTATATAGCATTGGGACAAGTAGTCACCTATAGATACAATGCAGTCTCCCTGAGGAACTACATTATTTTTCATGGTGTTGCAGTGGAAGGGTCAAAACCCCTATTTATGAGCTAGTTTCCTAGAGGAAGGATCAACATTTCACCCAGAAAGCTAGTAAGGAGAAGCTATAGCCATTTATTTGTATTTTCAGCCATATTTATGCAAAGATTTAGTCATACAACATGATTTAGCCACAGATCTGCAGTATATACTTTTTGTATCTCATGCCTATCAAGAAACCCTTGCCGGGTTATCTTGGGATTGTGTAAAAGAGACTAGATCTCCATTTTTCAGCTCTTTTGAGTAATATATCAGTAGATCCATTTGTTTCTCTATTTTTGTAGCATAAGCCCTCATGAAACCGCTTTGCCTTATGCTTGAGAATTTTTGTGTTGCAGTAGTCATGGGGTTGTAGTATTTTTGGGCTGATTTGGGCTTGGGAGGCCTGTTTAACTAAGCTATAATGATTTTTTTTCTGACTTCCTTGCATATTTTCTTGATATAGTACATAAAATAATGGATCCATGGGCTTTTCTTGACTTTTATAGTGTAATTTTCTGAAAAATGCCTTTTTGGTGCCTATGTTACTAATTTTCCTAAATTGGAATATTACAAAAGAAGATGAGATATATAATAACCTTGAGATCCTATGATTTATAGGATACTAACAGGAGGGAAGGAAGCTTACTCATTTACGAATGGATTCTCCCTGTATCATCAGATCAGGATTGCGCTGGAAGACGGGAGAAAGACCACCTTTGCAACTAAGTGGAGGTCCTTTCAGTACATCATCATGCCATTTGGGTTGAAGAATGCAGAAACTATATTTTCTAGGGTTTTTTTTGTAGATTTCAAATAATATATCCACAAATTCCTGGAAGTATATTTCGATGATTGGATAGTCTTTGGCCTACTAAAGAAGCATGTCTATAGTATGTGCTTGATGTTGGATACCTGTACGAAGCATCAAATCTCCTTAAACCTGAAGAAGTGCATTTTATGCATACTGTTGGCTTGAGGGGTCCTAACCCGAGTTCGGAGGTTAAGGTTTGCCAACAAACCCCTATACTACTGGCCCTTTCGGTAATGACTTGCTTTCGCAGGCCAAGGTCTCACCCAAAATAGTATGGGTGGGTGCTGGAACCAGGTTTCTGCACCCTGAGACAGATGAGGTAATCACGTCAGATCTGTGTTCGCAGCCTATCAGATTCACATAGAACAATTCTATTTGTAGGTTCTTTAACAGTATAATTTGGAATTACTCATAACAACATTATTATCATGCACATATCTAGTGATTACTTTCGCATCCACGTGCGGATAAAAAATTATCAACATATAATATCATCAATGCATCAACTAATAGATCACAGATAAAATTATGCCAGAACAAAGGTACTTTCATAAGTTAAAGAAATATCATTGATACCTTTTCAGCTCAAATCAACAACACAGTTGTAATATTCCCAAATGGGGAATGCAACAATAGAAAGCAGGTTTACAGAAAAATAATGCAGATCATCAAGGACAAAGTAGGAGGCCAATAAGGAGACCTTCTAAATGTATTTACAACAGAAAAATATATGTACGATGAGGCCCATAAGATGCGTAACTGGAAATACAAGTCACCAATAGAAGAAAACCCTCAAAAAGGGGTGTTGCAACCATATGTATGGACTGAAAAGAGCTTGACAACGTTGTTTTATTAGGTTGCAACAGTTTTTTATTACACTTCAAATCTAGAGCATATAAGTGCATGAAAATTCATATCTATAATAGATCCATACACTATAGAGGCTCTTTTATCAATTCCCCTTGGGGTTTTGACCATTACACCATGTGCAAGCAATAGATCTAAGATCTAAGTCTCCAGATATGCAAAAATATTCAGATATTCAGAAGTATACAAAAGTATTTAGATCAGATATGATATGACAATAAATAGATCTTCCTTCAATGTATCTTCAAAGTGGAGGGCAGATCCCCAACAATGGAAAACCAACTCTTCAAATGATGTTCCAAAACACCTGCAACAACACCTACATGAATAATGCAGTTCTGGAAGAAATACTGTGCTATAGGGTTTAGAATAATTTTGGCCACATGCCAAGATCTAAAAGTGATGCTCCAATGATCCAATACTCTCTTTCCAATGGGATAGAATCCTTCCCCACTGAAAAGGAGCACTGAAATGGTCTAGATATGAGTAGATCTAGCCTCCACTTGTTGCAGCTTTCAAAGACAACCAAACCCTCAACAAGATTTGTCTTGTAGTTGGAAGAAGAAGCTTGGCCTTCAGCCAGATAGTGTAAAATACAAAGCAAACTCTTCCAAGAGGCCTCTCAAGGAAAGAGGTGGGATTCCTGATTAGAAACACCCAATGCTAAACAACACTATTCTCAGCTCAACAACAAGAGAATGATATATGTCTAAATAGAAAATATATTCAAAAATAACATAATCATTAACAACCTTCTCATGCTACCATCCTCTTCCTTATATAAGTTGAGAGCTTGAAATCCCTAAACCACTTCCAATGAGTTCACTTCGTTCACACAAGCCATCTCCATCTAAAACTGTGTTGTTCCTCATGGATGGCCACTCCTCCAAGACAACACTGTAGATTTGGTCAAGGTTGACCGAGTCACAATATCCAACCCCTTTCACACCTAACGGTGCTTTCTTACATAACCAATATTTAGTCCTTTTCACATTTGAAATCAGTTTATTCTTTATTAAGAGTTTTATGGACCTCCTTTACACTTTTATTCTTTAAAAAAAGACATAAAAAAAAATGAATATTCCAATTAGCTTACGAATAATTAGGAACATTACAGTCCTCCCCTCCCAAAGGTTGCCTGTCCCCAAGCAACTACAAGGACAAAATTGAAGATGTGGGGAACCTTCATTCCCATATGGAGCTCCAATCTCCAAGCTATCATCCATAAAAAATGAATCACCCTCCAGATTGGTAACTCATAGCAAAAATCCTCCCATGTGAGAGGCACCTCCCAAATGCTCAAGTTATCAAAATGGCCCATCCCATAAAGAAACAAGAGACCCAATGTAGCAATCATGGATGTTCCAATGCTTTCCCAAACATATGAAGCATAAGAAACATGGATAATCTCTCTCCCAAAGGACACATCCAATCCTTTCATCCTCCCTTCAATCATCCCCATAAAAATAATAAGTACATCATCAATGTATGGGATCAAAACTAAGTACATAGGAACAAAAAAGTGCCAAAATGGAGGTGGATCATAGTCCCATATGTGGAACCAGCACAATGAATATCTTGATTGCATCAGATCATGATGTGGTAAATGGTTTCCCCACCACTTACTTGTTGTCCAAGTCATCTCACCATGGATGAAAGCGTGACATATATTTGGTGCCTTAGGAATGCACCCATCATGAAACAAAATCTTCCTTTGTCCTTCAAGGGAGTGGCCATATTCAGAAATTTTTGTGGCCCAAAGTTGACCATGAAGCTTATAAGGTACAAAACTCCTTCTTGGAGTCATGGCCTGCATAAACATGGTGAAATAATGCAAACAATAATCAAATGAAACATTATTTACATGAGCATAATTTTCACCAAAATTTCTCCTCAAACAAATGGATTGGTGCATAGATTTATCCCTTTCCTAAAAAAGAGAAAGATATGGCTGAATTAACTCTTCCATAGAGTTGTGTTGCTGCCCCATCTCCACATGGTACATGCATCATTGAAAGTTCTGATATAGTTCTCCTTCAAAGCCCTCCCAAGTGTAGCTTCTCATGATGATGTTGTATAATTTCATGGAGTATGTATGGTTAAAACAGAACTTTTGATAGGCCCATTGTAGTAACTTCTCCTTGAGCTTGGAGGCTCTAAACAAGAATATCCTACCATGATAATATATGAATTCTTCATGGACTAGATAGCTCTATTCATGCAGCTGGTCATCAAGTATCATGCATGTGTGAATATCCTTGGAGTAATCCACCAACAGTTGGGATTTCCAATATGGATCTGAACTCCTCAATAATGACAACGCTGATGATCTATCAACTAAAATGTCTGCCATGTGGCTGCTCCTTTATTTGACATCTCCCATGCCAAACATATGTGTTGGAAGGTCATCCCTTCCCTTCTTCTCCTCCTTGACATATCCCATGCCAAGAGTACATGATGGAAGGTTGCTATTCCCCCCTTGCTGCACTTCTTGCATATGCACATGCTCAAATGAAGATGGAAGTTTTTGGAAGTTAGTCTCCTATGGAAGGCTATCATATATCCAAAACCTCCTTGGTCCTGCCATATTATGCATGTGAGACCACCACCTTCTATCATGTATGGAACATTTATCTCCAAGTGAGATTATCTTTTGAGTCTTCATAGCCAAGGACTACCCTCCTTGGCCCATGATGGTGTCTTTCTCCATTCTTGCAACATCTTCTCTTAGCGCAGTATGATATGAGAGATTTGACAATGGTGATAAAGGGAAAATATTACCCTCCTCCTTGGGCTCCCCCAACACTCTCAACATTGTATTATGGTCTTCTAATGCTACCTTCCTTCTTGGATTCATGAATGGAGCATCAAGGTGTGAGACATATTTCACCAAATCTCAATCAGGTGGTCTCCCAAGTAGTTTTCCACAAGATAATGATGTCTCATGGATCATCACAATGTGAATAATAGATGGGATCATCATATCCCTTCTTCCACTACGCAAATTAATCTCTGTTTTGTGTGTGGAAGTTTCATGATAATGGGGTGTCACCCTTAAGGATTCAGGAGTGCTTCTAATTGGAGCAATTCATCCATCCTCTCCTCTATGTAATAGTGGATCATCTCCTACCATTTCATCACTGTGATCCCTCCTTTGTTCTTATTCTCTTACATTCTGCAAGATCTCACAATCTAAGGTGTTTTAATCAGATTTAATTAACTCATGTACACCCAACATCTCCTTGGTGTCAAGAGTCTTGATCCCAAAGGAATGATATGACATAGTGTGTTTGTTGAGCCTCAAGATTGTGCTTTCTTTCATCATAATTTACCTCATTTTCCTTTATCCATTGTTATCTCAGACCCAATTGATCAATGAATTTAGTTAAAATTACTTTTAGAATGATTAACATGACTAACTTGCTAAGTTTTGTGATTTTTGTCATTGTAATGCATTTTGACCCGAACTAGCTGCAGAATGCAGACATTCCATAGCTAACCAGAAATTCTGCAGATGTCTTCATGTTCAGGCATGTTCCAGGTGGCCTCTCAAGAAAAACCACATATGGGTATATTCCACGTCATGTCTACATTGTTCGTTGCTCACCATGAAGGAAAAACCGAATTCTGGATATGGTTTTGATACGTGGGAACTAATTTAAGGAAGAAGATTTCTAATAGGACTGTCTTAGTCCAGATGTCCTTTTCCTTTTTACGCTGCCACTTTAAGAGTCCTAGTATGATTTTGATAAGGAAAGACAATGATCCTCGAATTGTTGCAAGTCTTGTTATGTAAATTTGTTATAAAAACATGTGGGAAACCGAGAGATAGGCTAGATTTGGCTCTAGATTTTGCTCTAGATTTTGCTTAGATTTTGTGCTACATTTCTGAAGACGCAGATTGCTCTGTTCAAGTTATTTCTCCTTTAATGAAGAAGACAGTATTGTTTTGAAAGCGTTGATTTGATTTGGAGTTAGATTCCGTCTAGTGGTAGAGGGCCCCTACCTCCTGCATGGCTTTACTTGCGTAATTTAGATAAGTATCTTAGTTGTCTTTACATTTTTTAAGTTTGAGTTCATAGTTAATTTCATTAGCCACTATAGTTATACTTGTTCTAAAATCTCTTCCAAAAGAAGAAACTCTTCCAAAAGATCACGATAATGAATGGGAAATAACTATAGTGTTGTAGGATTTAATTGTAATTTCTTTTGATTCACTATCATAGTTGAACTTATACTATGCAAAATCTTCTGATAGAAGAAATTCTTCCAAAAAATCCTTATGATGTCTAAGGCATGGCTGTGATAATGACTGTTTCAGTTGTTTTTTTTTCACTAAGTAACATAGCTGACTGTGCTCTTAAAACGCTCTTCCAAAATATCATAATGATGGGTAGGAGACAGCTGTGATATCTTAGTTTTTAAATTGCTTTCAGTCTTTATGTTTGCATTTGCACTGAATTGTACATCCAGGATTGTTCTAAGAAGCTCTTCCAAAATACCAATCATGATGGACAAACAGACTGTATAATCCCATAGATTAATGCATGATAACTTAGTTAGGATACTCCGGAGTCTAATTGCATTTAACTCATGCTCTGTTATTTTGTTTTGAGTTTGATAATGGCTTGTTAGTTCAGCACTGTTTTAGACTAGTGACATCTTAAGTTCAGTTTTAGCTTAACTCATTGCATTTTCACTCCACATTTAGTTTTCATCCACTGCATATTAGATTACTTCATTTGTTAAACTTAACCAAACAGCCTTCATTATTTACAAAACCTCTTCTTGTTCCAAATCTATAGTTGATTCATAACCATATGAACAGAAGACAGTATCATTCCAAGGCCTGAGGTACTTTTGCAACTTCCTTTATCATCTCACAAACAAACCTTTCCTCAAAAGACTATTCTAAAAAAAATCTATAACCTTTGAGTGAAGTGTAGAGGTGTCAAACTAAATTGCAGAATAGAGTTAGGAGCTAGTCTTAGAGTAGAAGATCTTATGATGTCAACAATATTTTTCTCCAAACATGTTTCCACAAATATTTAATCATGGATAAAATGTTGTCTCATTATAAGCTGATTGTTTAGTTGTTTATTTAGGAGAATTTGTATACTTAGCTGACCATTTCTCAATCTCTTTCAAAATACCTTTGATAAAAGAATTGGACAAGTTAGGTTTATGTTTTGATTCATTTTCTAGAAGTCATTATCAAGCTTGGTATTCTGCTTAGTCATAGTTTAGGTTTGATTCTGTTTTAGTATTTTCCTTTGCATTTGTCACTTATCATCAACCAATTAGGCTTCACTCTGTTTTCAATCATTAGCTTCTTTCCACTAGCTTTCCAGTCATTTTCCTTGTGAACATAAAACTACCAAAAGACCAAAAACATCATAAATCATCACAAAAGACCAAAAACATCATAAAACAATAAACACAATGCATTAAGAGACAAACACCTAGGCACATATGGTGCACTTCACTTCAGCAGTTTACCAACCCTAGTTGACAATTAAATGAACTCAATTTAGGAGACTAGGTTGAGACCAAACATTTTGGCGCTGTTGCCAGGGAAGTGAAAACTAGGTAACCTTTGTTTCTTAGCATCCAAAAACAATTATATGTGTAGGGAGAGAGATTCAAGGGGAAGATTTATAAGCAGCAGAAACAGAAGTTTGATTCCTATAACACCACTTGTTTCACCTAGATCCAGAGCTAGTACACCTTCAACTCAGACCCAAATTCCATCCTTTACTGATCCTAAACTTCTAGAAGATCTAAGGTCAGCTATTCCATTAGAGAAACCTTCCACTTCATCCACTGAACCTGCCATAGAAGAAGATTTAAAAACTCCTGTTAGGGACACAAACCTTTCCACTTCCACAGGAGAGTCAACCATGGCAGAAGAAGGAGGAGGAGGAGTCTTTAATGGAGAACACACACTATTTGGAGGTAGAGGAGAAGGAGGTAGAGGTGTAGATGGAGGAAGAGGTAGAATAGGAAGCTCTTTTGGGTTCCCTATAATTGATGAAGAAACCAATACAACCATGAAAAACATTTCACCCTCTGTCCTTCCAAACTTCTATGGACTTAAAACTGAAGATCCTGAAACCTTCTTATTTGAATTTGAAGTGTTGTATAGAACTTATGACTACTTACAAGATGCTCAAAAACTGAAATTATTCCCTTCAACCTTGAAAGGAGCAGCATTGAAGTGGTTTATGAGTCTGATCAACAGTTCTATTAGAACATGGGAAGACATGAAACAAGCATTTCTAGAGAGGTATTTGGATTATTGTATGCCGGTCAATCATAAGGAAGAAGTGTTTAAGATGTTACAAAAAGAAGATGAAAACTTGGAAGATTTGTTGGAGAGATTTCATTGCAACATCAAAAGAGCAAAAATGGAAAACCTAGATCAAGACACCTTAAAAGCTCTTTTGTTGAAAACAATTAGGGATGAATGGTTGGATATCCTTAACATGATGGAAAAAGGGGATATATCACAACTCACATTACCTGAAATATCTGAGTTATGTATCAACCTTTCAAGAGGGAAATCTAAAACTGTCAAAGGTCCAAGAGATCTTGCTCTTGCAAGGGCAAGTAAGTCTGCTTCTGGGACAGTAAGTAGATCAGAAATAGGACACATGCTTGATGATTTTAAATCTGACATCTTAGGGAGTCTTAGTGAACAAATAGACAACCTTAAGATACAAAACAAGCAAAAGGCTGAATTTGATGCCTTGGCAATCTTTTGTCCCAAATGTAGAAAGAAACATGCCTTGAGAGAGTGTCCTTTGGATGTAAAAGTTGTAGAAACCTGTGTCATTTGTTCTGAAAAAAATGAGACCAAGAATTGTCCTTATCTTCCTGGTCTCAAAGCTGTCTTTCAGGAGGAAACTCCTACAGATTCCACAGAGTCTATCAATTTTGTATCTAGAAGGCCTTGGTAGGGACCTCAAACACAAGGATTCCATGATCAAATGTATAATCAACCTCCACCTTGGAATTCTTGGTAGCAACCTTGGCCCCAATTTCAAAATCAATCTCAGTCTTGGGCACAAGGAACACAAAGTCCCTATGGAAGATACTCTCCATACTATCAGTATCCACCATCATTTCCACCATACCCACATTTTTATCCTCAAAATCCTCAACAAAAGTTTCCTCAAAATCTTCAAAAAAATTTTCAACAAAATCCTCAACAACATCATCAGAACCTACCACATCAAAATCAACCACTCCCATTACCATTTCCTCAAAAATCAAATCAATTGCCTGCTCAACCCATACCAAACCCCAATAATAAAAATCCTCAGAACACATACATGATAGAAGGCCAACAGTTTCCAACTTATTTAATTACTCCTCTAGACCTTAGTGATGTTTAACTTAGGTCTGGAAGAATACTTGAAAAGAGGAAACCTTCTGTGGTCATACAAGAACAAGATAACTCTGAGGAAGACTCTCTATGGGTGAATAAAAGTCTTGGGAAAGACACATCCTTTCAAGACCTAAACACTGAAAAATCAAAGCAAAAATATCCAATACTCTCAACTCTTGTATTAGAGCAACCATCCACATCTACTTCTATACCTCCCTTTCCAGAAAGATTACAAATTGATAGAGGTGTAGAAAAACAAATCATGGTGCCTAATTATGATTTCCTAGATGAGCTGAGAAATGTTTGCATTAAAATTCCATTATTACAAGCCATCAAGGAAATTCCAATTTTAGCCAAAACAATAAAGGAATTGAGCATGAAGAAAACAAGAAAAAGAATAAGAGAAACAAAGAAAATTCAACTGGCAGGACAAATAGCATACATTATGATGGGAAAGATCTCTATTCCAAAGTATCTTGACCCAGGAAATCCAGTTGTCAAAATTCACATCAATGGAATTGAAATCCAAAACACACTCATTGATTTAGGAGCAGCAATCAATATCATGAGTAGACAAATCATGGATAAACTAAAACTTCCTAATCTTCTCTTTACACCCACACTATTACAATTAGCAGACAAATCTGTGATCAAACTAGATGGGGTAATAGAAGACATTCCAGTGTCCCTAGACTCTTGGGAGTACCCTGTGGATTTCATGATCCTAACTCCTAAGAATAATCTATGAGGCCATCCTGTTATATTAGGAAGACCTTGGTGGGCTACAGCTGATGCTTTTATTAGTTGTAGATCCGGTGATATGTATATCTCTGATGGTAGTTCAACTAAGAAATTCAATTTATATCCTCCAGCTAGGACAATTACAGATTTAGATGACACTCAATGGATATAGGATGAAGAATATTTACAACCTCTCTTCACAATTTCAGAAATTAGTGAAGATAATCAAATTCTGAATACTCTAGAAAACTTTGAATCCTCTCCAGAACACAAACATGAATCATTTAAAGAGGGATCCAATATTGAGTTTTTGTCATCAAGGCAGATGTCTCTTCATTCTATGGATAAATTTGGCAGCTCTACAAGTGAGATCTTTCCAGGCAAAACTTTGAACATAAATAAGAACCTAGAGAAATCTCAACAAGAAAAGTTAGTCAAAGTATTACAGAGACACTCTTCTGCATATGCATGGGAGTACACTGACATGAAAGGGATAAGCCCAAAGACTTGCACTCATCACATCTATATAGAGAAAAATTGCAAACCAATCAGACAGCCTCAAAGACGGATGAATCCAAATCTTAGGGAGATTGTTAAAGAAGAATTGCAAAAATTGTTAAATGTCAACTTCATCTATCCCATTTCAGATAGTCAGTGGGTTTCTCCTTTGGTAATTATGCCAAAGAAAAATGGTAAATGGAGGGTATGTATTGACTACCGGGAATTAAACAAAGCTACTCTTAAAGACCATTTTCCCTTACCTTTCATAGATCAAGTGTTAGATACATTAGCTAGCAAAAAGTACTTCTCATTCCTAGATGGGTTTAGTGGTTACAACCAAATCCAAGTAGCACTTGAAGATCAAGATAAAACCACATTTACCCGTCCTTGGGGTACCTATGCTTACCAAGTATTGCCATTTGGATTATGCAATGCACCTGCGACATTCCAAAGGGCAGTATTAGGAATTTTTTCAGATCTAATACATGATTGTGTAGAGGTATACATGGATGATTTCATAGTTTATGGAAACACTTTTGAAGAAGATTTAGAGAACTTGGAAAAAGTCTTAAAGAGATGTCAAGAAGCAAACCTTTCACTTAGTCATGAAAAATGTTTTATGATGTTTACTGAAGGTATTGTTTTAGGGCATCACATTTCAGGGGATGGGATTAGAGTTGATGAGTCAAAATTTGAAGTCATCTCTAACTTATCTATTCCAAGTTGTCAAAAAGATGTTAGGAGTTTTCTAGGATTTACAGGATATTATTGGAGATTTATAGAAAACTTCACCAAGATAGCATCTCCACTCTTCAAATTACTTACCAAAGATTGTGAATTCAAATGGACTTTTGATTGCCAGTTAGCCTTTGAAACCCTAAAAACCAAAATTTCTGAAGCACCTATATTAAGGGGACCTAACTGGAAGTTACCTTTTCATATCTCAACAGATGCTTCCGATACAGCTCTAGGAGCAGTATTGGGACAAAAATATTTGATTCCATATGCCATCTATTATACCAGTAAAAATTTGACTCCTGCAGAGTTAAACTATACTGTAACTGAAAAAGAGTTTTTAGTTGTTGTTCATGCCATAAACAAATTTAGACACTATATAACAGGCTATGAAACTTTTGTTCACACTGATCATTCTGAAATTAGATACTTAATGAAAAAATCAATTACTAATGGCAGAGTCATAAGATGGTTATTGCTCTTACAAGAATTCAACATTACTATTCTAGATAGGCCTGGAAAACAAAACACAGTAGCTGATTTCCTATCTAGACTCCAAAATATCAAAGATGACACTCCAGTTGAAGATCAATTTCCTGATGAATATCTTTTTGCAATTTCTACTCAAACTCCATGGTTTGATGATATTGCTAATTATTTAGTTTCAGGAAAATTTCCTTCAATAATGAATGCAAGGGATAAAAGAAAAATCATTTATGACAGTGCAAAATATTCATGGGTTGCTAATGAGTTGTACAAGACAAGTCCAGATTTGATCATTAGGAGGTGTGTTCGTGAAGATGAGATGCCTGAGATTCTCAAAGCATGTCATGATGAACCTTGTGGCAGACACTTTGCTGATAAGAGGACAACCTATAAGATCCTTAATTTAGGATATTATTGGCCATCCTTGTTTAAATATGCTAAAGAGTATGTCAAAAGGTGTGACAGTTGCCAAAGGGTAGGGAAACCTTCTCCTTCAGGTGAGATGCCATTACAACCTCAGGTACATATTAAACCTTTTGAAAAATGGGCTTTGGATTTTGTAGGACCTATTAGTCCTCCATCAAGACAAAAGAGATATATATTAGTTTGCACTGATTATGTTACTAAATGGGTAGAAGCCAAGCCATTGCTTGTTGCTAATGAAGCATCTGTAGTTACTTTTCTTTTTGAGGATATTTTTACTCGTTTTGGTGTGCCAAGGGAAATTGTTACAGATCAAGGAGCTCAATTTACATCAAAGCTAGTGGAGCAAATGATGGAGAGGTACAAAATCAGGCATAGAAAATCTACTCCTTATCATCGACAAGCAAATGGTCAAGTGGAATCTACTAATAAGGTCATTGAAGGAATACTAACAAAGACTGTTCATTTACATAGAAGAGATTGGGTAGATAGGCTTCCTGAAGCCTTGTGGGCCTATAGAACTCATGGAGAAACACAATAGGCCATACTCCTTATGAACTTGTTTATGGAAAGCAAGTTTTGTTCCCCATAGAGTTCCAGATTCAAACTTTCAAAATGGCATTTCAGCTAGAACTTGATTTAACGGAGGCACAAAAGCATAGACTGGAGCAGATTAATGAATTGGATGAGATCAGAGAAGATTCAGTTCAGAAAACAAGTCTAGTCCAACACCAAAGGACTAGATGGCATGACAAGTACATCAAGAGAAGAAATTCAAAGAAGGTGACTGGGCTCTCTTGTTTGATTCAAAATTCAAGGATTTTCAAGGTAAATTTCAAACACATTGGCTTGGGCCATATGAAATTGTTGAAATTTTTGACAATGGAGCAGTAAAAATCAGGACAATAGATGAAGAAGAGGTCACTTTTCTTGTGAATGGTCATAGATTGAAGCTGTATCAAAAACCACTCTCAAGGGAAGAATTTGTCAAGAAGTTCCAAGAAAGCAGTGATGTGAAGTTAATGAAGAAGAATCTCTCTTCTTCATCAACTTGATTAAATTTTCTGAAGCATTTCTCTTTGAAAAAAATAAAAATAAAAAAAAATAAAAAAATAAAAAATAAAAATAAAAGTATAAACATGAAAACCAATCATTGATTGGCATGTTTATACAAAAAAGATAGGGTGAAAATCAGAGTCTCTCTGACACACTAACTTTTCCATTTTGTTTTTTCAAGCAGCTGTTACAAAATCATAAGTTCAGATCCATTGTACTTATGATCCATCTCATTTCATTTCATTCCATTCACTTATCCATCCATACTCCATTTCATTCATTTATTCATACTCTACTTCATTCCATATTTCATTCATCTCATTCCATACTCCATCCATCTCATTTCCATGTCAAAATTTAAAAGTTTGATGTCTTACTGCAATTGAATAACACATGTCATGGATTGCAGGGCAGTTCTTATATTCTTCCACTCCATTTCATAAACTGAATCCATTTTATTTCATCATCCACTTCATACATATCATGTCTCATCATCCATCTTCATTCATGCCATATAAAATTTCACTTATATTCCAAACCACTCCATTCCATGATTAAAATGCTCTACAGGTACATTCTGCAGCTAAACAGACATTTTGTAGCTGATCAGACTTTCCGCAGCCAGACAGTCATTCCACAGCTACAAATCCTGAAGGCACTAATCAGCAGACATTTAAATTGCAACAAAATGATATAGTGTATCCATGAATAAGAATAATCAGGAAGGATTATGAAGACTCTTCCAAAGGAGAACAAAGAAGACAAAGACCACAACAAGCAAATGAAAAGCAAAGGTAACAAGTTTTCATTATAATGGCATATCATAAAGTTTAGCATAGTTTTAGTTATGAATCATTCGAAAAAGTTGTTTTGATTATTTTTATTGATCATGACCAATATACCGTCCACAAAATTTGGATAAAAATCTCTCATTTCAAATTCTATACCCGACCATCATTTAAGCGGTTAAAAAGGCTGAAGTATTTGATTTTCTCACGTCACCCAACCAAATCATTCAATGATGATTTTATTTTCCGTTGTAAAAATCTCTGCAGTCTTTTCACTCGTTAATTCGTTTTCTCCACCTCACTCCATTAACTCGTTCCGTAACTACTTCCATCACTCCATTCTGTAGCCAGCCTTTCATCACTTCATTCCGCAAAACAGAGATATCCCTATCACCATGAGAAGAGCAAAGGGTATATCAGTTTGAATATCAAACCACTATCACTGTGGGCAGAGATTAAAGCACTATCACCGTGAGCAGAGATTGAGCATTATCACTGTAAACGCAGAGGTATAGCAGTGTGGAATTTGAAGCCATTGTCACTGTCAACCAGAGGCATATCAGTTCGAAGTTTGAAGCCATTGTCACTGTCAACCAGAGGCATATCAATCCGAAGTTTGAAGCCATTGTCACCGAGAACCAGAGGTATATCAATTCGAAGGTGGAATTTATTGTTCCTGTGGGCAGAAAGAAGGATTAATATGAAGATTGAAGAAAGAATTATGGGTTTCATTGTAAGAACTGAACCAGTGGGTAAAAAATACCTAGAAGGCTACCCTCAATGTAAAGAAATGTTGCAACAGGTAGGATGGCTACAATTTCTTGAGAAATTTAATGGCTTCCACAAAGAAGTCACTAAAACATTTGCAAGGTCATTTAGAGGAGCTGAGGTTGAAGTGGGAGATGTTAAATTCACTGTCATTGAGGTTTTCATTGCAGAAGCAACGAGATTTCTTAGAAATGGAGAGAGATGGTTCAAAAACGGAGAATTCCATAATGAATCATGGAAGAAAATTCTAAAATCACCAGGTATGGATATCACTGTGTTTAAGAAAGGAATTCCAGGTTCTGCATTGAAAAATAAATGGAGAAACATACTGCTTATTCTGCAAAAATTTATTACATGTGAAGGTAGATATGGCACATTTTATGTTTACCATATTAGACTGATAATGCATTTTCTGGAGGAAGATTTAAATTTGCCCTATTTCTTGATTCAAAGTTTGAAAAAGATGGCTTCTTGTGTTCAAAGAAGGGTTCAATTCTTAGAGACAACTCTATACCATCATGGCTTGGTTAAGATTTTAATTGAACACCATTTAGCCAAAACAAATGATACTTGGGATAATTTCTTGATAAGAAATCATTTTGAAGAGCCAAAAGAGCCCTCACCTGAACAACAGCCTACAAGGAGAAGTAGAAAATGGAGAGCTTCTAAAATTGAAATTGAAAAAATAGTCCAGGAAAGTAGTGAGGAAATAATCTCAGAGAAGTTGACTCAAATTAAGAGACAACTTAAGAAATAGAAGGTAATCAGAAAATCTGCCACAGAAAAAGGAGAGGGATCTTCCCAGCCAAGAAGAAGCCATAGACTCAGGGGGAAACTAAGGAAAACTCAGATCAAACAAACAGGGGTGATAAATATAGAAGATGAGGAAACATCTATTGAAGAAGATGTTGAAGAGGATTTTAATGAAGGAACCCCTGAAATTGACCCTGCTCAGCAAGAATTTTATGACTATGTTGAAACTTTGGAAAGGAAAGCTTCAGAGACTAGAGATAGAACCCCTAGTCCTCTACTATCTGAAATAGATGTGTTAAGAAGGGACAGGTATGAGCTGGAAATACTTAATAGACACATCAAAAATGAAAATGATATTCTGAAGGAACAAGTCAAACTCAAAACCAATATGAACTCAACCTTATCTCTACATATGGACAAAGTGGAAAAGACTAATGAAAAGTTGAAAAAGAGGAACAAGAAGCTAATCAGGGCACTTACCAACTTAAGATTCAAACTTGTCATCAGAAAACCCAGAAGATCTTTAGCTTCCAGGCAAAGAAGAAGGAGAGGATTAGATGTTCTTGCAGAAGCCTCTGAGTTTATGGAATAAATTGCATGAGGACATGCAAGAAGTCAGCAGTGGGGGTATGTTGAGCCTCAAGATTATGCTTTCTTTCATCTTACTTTACCTCATTTTCCTTTATCCATTGTTATTTCAGACCCAATTGATCAATGAATTTAGTTAAAATTACTTTTAGAATGATTAACATGACTAACTTGCTAAGTTTTGTGATTTTTGTCATTGTAATGCATTTTGACCGGAACTAGCTGCAGAATGCAGACATTCCGTAGCTAACCGACAATTCTGCAGCTGTCTTCATGTTTAGGCATGTTCCAGGTGGCCTCTCAATAAAAACCACATATGGGTATATTCCACGTCATGTCTACATTGTTCGTTGCTCACCATGAAGGAAAAACCAAATTCTGGATATGGTTTTGATACGTGGGAACTCATTTAAGGAAGCAGATTTCTAATAGGACTGTCTTAGTCCAGATGTCCTTTTCTTTTTACGTTGCCACTTTAAGAGTCCTAGTATGATTTCGATAAGGAAAGACAATGATCCTCGAATTGTTTCAAGTCTTGTTATGTAAATTTGTTATAAAAACACTTGGGAAACCGAGAGATAGGCTAGATTTGGCTCTAGATTTTTCTCTAGATTTTGCGTAGATTTTGTGCTACATTTTTGAAGACGCAGATTGCTCTGTTCAAGTTATTTCTCCTTTAATGAAGAAGACAGTATTGTTTTGAAAGCATTGATTTGATTTGGAGTTATATTCCGTCTGGTGGTAGAGGGTCCCTGCCTCCTGCACGACTTTACTTGCGTAATTTAGATAAGTATCTTAGTTGTCTTTACGTTTTTGAAGTTTGAGTTCATAGTTAATTTCATTAGCCACTATAGTTATAATTTTTCTAAAAACTCTTCCAAAAGATCATGATAATGAATGGGAAATGACTATAGTGTTGTAGGATTTAATTGTAATTTCTTTTGATTCACTATCACAGTTGAACTTATACTATGCAAACTCTTCCAAAAAATCCTTATGATGTCTAAGGCATGGCTGTGATAATGAATGTTTTAGTTGTTTGTTTTTCACTAAGTAACATAGCTGACTGTGCTCTTAAAACGCTCTTCCAAAATATCATAATGATGGGTAGGAGACAGCTGTGATATCTTAGTTTTTAAATTGCTTTCAGTCTTTATGTTTGCATTTGCACTGAATTGTACAGCCAGGATTGTTCTAAGAAGCTCTTCCAAAATACCAATCATGATGGACAAATAGACTGTATAATCCCATAGATTAATGCATGATAACTTAGTTAGGATACTCCGGAGTCTAATTGCATTTAACTCATGCTCTGTTATTTTGTTTTGAGTTTGATAATGGCTTGTTAGTTCAGCACTGTTTTAGGCTAGTGACATCTTAAGTTCAGTTTTAGCTTAACTCATTGCATTTTCACTCCACATTTAGTTGTCATCCACTGCATATTAGATTACTTTAGTTGTTAAACTTAACCAAACATCCTTCATTATTTACAAAACCTCTTCTTGTTCCAAATATATAGTTGATTCATAACCATATGAACAGAAGACAGTATCATTCCAAGGCCTGAGGTACTTTTGCAACTTCCTTTATCATTTCACAAACAAACCTTTCCTCAAAAGACTATTTTAAAAAAATCCTATAACCTTTGAGTGAAGTGTAGAGGTGTCAAACTAAATTGCATAATAAAGTTAGGAGCTAGTCTTAGAGTAGAAGATCTTATGATGTCAACAATATTTTTCTCCAAACATGTTTCCACAAATATTTAATCATGGATAAAATGTTGTCTCATTATAAGCTGATTGTTTAGTTGTTTAGTTAGGAGAATTTGTATACTTAGCTGACCATTTCTCAATCTCTTTCAAAATACCTTTGATAAAAGAATTGGACAAGTTAGGTTTATGTTTTGATTCATTTTCTAGAAGTCATTATCAAGCTTAGTATTTTGCTTAGTCATAGTTTAGGTTTGATTCTGTTTTAGTATTTGCCTTTGCATTTGTCACTTATCATCAACCAATTAGGCTTCACTCTGTTTTCAATCATTAGCTTCTTTCCACTAGCTTTCCAATCATTTTCCATGTGAACATAAAACTACCAAAAGACCAAAAACATCATAAATCATCACAAAAGACCAAAAAAATCATAAAACACTAAACACAATGCATTAAGAGACAAACACCTAGGCACATATGGTGCACTTCAGTTCAGCAGTTTACCAACCCTGGTTGACAATTAAATGAACTCAATTTAGGAGACTAGGTTGAGACCAAACAGTGTTTTCCCAAGAATGTATTCAATGTTGGAACACACTTCCACCATTGTTTTGTCTCATTTCCTATAAACATAGACACATGCTGCTCATGATCTTCATGTGTAAGATCCCTTGGAGCTTCTTGCAAAGATATAAGAGCCCTTCTAGTGGAAGAAATCGCCTCACCTCCACCTCCAAATAGAAGTAGATCTGCTCTTGTTGTCATAGCACTAGAGGATCTTTCCAACTCTTCCTCTTCCTTCTCCTCATCAATGGAGAATGCCTCATCATTAAGATATCCTTTTTCATGATCTCCTCTTGAAAAATGAATCCTCATGTCTTATTCTTGAGAAGAAAGTTCTTGCTGAAGTGAGTCCTTTGCCCTTGGCAAAGCATGTAACAGATCTTTAACCCCCTCAACAAAGTTCTGAAATGGAGTTGGCTTCATGGATCCTTACAACTCATGCAAAGGTTCTGAATTCTTGGGATTGCATATTTGATTGTTTAAAATCAAATATTTTCACTAACCTCCTAGTGAACTTTGCATAAGTACATATATTTGCATTTTTCAATGAAGGATATTCAAATAACCACCAGGAATAAGAATTACCTTCAAGATGTAGCACTGCTACTCTTATGGCTTCTT
Organism: Pinus albicaulis; assembly: GCA_034641835.2. Lineage (NCBI taxonomy): Eukaryota > Viridiplantae > Streptophyta > Pinopsida > Pinales > Pinaceae > Pinus > Pinus albicaulis. Next base: position 75,694,613 of record MU968359.1, read on the forward strand.
CTTCTGAAACTTGATGTAGCTAGAAAAATGTGTCTAGCTTCCTTACCCAAGACTTGGCTAAGCTCTCAGGTGATCCATCAAAAGTAGGTAGAAAAAATATACCCAAAGTGTGTTGCATGCACCCTCTTCTTCTATTGTAGTTGATGGATATTCTCTCTTCTTTAAGTTGACAAAAAACTTGGAAGCTTAAATGCTCCTTGAATATTCTATATTGAGATTCATATTCTTGGAGATAGTCACCAAGAGTCTCCTCCTTTGGTGTTTCTCCTTCTGCTTCTTCTCTTGTCAAGAATGTAGGCATGCTACAATGTTGTAGATACGATTGTGTGGCTGAAGGCTCACACACATAATATGAAGAACTAGGGATTTCTTCATGTGAAAATATTCTTGAGGGATTTTCATGTCTTTCCCTCCTCATTCCCCTGATTTCTCTTTTAAGCTCATGAATAGTTTGGAAAAGAGTTTTTGAGAACTCCTTCCCTTTCATTATTCCAGGTAAAGGGGTTTTGACCCTTCTTTTCTTTGTCATCAATGTAATCAAACTTATTCTATATTTTATTTTCTTCAAAATACATATTGGCTTCTTAGAAAGAATAGGCTGTGCCAAGACGATGCTCCGATACCACTATAATATTCCTAAATGGGAAATGCAACAATAGAAAGTAGATTTGCAGAAAAATAACACAGATCATCAAGGAAAAAGCAGGAGGCCAATAAGGAGACCTTCTAAATGTATTTATAAAATAAAAATATATGTACAATGAGGCCCATAAGATGCATAACTGGAAATACAAGTCACCATTAGAAGAAAACCCTCAAAATTAGGTGCTCTAACCATATGTATGGCCTGAAAAGAGTGTGACAGTATTATTTTATTAGGTTGCAACAATTTTTTATTACACTTCATATATAGAGCATATAAGTGCATGAAAATTTAGATCTATAATAGATCCATACACTATAGAGGCTCTTCTATCAATTCCCCTTGGGGTTTTAAGCATTACACCATGTACAAGTAGTAGATCTAAGATCTAAGTCTGTAGATCTGCTGAAATATTTAGATATTCAGAAGTATACAAAAGTATTCAGATCAGATATGATATGACAATAAATAGATCTTCCTTCAATGGATCTTCAAAGTGGAGGGCAGATCCCTAACACTTGAAAACCAGCTCTTCAAATGATGTGCCAAAACACCCTGCAACAACACCTATAGGAATAACACAGTTCTGGAAGAAATACCATGATGTAGGGTTTAGAATAAGTTTGGCCACATACCAAGATCTAAAAATGATGCTCCAATGATTCAATACTCTCTTGCCAATGGGATAGAATCCTTCCCCACTGAAAATGAGCAATGAAATGGTCTAGATATGAGTAGATCTAGCCTCCACTGGTTGCAGCTTTCAAAGACAACCAAACCCTCAATAGGATCTGCGTTGTAGTTGGAAGAAGAAGCTTGGCCTTCAGACAAATAATGGACAGTAAAAAGAAAACTTTTCCAAGAGTCCTCTCAAGGAAAGAGGTGGGATTCCCGATCGGGAACACCCAGTGCTAAACATCACTATTCTTAGCTAAACAACAAGAGAATGATATATGTCTAAACAAATAATATAGTCAGAAATAACATAATCATCAACAACCTTCTCATGCTTCCATCCTCTTCCTTATATAAGTTGACAGCTTGCAAACCCTAAACCACTTCCAATGAGTTCACTTCTTTGACACAAGCCATCTCCATCTAAAACTATGATGTGCCTCATGGATGGCCACTCCTCCAAGACAACGCTGTAGATTTGGTCAAGGTTGACCCAGTCAAAATATCCAGCCCCTTTCACACCTAAGGGTGCTTGCTTACATAGCCAAGATTTAGTATTTTTCACATTTGGAATTCATTTTTTTATTATTATGAGTTTTATGGACCTCCTTTACACTTTTATTCTTTAAACAAAGACAGAAAAAAAAATGAATATTCCAATTAGCCTAGGACTAACTAGAAATATTACAACAAATGCACATATAGCTTAAATAGACATAGCATCTTCACATCGATAGTAACACAATAGATCCAGATAACATAGAGATACTTCAGCTATATCCGCATATATTTGCATCAAAAACTAGTTACAACTCAAAATACCGCCTACGCACACAACCAGCAGGGTCCACACACAACAGGACAGAGGATCTCCGTGCACACAGCTAGCAGGAATCCTTACCCAAAACCAACCCAAACATATCTAGCAGTTTGCCCATAGCATTAATTCACACCCATGCCTACCTTTAGGCTCTAACTTATCTATCTATTTATACCAACATGGCCTAACGATCCTATGGTCCGCAAACCATGGTTTGTGGACCCTAGGTCTACCCTTTTTCCCATTTACAAAACATTGGGGCTTTTACCCACCCAAAAATCCTACACAAGAATAAATAATACCAAAATGTACAAAATTCGCAGCTTAGGGAGCCCTGCTCCAACATGCCCCCAACACAATCTTGTGACTTGTTCTGAGTCACTGTGGTTACATGGAACGTCGTAATGCTCTTGTATTTGTCATACATTGTAGGTGACAAACGTGGTCGGGAATTAATTGTGGCAGCCAGTCCACTCTGAAAGAGGACCCAAAAAACTTGATTGTCCTAAATTCACTGCACATCCTTGGAGTCCCATAAATTTTTTTAGCACGCCCCTTCACACATATCGGGCATGAGCTCAGGGAGGACTGAATCTTCCGGGGCTTCCCATGCTACCAACGCGATGAGAAGCAACACCCATGAGTAGCAAAATGTGCACCCCTGATCCTAGGCTTTGCATATGTTTTCCAGGAACTTGTTGCACAGATATTGGGCCCAATTGAAGTAAGCCCCCTTTTCGCACTGACCCGCCAGCTTAATGACATATGCAGGGACGGTGGTAGCTTGGAATTTTCCCATCATCTTGCACACTGACAACAAGGTACCCATCTGCATAGCAGGTTCACTGATGGTGTTGATCATAAACCCCCGTGTGTTTCATAGCACATGGTAATCCTTGTGCACTTTATCAGTGATCTTCTGCTCATACTTCTTGCCCAAGCACATCATAGGGTTTGGTCCCTCCATAGGGAGGCCAGTAATTCGGTGAATAAGCACGACATCAATAGGGATGCGATCCTAGATCCATAAGCTACCATCATGGACCAAGGCAAGCAATTAGCGCACAATTTAGTATGTAATGTTGTAATGGCCAAAATGCGACATCCTTAGTAGGTTCAAGAGACCGAAACCATCCAACCCACACACCAAACACATGGGGATGATATTTATCCCATTGTCTTCTAATATCCTCTCAAGGTATAGCTGAGATGCGAGCTCAGGGAAGGCCTCCAAATTGGTCAGGTCATGGCCATCGAATTTCACCTCATGAAGCTTGCCAAAGGGTTCTCCAATGACAGGGACCTCGCCCAGAGTCAGCAGCATCTACAGATAAGTGCAGATGCCATCACGATTCTTTAACGTGCGTGTTAAGGTCCTGCGAGGCCAAAAAAACGGTGGCATCCAATTGATAGGTTCAGCCATCTGGGCCTTTTCTTGAGCAAAAATAGGTCTCTTTACTGGTCTAGGAGAGCGTGCATGACCTGTTGCCCACAGGGACTTCACATTTCGGGGAGGGGTGCGGGGCTTCATCCCAGCTCATTTTGTAGGTTTCCTTCATCCTTGTGATTTTTCTTTCCCCTTCTGCTTTTCCTTGCTAGGCATGGACATGACCTCCTCCACATTGGGGTGGACTTCCAGTACTTCCTCGGATTCTTGTTCTGTCGACGTTATAGGCTTTATGGTTTTAGCAAGATTAGTGGTCGTCATTCTGGGGGAAAATGAACTCAGGGTTGCTACTGTCAGAGGGTGTAGGAGGCTCAGACATGAATGGAACGCAATAGGCACTAAAAAATCTCACAGCACAAAATTTCCAAGGATAAACTTGCAAAGTACAAATTGTTCAAGAGATATGGAACCCTTGTCTCATCACTTTTTCTAATTTTATAGCCGTGGGGATCGATCACTGTGTGGAAGAGCCTCACCAAAAACCTACCATCAAATAAATGGTAAAAAATCTTCAGAAATCACTGCATTAAATGTCAGTCACCCGCTCCTTTCAACATTAAATTTTTCTTTTTACCTGATTTTATTGTTCCAATAGCTAGTTTTCACATCTCCTATGCACCCAGCACACCCCTGCGCTCCCAACATACCTCCTTCACTCCCAACGTACCCCTGCGCTCCCAGCGTACCTCTTGCACCCAACCCATGTGCGTATTCTGTCTCATACAGCTAGTCCAGCCTAATATTAATTTGATATGGTACAGTTTGAGTCGACTACCATTGACATATATGGATACCATATCTCCTCGTAGGGTATCTAACTGGATAGCTCTACCATCAGTGATTTCTTTTACTACATAGGGCCCTAGCCAGTGCTGTCGGAACTTCCCTGGGTGCTTCTCAAACTAGCTATCATAGAGGAGGACCAACTCTTCCTCCGAAAACGTCTCTTTTAGGATATTTTTATCATGCCAGGCTTTTTCCAGGGTCTTCTGAACATGATGATGGAAATTAGCAATGAAATGATCTTCCTCTAAAGCCACCAGCTACGCTAAATTCTCTTCCATGATATCAGGCTCTGCCATATTAGTCAAGGCTGCGATACGCAGAATAGGAGAAATATACTCCATTGGCATGATGGCCTCTTTTCCATAGACCATTCGTAACAGTGTTTTTCCTGTCAGTTTCTTACGTGTGGTGCAATAAGCCTAAAGGACTAACAGGACGTGCACATTCCAGTCACTGCAATCTACATTGTAGAACTTAGTCAGTGCCTGCTCCAAAATTTTATTGAAGGATTCTACAAATCCATTTGCCTGTGGATGATACAGAGTGATTTTCACATGATGGATCTGAAATTATTTTTTTAAGGCCTGTATCGTTTTGTTAACAAAGTGCGTACCTATATCGCTCATTAAGATCTTTGGACATCCAAACCTAGTCAAAATCTTCTCAAAAAATAAAGTGCGCAACGGTATCTACAGTAAAATCCATCACAGCTTATGCTTCAGCCCATCTGGTCACATAATTGATGGCAGTTATAATGTAGCACACACCTGTCTTCTTTCCCGGTGGGTTGATGGACCCCACAAAATCGATGGCCCACTTGTCAGATGCTTGCAGGGCCATCTGTGGTTTCAAGGGAATTTCATCTTTGCGTCATGGCCATCCTGTTCGATGGCATGTATTAAAGGCTTTGTAATAGTCATGAGAGTCACTATGCAGGGTAGGCCACCATAGTCTGGCTCTCAAGATCTTTTGCACCATTACCTTTCGTGCGTAGTGACCTCCTGCTACACCCTCATGAGCTTATGCTAAGATAGCATGCCTTTGGTGCTCCAAAACATATCTTTGCAACACTTCATCAGCTCCCAATTTATACAGATAGCCTGCGATGATGGTAAAATTTGCTACACGCATTACCAACTCTTTCTTTTGCTATACCGAATATTATGTAGGTGCGATCCTCGTAGTGAGGAATTAAATGATGTCGGCAAAGTGCTCATCAACTACCTTAATAGAGAATAATTGTGCGTCAGGAAATGCCTCTTCCAGGTTGGTAAATTCTTTGCCACTTTCAATTCAGAACAAGTGGTCAGACCCAACATTCAACTTCCCCAACTTGACAATGATCTCAAAATCATACTCCTAAAATAGTAGTAGCCATCAACATATTTCCCCCCCCAACGCAGGCTTATTCACCAGGTACTTCAAAGCTGAGTGATCTGTAAATATTTTGAAGTGTCCTCCTAATAGGTAATGCTGATATTTTTGCAATGCGTAGACCATGGCCAATCCCTCCCACTTTGTAGTGGAGTAGTTGCGCTCCACACTAGAAAGTTTCCTACTAGCGAATGCAACCGGATGATCAATTTCTCTATCTCCAGGCTACGTAAGGACAGCTCCCAGGGCAATCCCCGACGCATCTACATGAACATGGAATACCTTCACCCAACCATGAAAGATTAGAATAGGCATAGAGATCATATTATCCTTCAGTAGCTTAAATCTCTTCTGACACTCGTCATCCCCAAAAAAGGAAACATCCTTCCTAAGAAATTTTTCCATAGGTATTGTGATCAGCGCATACCCTTGAATGAACTTTCTATAGTATCCTATGTGTCCGAGGATTGAGTGCAGCTGTTTCTCAGTTGTAGGTACTACCAGGTTTATGATAACTGTGAATTTGGCAAGATCAACCATTATCCCTTGTCAACAAACTATGTGCCTAAGCAAGATTCCAAAGGGTACGTAAAATATGCATTTCTTTATACTCAGGGAGATCTGATTCTTTCTATAGCAATCCAACATCATGCATAGGTTCAAGACATGCTTCTTCACCAGCTCGAAAATAGTCCAATCATCAAAATATACCTCCAAAAACTTGTGGATGAAATCTTTGAATACTGCAACTACCACCCGTGAAAAGAGGGTAGCGGCATTCTTCAGCCCAAAAGGCATCATAATAGATTGAAAGGATCCCCATTCAGTAGTGAATTTAGTTTTGTTGCAATCTTTAGGTGCGATCCTGATCTGATGGTAGCCTAAGAACCTTTCTATAAATGAGTATGCTTCCTACCCTCCCACGTTGTCCAGGATTTTATATGAGAATGGCATAGGGAAGGGATCATGTACGCAGGCATCATTCAACTTGCGCAAGTCAACCCAGATTCGTATCTCTCCCTTAGTATTTTTCTCTTGAACCACCATTGGACTTACCTAGTCTAACTATTCGACCAGCTCGATGATACCTGAGGTGAGAATTTTATCAATTTCTTCTTTAACCTTTTTCTTATACTTAGGGTTCAACCGATAAGGACGTTGCTTCACATGGCACACATCTATCTTTAATGTGATGCGCATGACCCCTAGGTCCCTGGTATTCGGGAATAATTCCTAGTATTTCGTGAGCAGCTCTGAAAATTTTCCTACTGTGTCATCATCCTAGAAGTCCCCAATTTCAGCCAACTTAGGTTTCTCTTCCGTGCTAATGTTGACTTCTCACAGCTTCAGAGGCGTAGTAACATCGACAGTTTGTAGTGGAGGTCCAGCAATTGTGCGCTCTCCTTCCAACTCTGGGATATAAAAATTTCTTTGATCATCATCGCACTCTTCAATTGATAAATTCTGGTAGTTGAAAATATACTGCATCTGTGTTTCCCAGGTTGGCACCCCTTGGGTTGCGTATAGGCGTGATTCATCGAATACTAAGGCATCTATATCCTGCAGAGCTTCATCGAGCACCTTTGTTCCTCCTACCAACTTGAATGTCCCTATAAACTCATCCTTCAATTTTTCCCAGTGGCGGATGCACTAGTGTAGCTCCACATCCATATACTATGCAAAGGGGATTGGCCCCAAGGCATGAATAAATAAGTGAACCCATTATTCTGTGGTTTGTTCGCACCATTTCTCCATCCAAGAAAACAAGTGCTTGTGCGGGTCCTCTATGCCAAGGAAATTCTTGACGCGTAGGTGAGTTGGAGGTTCAAATCGAAGGACCATCATATCTCAACATTATTCCCAATCCTGGAATGTCCCTTTATGTGTGTCCCACCACCTCGCAAGTGTTGCATGCATGGCTAGATTAGGAGCCCATAACCTTCGCTCTCTTGGGACCTCAGCTTCAAATGCTCACAAAAATTCTCTAATACTACCAGAACCATAAAATTAGGGTATTTCTCTTACCTCTGAGGATCTGCATTGAAATTTATTTGTAATTCGAAGACATCACAGCGCAGATACATCATGTAGCCGGTTCTGCCAATTTTCCATTTTCCTGTCGAAATCAGAGAAATATTCACTATCATTTTCCTAGCAAAGCATACTGTCAGCCGTATTATTGATCAAATCTTGACCCCTAGTAGTTAAATTATAGATGTGATCCACATCCTTTTCTTCATGCACTGGTTTCATATACCATTCTCCTTCTGGAGGTGTAATATTCCAAAATTGGAATGGCACAGCAAGCCTACTGAAATAATGCACTCTTGGGAGGTTGATGCATAGAAATGAGTTTACAGCCCTTGGATCCCTTATATCAGCAGATATGGAGTCTATATCCAAAAGGGGAGGAAAAACAAATCAAACTAGGTGTGGTAAACAGATCTCCCACCACCTAGTCTAGCTGAAAAACACCCTATAAGAGGGGCTGCAGCTATGCACAACAAACTGCTTCAAAAATAACACAGTCTTGGAAAGCATGAGAAGGAGGCCATAAAATAAGATCAAATTATGAGTATATAGCATCAAATTATAATTACAATGATGCTCTTACATTATACAACAGAATACATGAGACAATAGAGCAAGAAATCTTCAGAAAAGAAGGTTGCAACACATATTTAAACTGCAATATGGATTAACAACGTTCTTTTAAGGAGCTGCAACAGCTGAATGTTACACTTCATATCTAGGAAAAATCTTTGGTTGAAATATTAGATCTATTTCAGATCTGTACTCTGGAAAGACTCTATTACAAGATCCCCTTAGTGTTTTGACCAAATCATGCATTACAAAGAGTAGATCTAAGTTTTAAGTTGCAGATCTGCAAAATGATTCAGAAATTTCTGAAGGTGAATTTACATTAAAATAGATCAGATATAAATATAACATGGATCAGCAAGCTAATCCATGGACCACCAAGGTGAAAGGAAAAGCCCAGCACAAGAGATCTCTCATAAAAAATGGGGTCAAAACACCCTACAAAACCTCCACTGAAAATAACACAGTCCCTCAAGGAAAACTTCGTTGTAGCTTGAATAATAGAGATGGTCTGATGCCAATATACAAATCTGAATCTCAAACAGTGGATTCACTCTTCCAGGAGGTTAAAAGAAACACTTACTGAGAAGAGGCTCCAATAAAAGCTAGATTTGAATAGATCTAGAGTTCCACTTGTTGCAGCTTACAAAAGCAAACAAACCCTCACTAGATCTGTGTTACAGTTGGAAGTAGAGCTTGGCCCAAAGCCTGATAGTGGGTCAAATTAGAAAGAATCCTCCAATAATCCTCAATAGAAGAGGTTAAATCCCTGCATAGGAACTCCAAGTGCTAAGCAGTACAATTCTCCACTGAACAACAGAGAATAGTATTTGTCTAAACAAACAAGATACTTAGAAATATAGACAATCAACAACCTTCTCTTGCTACTTCCCCCTTCCTTTTATAAGATGAAATCATTTTCAAACCCTAAACCACCTTGATGAGTTAGCTCCTTTCACATGGGGGCCCTCCTTCTAGAGCTGTGCTGTCCCTCCATGACGTACATTGAATCTAGACGGCGGTGTAGATTTGGTCAACATTGACCCAGTCCCATAGCTCAAACCTCTTTCACACCTGCAAGTGATTTATTTACATGGCCCTGATTTATCCTTGTTCATATGGCCATTGATTTATTCATTATTTTCAGGAGTTTTACATGTCCTCCTTCATTCATTTATTCATGCAACAGAAAGTAAAACAAAATTGCATATTCCTCTTAGCTCAGGCTAAGTAGGAATATTACAGTCCTCCCCTCAAACATTTTGCCTGTCCTCAAGAAAATGGTAGGGTGAGTGCTATAGTTATTCCCCTCCTCCATTGGTGACACCATCAAGGATCAAGTCCTCCTCATAAGCCAAGTGTTCACCAAGCCAATACATCATGAATTGTTCCTCCAAGGTCATCATAAGAGGTGCATAATTCATCCCACAAGGAGCGAAAAATTCAACAGAAATAAACATGATTGGAGAAATGCTTTCTCTAAAACATGTAGCATGAGGCACATAGAGAAGTTCCAATCCATGTGGTAAATACAAAATATCCATACTTCCTCAATACAATCCCATAAACAATACAACTATATCATCCAAGTATGGGAGAAAAACTACATATATGCAAACAGAAATTTGACCTTGAAAAGGTGGGTCAAAGTCCCACATGTGATGCCAGTGCAGTGCATCTCCTGCCTACATTAGATCAAGGTGTGGAAAATGGAATTCCCACCACACGTTTTCTGCATAAGTCATCTCAACATAGCTGAAGATATCATATATGTTTGGTGCCTTTGCAAAGCACCCATCATGAAAAGGAATCTCCCTTTGCTCAACAAGGGAGTGGCCAAGTTCAGAATTTTCATTGGCCCTCCAAAAGCTATGAGATCCACATGATCTCTCACTCCCTTTAGGAGTCATAGCCTACAAAAACATGGTAAAATAATGTGATAAATCAAAAAATAAAACTTTCTTTGCATGATCAGGTCCTTCACCATGATATTCCTCCATACACATGGAGTTGTGCATGGGTATTTCCCTCCTCTCAAAAGAAGGAAGAACTAGCTTAAATGACTCTTGCAAAGAGTCCTTTTGGTGCCCCAATTCCTTATAGCTAATGCACTCTTGAAAGTTCTGATGTAATTCCTCTCTCATGCCCTCCCAATCAAAGCTCCTCATGATTATGGTATAGATCTTCATTGAATGCATATGGCTGAGGAAGAACTCTTTATGTGCCCCTTGTAGTATCTTTTTCTTGAGCCTGGAAGCTATAGCCAAGAAGACCATACCATGATGATAGATGACTCCCCCTTGGACTAAGTAGCCCTCTTATTGTTTCATGTCATCTAGGATCATACCTGTGTGGAGATATTTGGAATACTCTACAAGCAGTTGAGATTTCCAATACAGATCCACACTGTTCAGCATTGACAGCGCTAATGATATATCCATGGAAGTTCCTTTCATGTTTCTGATCTCTTCTTTGAAATCTCTCATGCCAAAGGTAGGTGTTGGAAGGCTGGTCCTCTCATTCTTCTCCTCCCACAGTGAAGATCTAGGAAAGAGAGAAGGTGATAGTGATATAGTGAGAGGATCCCCCTCACTCTTGATATGTCCCAAGCCCTCTAGCACTGTAGCTTGATCCCCCATTGCTCCAATCCCTCCTGGATCTAGATTTGGAGCAGAACTTTGTGCAGCCTCCCCCATAAGATCTGAATCTAGTGGCCTCCCAGGTGGTTTGCCACTAGATAGGAATGTCCCATGCAGAAAGCTCATGAACATCAATGAAGGAACTGTGAGATACTTTCTTCCACTGCACAAATCCATATCTATTGTTTGTGTGGAAGTTCTAGGTGAGGGATAAGTATGTATTCCTTGGATCATTTGGGGCTTACCACTATTCATTTCCACCCACTCCATCTGTAAAGCTTTCCAATCAATGGTGACCTTTCCCAATGTAATCAACCATTGGACATCCAAAATGATATTGGTGTCTAGTATGTCAACTATAAAAAAATGATCCACCAAAGTGTAGGACCCCATATTAATTGAGAGTGATGGGACATATTGCATGAATTTCATTGTCCTATCTCTTGGGACCAAAACAAAGAATCCTTCAAAAGTATCAGTGGGGATTTCTCTCCTCTGCACAATATGAGCATCAATAAAGTTGTGGGTTTCCCCATTCTCAATCAGTACTGATACCTTATGATTCATGATTGAACCTTGTACTCTTAGGGTCAAGTGCTTAGGCACTCCTCTCAAAGATGCAAGAGTTCCACCTATTGGAGCAAAGGATCCATCCCCATCCCTAGATGGTGTTGTATCTCCCTCAGCATTATCAGTGCTATGACCCCTCCTTGGTTCATCATCTTCATCTTCCTCCCCAAAATCTGAGAAGAATTCTATGTAGTGTGCTTTCCCAGCAACACATCTATGTCCAAGTTCTCATGACTATTGGAAAGTGAAACATAGTCTCTTCTTTCTCAGCTCTCTCCTTAGTTCAATATCAAGAGGCTTCTTGAATGAGCTCTCCTTGAAAGGAATAGCTTTTTCTTCCTTCCCTTTAGAAAAGTGAGGGGCCTTGCTCTGGAAAGTTTCCTTTGCTTTTGGCAAGGCAGCTTGGAGGTCTCTAGCCCTCTCAATGGAATCATGCAAAGTGATGGGCTTGGTATATTTAACCAACCCATGCAAAGGTTCATCCAAGACATCGATGAACATGTACACCCTCCTTGTTGTAGAAAGATTAGGAACCATAACAGATAATCTCAGAAACTCAGAGATATAAGTTTTTGAATTTCTTGATTGCTTTAAATTTGCAAGGCTCATGAAAAGTGCTTCTGGATCCTTCCTATCAAACCTCTCCACCAATATTCTAGTGAATTCAGAGTAGGCAGTCACATTGGCATGGCCTAATGTAGACAACCCATGGAAACACCAATTATGTGATTCACCTTCAAAGTGCAGCGCTGCAATCTTGATGGCTTCAATCTTAGGGAATTTTTTCAATTGATAGTAGATATCCAGATTTTCTACCCATGCCTTGGTAGAACTGGTGGATGACCCACAAACTTGGGCAGAACGAACCTGCCCATAGAGTGGTGTCTATCATGATTATGGAAGAACCCACCATCTCTATACTACTGCCTTGGTCTTCTTTTGTCCTTGAGGTGACAAAACTCTTGGAAACTCAAGTGGTCTCTGAATCTTTGATTCTGAGATTCATATTCCACAAAGTATTCTTCAAGGGATGCTTTCTCTTGTGTTCCTTCACTCTCCACAACCAAGAAGGTAGGCATAGTGGAGTGTTGTGGAGCTTGTGGTTGGTTCACTGGTTGACCAATCCAGTGGTGAGACATGTCAGAGCTTTCCCTAGGATGAAATATCCGAAGAGATTCCCTCATTCTATCCATCCTCATCTCTTTGATCTCTTTAGCAAGATCTTGCATGGCCACCAAAAGAGTTCTTGCAAACTCTTCTCCTTCTTTATCACTTGCAGTTTTAGGGGCTTTACCCTTGTCTCGATCATCAGTAGTGTAATCAAAATTCTTGTGACTTCTGTTCTGATACCTCTTATCCCTCTTAGTAAGAGGTTTATATTATTTTTAATGCAACATGGATGTGGTTCTCCAATGAAAGCACAGGCTGTGCCAACAAAGGAGCTCTAATACCACTGTAATATTCCAAAATTGGAATGGCACAGCAAGCCTGCTGAAATAACGCACTCCTGGGAGGTTGATGCACAAAAATGAGTTTAAAACCCTTGGATCCCTTAGATCAGTAGATCTGGAGTCTATATCCAAAAGGGGAGAAAAAATAAATCAAACTAGGTGTGGTAAATAGATCTCCCACCACCTAGTCTAGCTGAAAAACACCCTACAAGAGGGGTTGCAGCTATGCACAACAAACTACTTCAGAAATAATGAAGTCTTGGAAATAATGAGTAGGAGGCCATAAAATAATATCAATTTATTATTATATAGAATCAAATCAAAATTAAAATGATGCTCTTACATTATACAATAGAATACAGGAGACAATAGAGCAAGAAATATTCAGAAAAGAAGGTTGCAACACATATATAAACTGTAAGATGGATTAACAGCATTATTTTAAGGAGTCGCAACAGCTAAATGTTACACTTCAGAACTAGGACAGATATGTGGATGAAATATTAGATTTATTTCATATCTTTACTCTAGAAACACTCTATTACAAGATCCCTTTGGGGTTTTGACCAAATCATGCATTATAAAGAGTAGATCTGAGTTTTAAGTTGCAGATCTGCAAAATGATTCAGAAATTTCTCAAGGATAATTTACATTAAAATAGATCAAATCTAAACAGAACATGGATCAAAAATATAATCCATGGATCACCAAAGTGAAAGGAAAATCCCAGCACCAGATATCTCTCATCAAAAATGGGGTCAAAACACCCTGCAAAACCTCCACTGAAAATAACGCAATCCCTCAAGGAAAAATGCGTTGTAGCTTGAATAACAGAGATGGCCTGATGCCAATATACAAATATGAAGCTCAAACAGTGGATGCACTCTTCCAGGAGGTTAAAAGACACACTCACTAAGAAGAGGCTCAATACAAGCTAGATCTAAACAGATCTAGAGTTCCCCTTGTTGTGGCCTACAAAAGAAAACAAACCCTCACTGGATCTGCATTGCAGTTGGAAGTAGAGATTGGCCCAAAGCCTGATAGTGGATCAAATCAACAAGATTCCTCCAAGAATCCTGAATGGAAGAGGTGAAATACCTACATAGGAACTCCAAGTGCTAAGTAGCACAATTCTCCATTGAACAACAGAGAATAGTATTTGTCTACACAGACAAGATACTCAGAAATATAGACAATCAACAACCTTCTCTTGCTACTTTCCCCTTCCTTTTATAAGATAAAAACCTTTGAAAACCATAAACCACCTTGATGAGTTAGCTCCTTTCACATGAGGGGCCTCCTTCTAGAACTTCACTGTCCCTCCATGAGGTACATTGAATCTAGACAGTGTTGTAGATTTGGTCAAGGTCGACCCAGTCCCATAGCTCAAACCCCTTTCACACCTGCAAGTGATTTATTTACATGGCCCTGATTTATCCTTTTTGAAATGGGAATTGATTTATTCATTATTTTCAGGATTTTTACATGTCCTCCTTCATTCATTTATTCATGCAACAAAAAGTGAAACAAAATTTCATATTCCTCTTAACTCAGGCTAAGTAGGAATATTACAACAGGGTCTAGCAGGACTATCACCCTCATGCCTTCATTCTCAAACACCATGATTTGTTTCTTTAAGTTGATGATGCCTCCCATATCTATGGCCCATTCCAACCCTAGGAGCGCAAGATAGGGGTCTGCATCCTCCATAATTTGAATTACCTCAAAGTCGGCCCAGACCTTAACTCTTGCGATATCTACCATAATCTTGGACAGCCTCCCGAACGGTATGATCTTTTGCTGGCTGGCCATGCGTAGCTGGATAGTGGACCATTCCAACCTTGGTTCCCCCGTTGGCTGCCAAGTTTTCCTGGGTAATACGTTCGCATCTGATCCTAGGTACAAAATAACTTGATCCATTTCATAATCACCAATCTGTGTTGTTAGCCGCATTTCCCTACCAGTGGATTTATTATGCTTGTAAAGTTTGTTCACATCCTTAACTTCCATGAAGGAGTTATCTTTCTCTGCGCAGCTATCTATTAGTGCTTGAAGATTTTCCATCGCTTTCTAGTTGTGCAACAACTTCATACATGCTTGCAGAAATGGTTTAACTCCGTCGTCTATTTTTAGGTGCGCAGGAGCCTTGGAAGTAGATGCCTCATCCTTTGTAAAGTCATTGCGGGATGCGATGAAGGTTTCATTTTACTTTTGTAGATCCAAGCCTTCCTACTTGTTCAATTCTTTTTAGATAAGTGATTCAGCTCCTCAGCTTCTCCAATGGCCATGCCACTGCGTGTTATGACATTAATGCTTGGCCCTTCGTCACGTGGTTCAACGTTAATCCTCTATACATTTTTCATAGTCGTATACTATTTTTCCTACATTTTTGCTATCATAATTGGACAATATTCAATCACATGGTCCAGGTGTCTACAATACCTACAAGATTTTCATGGAGGATTCATAAAATCCCTTACGAAGTGCCCTACTTTTCCACAGTTATAGAAAATCAGTTATCCTCTTCTCTGTCCTACACTTCCACCTCTAGCTCCTCCCCTACCCCTTGCTGGGGACCCACCCATGTCTAAGGGGGATCTTGGCGATGAAGATTCAACCTACACCCTATAAAGGTTTCCTTGGTCTATCATTAAATCACAAGTCCAACAGTTCTGTTCATCATGTCCTACTAATCGACAAAACCTACACCATTGTTGCTTTAATTCTAGAACATACGCACCAATATGAGGGCAGTAGTTGGTATCATACAGTCCAGCCATGAAAAAATCATCACACCACAACGTTGGTCTGCTTGGTCCTACAACCTCCCTAGGACGCAACGGACTGGATCCCCCAGCCTGTAGGTAGTCTGGCAGTAGTGGGCACCGATCCTTGGTATGGCTAGATACCCTACATCATATGCGCCATACGTTTGGGTCAACTTCTTTCCCTCAATATTTTCGCAGGTTTTGGATTTCCATGTGCATTGCCTCCATATTTCCTTGGATTTTTTGTACTCCCAACTGGATATCATATCTCGGCGTGGCTTCTAACTTCATAGAAATATCTAAAGCTTTTTAATCTAAACCAGTCTTCGATCTCTAGTTTCTCATGTATTTAATTCTTCCCTAGCATTACTCGATTCTCTCTCAAAATGCTCCCGGCCCTGGCAACAAAACCATTTTTTGGCTTGAGGGGTCCTGACCTAGGTTTGAAGGTTAAGGTTTTCCGACAAACCCCTATACTACTGGCCCTTTCGGAAATGACCTGCTTTTGGAGGCCAAGGTCTCACCCGAAGTAGTATGGGTGGGTGTTGGAAGCAGGTTTCCGCACCCTGAGAGAGAGGAGGTAATCACATCAAATCTATGTTCGAAGCCTATCAGATTCACATAGAACAGGTCTTTTCATAGGTTCTTTAACAATATAATTCAAAATTACTCATAACAACATTATTACCATGCACATATCTAGTCAATACTTTCACATCCACGTGTGGATCAACAATTATCAGCGTATAATATCATCAACACATCAACTAACATATCGCAGGTAAAATTATGTCAGAACAAAGTTACTTTCATAAGTTAAATCAATATCACGGATACCTTCGCAGCTCAAGTAAAAAACACAGATGCACATACAGCTTAAATAGACATAACAACTTCGCATCGACAGTAACACAATAGATCCAGATAAAATATAAATACTTCAACTATATCTGCATATATTCACATCAAAAAATAGTTAAAACCCAAAATACCGCTTGGGCACATAGCCAGTAGGGTTCGCACACAGCAGGACAGAGGATCTCTGTGCACACAGCCAGCAAGAGTCCTTACCCAAAACCAACCCAAACAAATCTAGTAGTTCGTCCATAGCATTAAGTCACATCCATGCGTACCTTCAGACTCTAACTTATCTATATATTTATACCAACATGGGCTAGTGATCCTATGGTCCGTAAACTATGGTTTGTGGACCCTAGGTATACCCTTTTACTCATTTACAAAACATTGGGGCTTTTACCCACCCAAAACCCCTACACAAGACTAAATAATACAAAAATGTACAAAATTTGCAGCTCAGGGAGCCCTGCTCCAACACATACCATATGGTATTTTGTTGGGACACACTGTGTGAAAACATGGATTTATGGTAGAACCTATGAATATTGTTCTGATTATCAATTTAGAACCCCCAACAAATGTTAAGAAACTACGGATGACGCTGAGACATACAGTCTACTACAGGAATTTCATTTAGGCGTACACACAGATTAGTGCGCCCATGGAGAATTTATTGAAGAAGGATGTCAATTTCTATTGGGATGATGATTGTTAGTAGCGTATCGATACCCTAAAGGAATAAATGGTGATTGCACCTATTATTTTCTTCCCCGATTAGAATAATATATTCCATGTACATGTCGATGCATCCTACATAGCCCTAGGAGCCGTGTTAACACATCTCAGAGAATGAGATATTTCTCACCCTATAGCCTTTGCTAGCAAGAATTTGTCTAAAGTAGAAAGGAACTACACCACCACAGAGCACGAAGGGTTAAAAATGGTGTATGCACTGCAAAAATATAGTCACTATCTATTGGGGGCACACATCAAAATGTTCATGAATCATTCTGCTTTAAAGTACCTAGTCAATATGCATGTGTTGGGGGGGAATATTTGTCGATGGTTACTGTTTTTATAAGAATATGATTTTCAGGTAATTGTCAAGCTAAGCCATTTGAATGCTAGACCAAACCATCTGCCCAAGATTAAGACAAGGGAGGAACCAACAAATGTTGATGAAAGAATACCTGATGTTGGGACCCTTGTTTTAAAATTAAACAGTTTTGTGTTGCGAAGAATAGGTGGCAGAGCGCAAACACGGTAGATAGCCATGGTTGCGAAGAGGTGAACGGAAGGTGGCATGGATATTGCAAAAGCAGGTATAGATGGCAAGGGGAAGTGGCAAAAGACAATCAGTGGGATTCCCAGCAATCAAGGAAAGCAACAAACAACCGAGCAGAAAAGAAGGAATAACTGTTAGTCGTGCTGGCGATGGAACAAATAGGTAGCCGATTAGTGGAAAGAGGAGTTTGGCTCATTAGGGATCAGAGAGTAGAAAACATAGGAGAGCTCTGTTCATGTTGTTCTATCTCTCTCTCTCATTGTTCGTTTCTGTCCTATATCTTGTACTGTGACTGGAGTCAGTTCTGCCAGGCACGCTCTGAGGACTGTTGTAACAATATTTTGTTTTTAATGCATCACTTTCTAATATAAGGCTGTTGTTCTGAGTTCTGTCTTTTTTTATGGTTTAGTGGGATCTACAGATATTTTGAATTTTTGTTTATCATTCAGATCAAGTTCATGAGTATTGTTATCTATCTGGTATTTACACTTAATCGATGTACTTAAGCTATGGATGGTTTGTGCATTTACCATGTTGGATCGATACCTAACCCAACCCCAGCCTTGGTAAGGTCACAACATGCCTCAGGTGAGACACTCTGTTCCTCAGAGTAGGGTGAAAATTCCGGCGTTGTGCTAGACTACTGTCGTAACCCTTGTTGGCCATCTTTCTGAATCTGGGTCTCCCCATGAGACCTCTTTTCTTGCCAAAAAATGGTTCTGTTGCCAGGACCTAAAATATCATTCTGGAGTTAGATCATGGTATCACGGATCTTCGAGAAAGAAATATGGAAATGGTGGGATGACCATCTGGACCATTTCATAACTCAACAAGAAGAAGTGAGACAGCAGAAAGAGAATACTGTCAAGAACCGGATTCTCTTCTCTGAGTCCACCAATGATATCTATGAGATATTTTGGGGAAGTTTTCCTGAGGATTTATACAACTGGTTGCGGAGATTACAGATCAAGGCAGTCCCGAGAGGGTTTTGGACCGTCTGTCGCAAGTGGGTGCACTCAGATCTAGTAGCACTCCATCAGTTAGATACCAATTTGACCCGAGCTGTAGATTTTTCGGGTGCATCCTACCTTGGAAGGATACATAGTAGAGTTCAAAGCTGAATGCTACCAGTCTTTCTCAAAAGTAGAGGATGTATTTAGTTCAGGGCTTCATGGATGACTGTTGAGGGAGATCCCTTTGTGGATTAAGGCGTTGATGGTCGATGAAGGATTGATGGAGTTCCAAAAATCTGAGATGGAGACTTAAACCTCCAGTACTAGGGGCAGGGACTAAAGGAGAGATGCTACAAGTAAGCTGAAAATGGGGAATAGGGATATGGATGCTGAGACCTCCAGTAGGTTAAGGGAACAACGAGCACATTGGAGGGTGCAACTCACCTAGAAGTGGCGAGAAAGGGCTATGAAAGAATTGGAAAACAATAAGAAAAAGAAGAGGCACCTCAGACGACGAAGCAGATGGAAGGTTAGACAAGTTCCCAGGATATAGGGGGGACCATCAACAAAATCCAACAGGTGCATAGGAGCCCAGCCCGAGTAGAAAAGGGAAAGGAGTATGATAGAAATGACGCGAGCCCCGAGGAGACATCCGATGTAGAGCTGCATGTTGTGATAAAGCAGCTATTCCGAGAAAGGTCAGTACCCATAATCCCAAGTAACTCTATTCCCCAAAGCTCAAGTAGCTCTAATCCCGACCTTTCCCTGGTACTCTATCAGCCACTAGGTGAAAATTTTTTTAAGTTACAGGAATTAAGTAAGCCAAGTAGGATTCAGTCCACAACAGTAATACACACTAGCAACAGTACTGGTACTACCATCTCACAGCCAAGAGTAAGGGGATTTGTTCTAGTAAGCCCCACACAAGGAATGTAGAAATTTGAATAATTTGCTGAGTTATTCACCGAGATTATCCTGATTACACACTATTTAAGCTTCATTCATAATACATAACCTCTTCTACAATTGATCATCAATATGCGGAAATAGAAAGCAGTCGCATGCGCTCATTAAAACATAATCAAGCACACATACCAACACAGGATGTAATGGGGAAAGAAATCGCTGAAAAACCCCAACTATCTGTATATTATAATGATGGAGAACATGTAACATTACATAGCACAATACTCCTCACAAGTACTCAGTACTATCTCTAAAAATTTACACACAAACTAGCTCAGATCTGCACAAGTCACAGGCTCAAATCTCCTCCACTGTTTTCCTGCCTCTATTGCGCAATCCAAGTGAGTAATGAGTGAGATACAAGTTCAAATCCCACTAGATCAAACTATGCAATCCTCATTGGAAATCTCCATCAAAGTGTGAAAATCTCATGCACAATCAATGGTCACAACTGATAGTCAATCACACCCTTTCACCCACCTCTAACACTGGTCTCCACTGAATTGTCCATGCATTGCAGTTAAATGATGTGTTATTTAGTTGATTTATAAGTTAATGATTAGTGAATTAATTAATAATTAATTCACACCACTCATCACTAGTGTATTTTTCAGTTAGACTAAATACAACTAGTTCAACTAAGTTAAACAGAACACAACTCCACCAACTGTCTCGTCAACTCCACCAAACTCTGCCACATGAGTTCTAACTGAAGTAAACCATGCAATAGCTCAACTGAATCTAGGAAAGCATTTCCCCACAAGCCACGGATGTGTGCCACATCCAAGCATCAACCGAAGTGCTCCAAGAGGATAAGATAATGTTTATAGTCTAAATATTATTAAGGGTTAATATATTTAATTGTTCTATTTTTTGTGAATCTTATGAATTGGGGGTAACAGAACCGCCCAATGTCTAAAAATAGAGGTCCATCTATTTTTACCAACTTGACCAATCATCCATAAATAGCATCCCGCAACTCATAGACCATAATCCTGGTGTCTAAAAATAGACTTTGCACCAAAAATAGCCTGCTGGCCCACTTAGTGAAGGCGACTTCATTTCACTAAGCTCCATCATCTTGTTGCATTTTCAACACTCCCTCTCAACAAGATATGGATTATCTGCAACCCCTATCCTACCTCTGTGGTATTCGAATTTTCTCCTGGTGAGCGCCTTTGTCAAGATATCAGCATCTTGATCCTCCGTGGGAATGTATGAAAGTAACATGATTCTCCGCTGCACACAATCTCTGATATGATGGTACCTGATGTCGATGTTTTTGGATCTATCATGAAATACTTGATTAGCCGAGAGTTTAATGCAAGTCTGGTTATCACAATAAACTGCCAAGAGGCCTGCAAGGGACCCAACAACCCAACCAGACCTTCTCATCCATATGGCCCGATGTGCCTGCTTGCCGCCATATACTCGCCCGCTAAATGGAGGCCATGACTGCCTCCCACCGTACCAAGAATCTGTTGTCGCACTGACACCGAATATCCCTCCGTATGTGTTTATAAACGTTGGGCTCCCTGCCCAATCTGCATCCATGAAGCCACAAAGCTTCACCTCATCCTCCTGTCTGTACCACAAGCCATATCCCGATGTGCCTCTAAGATAACGCAATACATGCTTGCCTGCCTTCCAGAAGAGCTTGGTAGGCTTAACCATAGCTTACGAAAGCTGGTTAACAGCATAGCATATATCGGGTTGTGTATTGACCAGATACATAAGCGACCTCACTAAATCCGCGATAAACAAAGGGCATCCTTACCAACCTGATTGGGGAAGTAGCATCCTCCTTCCTCCAACCTCCAAGAAGAGGAGTATCAACAGGCTTGCAGTCATGCATGTTGAACTTCTCCAGTATCTCCCGGGCATACTTACCCTGAGAAACAAATAGTCCATCACCGCACTACCAAATTTCCAATCCTAGGAAATAATGAAGGAGGCCCAAGTCCTTCATCTCAAAATCTCTAGCAATATCCTCCTTGCATGAAAGTATCAGCCTGCCCATCTGGCACCGTATTCATAACATGCGAATGATCAAAGAAAGACCTCCACCATAATCTGGTACAGGTTAGGATCCGCCTCACTCTTGGAGAATCCAAGTCCGATCAAATAACTGTCTATTCATGTGTACCAAGCACGAGGTGCTTGTTTCAACCCGTACAGTGCTCTCTTGAGTCTGCACACATGCGACTCACTGCTGAAGATCTCGAAACCTTCGGGCTGCTCTGTGTACACCTCCTCCTCAATGACTTCGTTAAGGAATGTAGTCTTCACATCCATCTGATGGATGTGCCACCCCATCTGCGTTGAGAGAGCTAGGATCGTCCGTATGGAAGAGTACCTTGCGATAGGCGCAAAAGTATCCTCATAATCGATCCCCTCGATCTGTGAGAAGCCACGAGCAACAAATCTTACCTTGTACTTCTCCACACTCCCGTCAGCCGCCTGGTTCACTTTGTAGATCCATCGTGAACCCACCACTAATTTCCCTTCCGGTCTTGGGACAATCTCCCATGCACTGTTTCTGACAATCGAATCATACTCTTCCACCATGGCATCTACCCATGTAGGGTCCTCCACAGCTTCCTAGAAAGAGGATGGCTCTGCCACGACACATTTTCTCACAAGAGCCATATATTCAGTGTACCAATCTGGTGATTGTCTCTGTCTGTGCTGTGCTGTAGGTGGTCCTACAACCTTCTCTGCATCTTGAGCCAGTCGCTCAGCTTCTGTAGTGTGCTTGTGCCCTCTGATGGTTGGCGCTGCATGAGTGGTCTCTTCCACTCCATGATCTTCCTCTTGTGGCTGATCCACATCCAGAAGCTCATCCTTAGGAACTAATAGCTCCTTATCTGCATGCAAGTGTGGATCCCTCTCAAGCGAACACTTCATGGCTTTCTCCTCTAGAATTTGATATCTCGTCGCACAACAGTCTTGCGAATGTCTGGCAAATACACACGATAGTTGTGAGGTGTATCAATGTACCCCACAAATATTCCAACCTCTGCGGTTGGATCCAACTTCTTCCTAGCATCCTTTGTCACATGCATGTAGACAGGTGAACCAAAAATCATCAAATGGGAAATATCAGGTCTCTTACTAGAAAACGCCTCCTCCGGTGTACTCATGCCAAGTATCTTTTGAGGACAACGATTATGCACATATACTGCAGTATTGCATGCCTCCGCCCACAAGTGAAGGGGTAGGCCCTGATCATGCAACATTGCCCGTGCAACACCCATGATCGTTCTGTTCTTCTGCTCAGCAACCTCGTTCTGCTGTGGGTTATGGGGTGCAATGAGCTCTCTCCGAATCCATTCTGCGCTGCAGAAGTCCTTGAATTCAGCAGAGGTGAATTCACCACCATTGTCACTCCTAAGAGCCTTCACATGCTTCCCTGATTCCTTCTCAACCAGCGCCTTGAACTCACAGAACTTTGAGTATGTCTCGCTCTTCTTCTGCATGAAGAAGATCCAGCACTTTCGAGAGAGATCATCAACAGATATCACATAGTAATTGTGCTTTGCTGTCGAAGCTACTGAGAAATGACCACACACGTTTGTGTGAACTCTCTCAAGGATCGTCGTGGCGTGACTATCCTTCTCGTGAAAGGTGGCTTTCACAAATTTTCCCAAGGTACACCCCTTGCACTGATCTGACTACGCAAGAGTGCCCTTAGGAAGCCCAGTAGAAATCTGTTGCAGTATCTCCAAAGCGCCATGGTGAAGGTGGCCCAATCTCCGGTGCCACAGCTCGCCATCATCCTAGCTCACCAATGCTTCCACCTTTCATGCCATTGCTACGCAGCCATCCACTTACAACTGATAAAGGTTCTTGACTCAAACCCCTATCTTCCGGGTCTCTCCAGTTGTCTTACTGTGTAGGAAATATTTTCCCTCACTAAAGACAACATCATACCCCTTGTCTTCCAACATCGCCACAGAGATCAGATTCTTCTTCAATCCTGGAACATGCATCACTTCCCTCAATACGAAGGGTCTACCAGACTCCCTCTCAAAGGAAATGGTACCGATACCGGTCGCACTGTATCTACCATCATCGCCCATCTCGATGTGCACTCCAAGATCTTTCTCATCTAGATTTGAAAACAGATCTTGATCTCCAGTCATGTGAAAAGACGCACCACTATCCAAGAACCATACTGATCCCATCACACTTGAGACCAAGCATGTGATCAGTGAAAAATCTAGCTCAAGCTGCGAGGCTAAGGCCTCTCCTGCTGCAGATCCAGCAGCTTGCTTATTTTTCTTCTTCTGCGGACAATTTGTGGCATAATGTCCGTGCTGGTGACAGTGAAAACACTTCACCTTAGACATTTCCTGCTTCTTGCCTTTCACACTAGAATGAGAAGCTTTCTTTCTCTTCCCCTTCTTTGCTTTGGCATCCAAAGTGCAATTTTCTTCATCAGATGCCTTTGATGAAGATCCATCTCTGGTATTCCGCCTTATCTCCTCTTGCACAAGATCCGACCAAAGTCGCTCCCATCCTGGCAATTTCTCTCGACCATTGACAGAATCTTGATAGGCATAACAACTCTTCAAAATACCAAGGAGATCCAAGCTCACCAGTTCCTCATCATCGACAGTCACCCCCACACTTCCCAGCTCATCCCTGCATTGGATGAACTTCGTGAGATACTTCGGCATATTGTCGCCTTTCTCCATCTTAATATGTCTGAGTTTATCCTTGAGCGCCAACTTCCTCTGGTCACTCTTGCTCTGGAATAAATCTGTAAATTCTTTCCACACCAAGTATGGAGAAGCTTTTCCATGCATGCTGGATACAATGTGATCCTTCACGACCTCCAACAGAATTCTTCGACATTTCGCCATTTTCTTTTGCCAAGCCTCAACTTGAGCAGCATCAGTAGGCTTTGGGATCTCAGATTCTATGAACTCCTTCAGCCCGTTATCATCTAATACCGCCTCCATCTAGTCCTTCCATGCAACATAATTCAAACTGCCCTCAAGGGCATATTCCAGTCGCAATCCGTTGAAAGACATTTCAACTTTGGCACCAAGAAAACTACTGCAAATTCGAATTCCAAATTCTGCTGCAAATTCGAATTCCAAGCTCAAAACTCAGCTGCTTCTGGATATGTGAGAAAAAATTATTTCTAGCACATAGATCGAATGTAAGGGCATTTAATGGATATATCACCTTTCAAAGAAAGGATGGATCCGGACGCTACCTGGCCCGTTACAGACTCTGTCTACCGAAAATAATTGCAATCACTGTAATAGATCCGATGATCAATTCTGCTCCGATACCATGTATAAATTTGAATAATTTGCTGATTTATTCACTGAGATTATCCTGATTACACACTATTTAAGCTTCATGCATAATACTTAACCTCTTCTACAATTGATCATCAATATGTGGAAATAGAAAGCAGTCGCATGCGCTCATTAAAACATAATCAAGCACACATATAACCACAGGATGTAATGGGGAAAGAAATCGCGGAAAACCAATATATATATATATATATATATATATATATTATAATGATGGAGAACATGTAACAATACATAGCACAATACTCCTCACAAGTACTCAGTACTATCTCTAAAAAGTTACACACAAACTAGCTCAGATCTGAACAAGTCACAGGTTCAAATCTCCTCCACTGTTTTCCTGCCTCTACTGCGCAATCCAAGTGAGTAATGAGTGAGATCCAAGTTCGACTCCCACTAGATCCAACTGTGCAATCCTCATTGGCAATCTCCATCAAAGTGTGTGCAAATCTCATGCACAATCAATGGTCACAACTGATAGTCAATCACACCCTTTCACCCACCTCTAACACTGGTCTCCACTGAACTGTCCATGCATTGCAGTTAACTGATGTGTTCTTTAGTTGATTTATGAGTTAATAATTAGTGAACTAATTAATAATTAATTCACACCACTCATCACTAGTGTATTTTTCAGTTAGACTAAATACAACTAGTTCAACTAAGTTAAACCGAACACAACTCCACCAACTGTCTCATCAACTCCACCAAACTCTGCCACATGAGTTCTAACCGAAGTCAACCATGCAATAGCTCAACTAACCCTTAGGAAAAGCGTATTTCCTTCTGTCAGCTGCATTTTCCACATCCAAGCATCAAACTGAAGTGCTCCAAGAGGATAAGATAATGTTTATAGTCTAAATATTATTAAGGGTTAATAATATTTGACTGTTCTATTTTTAGCCCGACAGTCTAAAAATAGAAACCGCCCAATGTCTAAAAATAGAGGTCCATATATTTTTACCAACTCGACCAATCATCCATAAATATCATCCTGCAACTCATAGACCATGATCCCTATGTCTAAAAATAGACATAGTCTAAAAATAGACTTTGCGCCAAAATTAGCCTGCGGGCCCACTTAGTGAAGGTGACTTCATTTCACTAAGTTCCATCATCTTGTTGAATTTTCAACAAGGAAGCATGGCAGGATCGTTTACTCGGTACCCAGAATTTTCTGGGAGGGGTAATGATGATGTGGAGGAACACTGGTACCTCTGTGAGGCCATATGGAGGGCTTGCTAGACACCAGACATAGGTAAGTTCGTAGAATTTCAAACTACTTTCCGGGGGAGAGCTCTATGTTGGTTTATAAAGTGGTATAAGACCCATTAGAACCCAACATTAGACGATGTAAAAAGGGATTTCATGAAAGAGTTCAAATTACCCCAAATAGATCAGCAGGGTTTATTAGAGACGTGGGAGATCAAGCATCGAGAAGGGGGAAATGCATGGGATCTGATGAGGAGATTCAAGGATGCGGTTGGAAAACTCAGCTACCCAATCAATCCCAATCACCAAAGGGATTGGTTTATCAAGGCCCTTCTCCCGTTGACAAGGACCCCGCTAACATAGCAAAATATCGAGACATTGCAAGCTGCATTAGAATAGGCCATGAAGATAGAGGCCATGGCTAGATACCTGCAAGAGTTTAAAGGAGGTGCATTAGCTCAGGACCCTTCCATACTAGGAATACAACATCAAATAGCTAGCCTGATAGAAAAACTAAAGGAAATTCAACCCCTGCATCCAGTGAGGCCAAATGTATGGTGTATGCACCATCTAATGGAAGGAAATTTGGTAACCAAATGTCCTTGATTACGAGGCCAGAACATGGGGACACCAGCAACAGGGGCACCAGGAGCTCCACCAGCAGGAGGGGTCACGCAAATAAATACCCAAGGATTATATCCGCTACAACACCCATACACGAGGTTCCCCGCGGAACAAAATTTAGCAATGACTAAGTATTGCAAGATTTTCAAAAGCGTGGGCCACTCACCCCACCTATGCCCCATACCACAAAAGTACTCTAATGTCCTAAACAAAATATGCTGTGAGTTTTTTGTAGCTACCATGCACAACAAAAAGCAGTGCAGAGCTCTGGATGCTTTGGCAGAACGGTTAGATAGGCCTTCATATAGAGTGAACGAGGGTCTTAGAGGATGAGGAGGAGGTATGAGAGGAGGCCGAGTGGGAGGAAGAGGACGAGTATGATGCTAAAACTATGAACAAGAGGGCCATGTGGCTAGGAAATTTCCACTTCCTAGAAGACCCTGGTGCTCTCAGTGCAGGGTTAATACACACACAATAGAAGACTACCTAGAGCTCATCAAAAGATGGGAAGAAAGGGCCAGACAAAGAAGAAAAAATCTAGTAAATGCCAAGCCAAGAATAATTGAGGCTCAATCCATGCAGAACGTAGCTATAGTGACATAGGGAGGCAAACAAACCAGGGAAGATGCACAAAGGATGGACCCAACAAAACTGGTAAGACCAGTATCTCCAAAGCCAACATTCAGACCAGAGAAACAGAAGCAATTCTTTCAAGAGGCAGCAGAAGCATTTTCCTAGCTTGGGGAAAGAAAAGGAATCGAAATGTCACGACCGAAGGAAGGGAATAAAAACCAAGCCAATATAGGTACTACAATTTAAGAATGGTTTCGTATATTTCAAAAAATTGTTAAAAATGCACCCATGTTGGAACAATTAAAACAGAACCTAGAAAGCGTATTGCAGAAGACGACGGATCCAGGGGAATCATCTGACACGACACATAAATATATACAAAGAGTGAAGAGAAATAAGAGAAGGACAGGAAATTTTTTTTGGGTGAATACTCAAGTCGTGGGATTCCAAATCAAGGACACAATGCTTGATCTGGGGTCCGACGTAAATATCTTGCCCAGAAAAACGTGGGAAGCATTGGGGAAAACAAGACTAACATAATCACCAATTCAACTCCGTATGGAAAACCAGTACTGCATTGTGCCCATAGGCAGGCTGGAGGAGGTTGAAGTCGATTTTGAGGGAGTAAATATGTACACAGAATTTGAGGTCATCGACATTATAAGAGAAAAATATCCCTATCCAGCATTACTGTGGATTGACTAGGATTTTTAAAAATATGTAGTAATAGATTTAAAGAAGGAACTGATGATATTTGAGGATGAATAGGTCAGATTCACCCACCCTCTCAACTTGTATCAAGTTCCTTGATACACAGAGTCTGTTGATAACAGAGAAGATGCTCACCTTCTCGACCATCTTTATCAAATGACTGCAGGAAGAAGGGAAGATTACATCAACCCGATGGCGAGAGAATTGGTGAGTTGGAGGATCATTCAAAGCTCAGACCTGGGCTCAGAGATAGCCTGGGAGGATTGGCAGCAAGGGGGATATGAGACCAACACAAGGAGATGAACCACCATTAGAAGAATCAATTAGATCAGGATTGAGGTAAGAGGTTACCCAACTTTTTCCGATATGAATGCTGTAGATACTTTCATTATCAAAATAGAAGACAATGTACCAGAGGATCAGAGGGTCTCACTCATGGACGTGGCCTTGAAATCCACGACTGCAAGATGGTGGAAAAACCACCGCAACTCACTGTCACGATGGGAAAAAATTTCAACAGAACTGAAAGCCAGGTTCAAGGGAGAAGAAGGACCCCAATGCACTCGAAAGTTCTAGGGGAATTCAGATCCCACAAAGCATTTGAAGAAGTGTGAATATCAATGGAAAACTACAGGATACCCACATGAGCTATGGGTCCACAAATTTATACACTCCCTTGATAGGATTCCACAGGCCTAGTACCTAACGAAGGAGAGGAAAAGGGGAACTGGCACTTGGCAAGAAGTTACGAAGAAGTTTACATAGTGATTCTTATTTGAAGGAAAGATAGATACCGTTAC
This sequence comes from Pinus albicaulis, assembly GCA_034641835.2. Classification (NCBI taxonomy): domain Eukaryota; kingdom Viridiplantae; phylum Streptophyta; class Pinopsida; order Pinales; family Pinaceae; genus Pinus; species Pinus albicaulis. The sequence continues at coordinate 75,723,705 of MU968359.1, forward strand.
CTAAGTAGTACAAGCCATTAAAAAATTATTTTTCTTCCCAAAAAATCAGGAGAAGGACAAGCAACCACTCCCAAACCAAAACGTCTGGTAGTCGGTAGCATGCAAGAAAATAGACAATGAGATGGACAATGATAATCTAGAGGTACTTCAACATCTATACTTTGAAGAAACAAAGGGAGAACGGAATATTTAGGAAAACTCAACAACCAAGGGAATTCATTTTGTTCCCCCTCAAAGCTAAGAAAATGAATATTGGGACCGAAGGGAAGCCTAAATTAGCATCTATCGGGGACTACTCGGATGCTGAGACAACCAAGGAAATATCCAGTCTACTACAAGAATATGAGGACTTGTTTCCGTCGTCCATAGCTGACTTGAAAGGAATCAAAGTGGACCTGGGAGAAATGCGTATAATACTAAAGCCTGATGCAATACCAATCAAACACAGAACCTATCGGTTGAATCCAAGGGTAAAGGAAAAGGTTAAAGCAGAAATCGACAAGATGTTGAAGGCAGGGTTGATATTCCCAGTGGAGGAAGTAGAATGGGTAAGTCCCATAGTTATACAGAGCAAAAATGATAAGGTATAAATCTGAGTCTGTGTTGATTATAAGAGTTTGAACAATTCCTGTATACATGACCCATTCCCCACCCCGTTCAGTGACGAAGTCCTAGACAATGCTGCAGGGAACGAAGCATATTATTTTACAGATGGATTCTTAGGGTACCATCAAGTAAGGATATCCAAGGAAGATAAGAAAAAGACAACCTTCACCACCAAATGGGGCTCCTTCTCATACCACGTAATGCCATTTGGCTTGAAGAATGCGCCAGCAGTATTTTCGTGCATTGTCATAGCAGCATTCCGTGACTATATCCACAAATTCCTGGAGGTTTATATGGACAACTGGACCATCTACAGCCTGTTGAAATACCATGTCATTCTACTGAGAATTATGTTTGATAGGGGTAGACAGCTACAGATCTCATTGAACCTAAAGAAGTGCATCTTTGCAGTGTCGTTTGGAACATTTCTTGGACACGTTGTATGCAAACAAGGAGTATGCGTAGATCCAGCAAAGGTAGCAGTGATAATCAACATGGAAGCTCCAGAAACTGTGAAACAATTGAGGTCATTGCTAGGCCATATAGGTTATTACAGGAGATTCATCTGTAACTACGTGAAGATAACAAACCCATTGGAGAAGCTGTTACAGAAATCAGAACAATTCAACAGGACAAAAAGTTGTGCAATGGCCCTAGACACCTTGAAGGAAAAATTGGAAAGTGCACCAATATTCGTTCATCCAGATTGGGACAAGTAGTTTCATGTCCACATTGATGCTTCAATCATCGCACTCGAAGTGGTTCTAGCCCATCCAGGGGACACTACAGTTGATCACCCAGTGTACTTCGCAAGTCGGAAACTATCAACATCAGAATGGAACTACACCATGACAGAAAGGGAAGCATTAGAAATGGTGTACTCCCTCCAAAATTTCTGCCACTACCTATTAGGAATAATTTTCAAGTTTTTTACAGACCATTCAGCTCTGAAGTATCTAGTGAAAAAATGGTTTTGGAAGGAAGGATATGCAGATGGCTCCTACTCTTTCAAGAATTCACCTTCGAGGTGATAGTCAAACCTGGGTGATGGAATGTGGGACCAGACCACCTGTCAAGGATCTCTATATGATCAGCTGCCAGATGCTAATCTTTTTAGGGTAGAAGCCATCCCAGAGTACCCATATCAGATCGCGACCTAACTAACCATAGGATAGTGCCCAAAGAAATATACCGCAGTATAGAAGAAACACCTAGTAGTCCGAGCCGCAGAATACCAGCTCATTGCAGGACACTTGTAAAAAATGGGGTTGGACCAGATCTTACGAATATGTGTCCTAGACCATGAGAGGGAGGCCGTACTATGGGAGTGCCACTTTGGAGTTGTGGGAGGACACGTAGGAGCTAAACCGACGGCTAGAAAATTACTACATGTGGGCTTATGATGGCCGACAGTACACATTGACAGTAAGGAGTTTGTAAATAAATGTGATGTTTGTTAGAGAATAGGACGTCCATTGCATAGAGACGAGCTTCCACTACACCCAGTAAAAGCACTACAACCATTCGAGAAATGGTTCATTGATTTTATAGGCCCGATTGCACCTCTGGTAAGAAACTCGCAGGCCTGGTATATCATCACCGCAACCGACTATTTGAAAAGATTGGCAAAGGCAATGTCGGTGAAGGACGGCATAGCCAACACAGTGGCACGGTTCATATTTGAAAACATAATTAGCTGATTTGGCTACCCAAAAAGTCTGACCAGTGATCAGGGTACGCATCTTGTCAATGCTACCATTAAATCCCTGCTCGAAATACTCGTGGTACAACATCACAAGACCAACGTCTACCACCCACAAGCTAATGGCACGGTAGAGGGATTCAACAAAATCCTCGAAAAGGGATTAACAAAAATCTGCAACACTTAATGAGACGACTGGGACAAACATATACCAGCAACTCTATGGGCATACTGGACGAATGTCAAGAGGCTCAATAAGCAAACGTCGTTCCAACTCGTGTACGGAAGAGAGGCCATAGTACTAGTAGATTTTGCAATACCTAGCCTCCTAATCGCAACCTCACTCTAGCTATCAAAGGAAGAATCCCTGAAGGACAGATTATAGGAGCTGCAAGTGCTGGAAGAAGATAGGTTTTTAGCAGAATTCCACCAAACTGTCCAAAAGGAAAGACAAAAAGCGTGGCACAACTACCACATCAAACAAAAAACTTTCAAGGTTGGTGGAAAAGTTTTATTATATGATAGAAGGTACCAAAATTTTCCAGGGAAAATGAAAATGCATTGTCTAGGACTGTATCATGTAATCGAAATCAAAGAGTCTGGAGCAGTGCGCTTAGCACAGCTACATGGAAAAATACTGCCAGGATGGGTGAACGGCACATGCCTCAAACCCTACCACAAGTAAGTTCTACACTGTTTTTTTGAAATAAGCTCTCACAATAAAGAGAAGTCAATAGGGTAGAGTAGGCTAGACTAGATCGAGTCAATAACTCTCTCGCACCCAAGAAGAGCTTAGATAGGATTCCCAATAAAGATACTTTTTCGCATAAGAAAAATTCACTGTTGCATTGCGGAGACCGCAATGCAACTGATTGTGGTCAGGGGGGGATCAGGTCCAACTTGTCAGCGATGTTAGAAGAAAAAGCGTGTCGAGCATCATTCCATAATTATTACTCATAGTACCCATGTCAGTCCGTAGGATTACCGAGATTTGAAAAATAATTTCCATAATTAGAATCACCCATACTGCAATAAATTTTCCATAATAAGCCATAACCATCACCTGTCACATCTACGAAAAACTTGGAACCACAGTGAGATTTTTCAGAACCCACCTCAGCCCAGTAACTAATCGTACGATTATAGCCGCTAGGAAAGGGAGGGAAAATTAATTAGTTATGGGGTCTTATCAACCTCATGCGTGTAGGTTACTTACATAACCTACACGACAAAAAGCGCGAGAATGTTGGAGAAGTCTGAGTTAGAATTAGAAACAACAAATGCAGCAAGGGAAACGTCGCTAAAGAAAGAACAAGGAAGGAGTCCAGAAGAAGGGATTTATAAGGAAAGAGGAGGAATAACACTGCAAGTGTATCAAAGGAGATCAAAGATGACCAGGGTAGCACCAAAAGTCGTTCAGCATGAGCTCGATGAGAGGATTCACAAGATGGAATCCCTAGTAGGCAAATACAAAAGTGCCTCATTGATTGATACTGACCTCACAGACTCTTTCCAATTCCCAGCAATGAAGAAACAAGTCTACATGGAGAATTATGCAACAGAGGCGAGACAACAAGCACAAAGAGTACTTCCAGAGTTCAGAGGTGTGCAAAAATCCACCATACTGAACCTACGGAACCTTATAGTGTTTGGCACTACGAGAGTTGCAATGCAATGCACTAAGTTTTTACTAAGCAGAATTCACAATGGGTCGCTCTGGCTGGGAAGAGATATCCCAATTCATGTTGAAGACATTCATAGATTGACTGGGTTGTCACAGGAGGGGAGAGATGTCTCTACAACTTTCCAGATGGTGTCCAAGAGAGCAAAGAAATCAGGGGACATGGACTACTACAAAAAGTATGAAACCAAGAGAGGGGGAAAAGGAGCTACGATAGACTTAATCAACAACCCGGTGATCAAGTTTGCATGTTACTTGATCGCAAGAAAAACAATGAGACATTATACAAAAGGGGAATGCACGCTAGACACTATCTCAGTTGCAGAGCATTGTCTCCATGGGGCACAGTTGAACTGGTGCTTGTTTCTACTTAATGAGTTCTTCAAAGCATGCGAGGAAAACTATAGGAGGGCCATGGGATTCATCTATGGGTACCTTGTCATGGCACTGGTCATGTGGAAATGGACATTTCTAGAAATAAGGCAACCACTAGAAGTGGTGCCAGGCCAACCACTCGCAATGAAGTTCACACCCTGGAAAACATCAGGGGACCCCAGCTCGAAGGAGGTGAATGAGGAGGCGTTCAAATTCTGGTACAGCCAGATGGTGGATGTCACGATGAGCCAACATCGAATTCCACGGACCCTGCTAGACAACTATGTGGTGAAAATATGCTTTTGGGTTAACCATAAGCAGACTTAAATTTAGCCTTCAAGATGAGACCGTTGAAATTCCAAATTGATGAGTGGACTTTTCATGTAGAGGTATGCTCCTGGCCCAGGGTAGCAATGGAGATCAGAAGCAGAGTGTACATCTACTCGTTCGATGGCATGCTTCCAGACCCATTGCTGGGAGAGACAACAAAGGAAGTGATGGCTACGATGTCGCGGCTAGAACTGACTCCAATCATCAAGCAGCTAAATACCAAGGTACAGAGCTTTAACCGGGTGGTCCAAACTTTAACTAATGATTCTCTTGCATTTCCTACTTTTACATAATTTCAGGCAGAATATGTTGCATCCTCTTCCATTCTAGTCCCCCTAGTCACCACCCTACCATTGGACTTGTTTACTTCACCACCAGTAGCAACCACAGCTCTAGCCAGGAAAATTAAAGCCTCAAAGCCACTTATAGCCAACCCTAAGGCTGCGAAGGTGAGACTCGCAATTTTCAGCCAAGTCGTTGATATGACAGGGGAAGATCAAACACAACTTATGGACACAGGGGTCCCAATCAGATAAGAGCTCATAATAGAACCCCAGACAACTCAGGAGATACCTCCCATAAACCCTTATTCTTTTCTCAACATCTGAATATGACCTCCTCACACTCACCAACCCTTAGTCACCACCTCATTCACTTCCAAAGATCACCCATCTTGCACACCCTCCACATCAGCCACCATATTTGACCCAGTCAAGGTTAAAAATAAAACAAAAGGAGATGCCAAGACCGAGGTTAACTTGGGTACAACAACAACAGCCGAGGTTAACCAAACCCTGGTTGGACCAGGTTCTTTTCAGGAACTTTTAAGGAAAGACACATATTTTGCTAAAGACATAACAACTCAAGCCAATGAGCCAAATCCATTCCAGTAGGCAAGGCTGATACTTCAACAAGTTCAACCCAATATAAGCATGGGTAACCCCAGTGGTCCAGTGCCACAACCTACTCAACTACAGTCAGCACAAGAGCACTCAGCAAGATCCATTTCCAATGGTCAGCCACTCCAAGAACGACAGCCAAATCAAGAAATCTCTAGAGCTGAAAGTGTGAAAACCTGGGGAATGACCCAATTGTATAATTTCATTAAGAAGGCAGTGCAGCAGGCAGAGGGGCTTCACATAGAACTTCAGAAGAGGTTCGAGCAGCAACAAGTACATATTATCACACTTACTGAAGAGCGCAAACAACTAAGAACAGAAAAGATCCAACTCCAAGCCCAACTCGATACAATGACCAAGGTCTTCCATGAACTCTGGCCCACAGTGATAGCCCACAATAATTAGATACCAAGTGACATGGCAGAGGAAGATGTATTCAGATGGTCCATTCATGTCCATGTGGCCTGTTTGAATCTCAACAGAGAAAACAAGGAGGTGAGGGAAGCATTAGAGGCTAGGCCTACGCTGATAGACCCGACCATAATTTACGCAAAGAAGATCACAGAGCGACAGACCCAGATCACTGGGATGCAGGAAATCCTGAGTACTACAGCCAAGGAGGCGTATGACCTACTGAAGGGTCTACACGAATGTTCCACCTCTCACACTTTAAAGTCACAATCAATTTTAGCAAAGCTACAACAACTATCCAAATAGATTAAGGAGGCCATAGACCTGGACGAACTCGACTAATTGTATTCTCGAGCAGAGGAGCTTGAAGTCCAAATACAATAGATTAAGGAACATTCAGCCACGCCCAAACAAGCCCTACGAGAGCTCAGGTAGCCGATGAAGACCACGACACAAGCAATATAGAAAATGGCTGCCGAGGCCAATGTTCAGATCTCAAACGTCTTCGGTGGTCTACCGACCATCATGGGAGAAAATTAGGTCACCCATATCACAAAAGAAATGGACCTACTTATGCAAGGATGGCAACAAATCATTGACAACTTCTGAGAGCTAAAAGCTTCCACACTAAAAAAGGTCCCAAATTTTTGGCCCTTGTTTGGGCATGCAAAGGAAAAGGAGCAGACATAATGGGCCAAAAAGTCAAGCAGACCAATGGAAATCGAGGTGACAAGAAACAATTGACTCGGGACGATTCAATAGGATGTGGTCGAGGCCCGTTGGGGTGCTTTTTTTGAAATTAAACAGTTTTGTGTTGTGGAGAATAGGTGGCGGAGTGCAACCACAGTAGACAAAGAGCTTTCATGGTTGCAAAGAGGTGAAGGGAAAGTGGGGTGGATGTTGCGTAAGTGGGTACATATGGCAAAGGGAAGCGACAGAAGACAATCAGTGGGATTCCCAGTAATTAGGGAAAGCAACAAACAACCAAGCGGAAAAGAAGGAAGAACTGTCAATCTCTCTATCAATGGAACAAATAGGCAGCCAATCAGTCGAAATAGGAGGTTGGCTCAGTAGGGATCAGAGAGCAAGAGCTGTAGGAGAGCTCTGTTCATGTTGTTCTATTCTCTCTCTCTTATCATTCTATTCTGTCCTATATATTGTACTGCGACTATAGTCAGTTCTGCCAGGCACACTTTGAGGAGTGTTGTAATAGTATTTTGTTTATAATGCATCACTTTCTAATATAAGGCTATTGTTCTGAGTCCTGTCTTGTGTTATGGTTTAGTGGGATCTACGGCTATTTTGAATTTTGTTTTGTCATTCTGATCAAGTTCATGAGTATTGTTATCTGTCTGGTATTTAAACTTAATCGAAGTACTTAAGCTATGGATGGTTTGCGCATTTACCATGCTTGAATGATACCTAACCCAATCCCAGCCTTAGTAAGGTCGCGACATGCCTCGGGTGAGACACTCTATTCCTTGGAGCAGGGTGAAAATGTTGGTGTTGTGCTAGACTACTCTGGTAACCTTTGTTGGCCACCTTTCTGAACCTGGGTCTCCCCCTGAGACCTATTTTCTTGCCAACACCTGATGCGTAGTTGTTTTCTATCAAGGTTACAAATGAGATTTTCCTAGATATCATTCAGTTTCTCTTAACAATAATCATGCCTTGGGAATACACTACGTAGTAGAATAAGGAGTTGGTTGTAAGGGTGACAGACTTTTACCCTAATTATATGGCACTTGTATAAAATGGGGGTTAATGAAATTTTACAAATATATGTTCCTAAGTATGAACGACACATCATACTGGTTGAAGCACATGGCAGAATCACTGGAGGTCAGTACACAAAAGATTTTAGGCACCAGGTTATGGTGGCCTACGTTACATAAATATTCGAATCCATATTGTAGCACATACGACATTTGTTATAGGACTAGAAGATCATCACAAAGAGATGAAATGGCATTGCAACCCAAGTAACATTGCAATATTTTGGTAAATGGGTGATTGACTTTGTACGTCTAATCGATCCATCAGGAAAGAAGACAGGTGCACGGTACATTATTACTACAACTAATTAACTCATTCAGTGGGATGAGGCATAACCAATAAATAATTTCACTATGAACACGACAAAAATATTCATTTTTGAGCATATTGTGTCTCTGTTTGGTTCTCCGAAAATTTTGATGAGTGATCGAGGAAACACATTTCTTGAATAGAACTATCGAAGCCTTGAATAAATAATTCCAATTTTGTCACCACAAGATTACATCATACCACCCCCAGGTGAATGGAATAATAGAAGCTTTCAACAAATGTTTGAGAATGCGTTAACAAAAGTATGCAATGTTAACAAAAATGACTAGGATCTGCACATTCATGTTGTATTATGGGCCTACCAAACTACCTGTAAGAACATGATAGGCCAAACCCCCTTCTGACTAGTTTATGCCTAGGAAGCATTGATTCCAATGGAGTATATTTTCTGCATTCTTCACATCGTAACAGTGATGAATATGGAAAACAACGAAATTATGGAGTAAATGTTGACACAATTGCTCGAGTTAGAAGAAGATCGATTCATCATTGAATTTCATCAGCGGGTTCAAAAAGAATGAGAGAATGCATGGCATAATTGACATATTAAGAGAAATAATTTCAAATATGGGGATCTAGTTTTGTTGTGTAACAATAAGTTTAAAAAATTACCAGGAAATTTGTAAATGAACTAGCTAGGCCTGTATATTGTTCGCGAGGTGACAGAAGGAGGCGCATTCCAGCTCACCAAACTTATTATTGTTCCCTAGTTTTATTAATGGTAGTCGCTTAAATTTATACAAGGATGAATTCATCCCTGATATTTCACATTGAATCTATGTCTCTGTAGAGTCTTGATGCTCCGTGAAACTAGTCAGAGGCATGTGACTTTAGCTGGGTTGCAAAAACAAGCGAGCATGAATAAAGCGAGTGTGCATCAAGCGAGTGTGGCTCAAGCAAGAAAGATTCCAGAATGTGGCAAAAAAGTAGTGTGCTGAATAATTTCCACAGTTGAAGGATGCCTTGAGCGACATCAAAGTGAAGATCGATAGCGCACCACCATTGTGACTCAGGACGAGTCACATTTTTGTTCTGAGGGCCTATTAGAGTTGGGATCCCCCACAAAGTAAAGACTCCACAGATCGAGGAGTGAAGAACGCAACGTGAAGTGTATTTTTTGTCTTAGGGGCTTTGGGGCAGGTCAACGCATCTTATTATGTAATGGGATGGGATATTTTGTGAACGTTGGACTCTGCCCATGGTTTTGGACCATGGTATTGTAAATGCCAAACCTATATAAGGAGTCTAGATAGAAGTCATAGAGAAAAAGGTATAAGTTGAATGATGCATTTAGATGTAAGATTTCTTTGAGTCAGAGTCTATTTTGCGTTAGAGGAAAATGCTCCTGCAGCTGTGTGTGCAGAGACCTTAGAAATTCTACAACTATGTGTGTATACCCCTGCAGCTGTGTTTGTAGGGTCGAAAATGGATGTATAAGAAGGATCTTGTTGTTAATGAAAGAAATATTGAGAAATATCTGATTTATATTGATGTGTTTTTCTTTTACTTATTGTTTCTAAATATTTACACATGAAAAAGGATTTGATATATATATGAGTAGCGTAGTATTGTGTATGATTATTTACCTTGTTTGATGTACGAATAAGAAAGATAGCACAACCTATGATTAAGTTCAATAAATGTGTTGAACCTCACTATTATTACTGATAGATTTAGAATGTGAAGCTCTATTAAGCATGAAAAGCCCTAAATCCATAGTTCAGTGCCCCTCTGGATGAAAAAACCTAGTTCTCGCATCCCCCTATATTGCCTCGGGTGAAACTTTGGTCTATGCAAGAATATCGTTGCTGAAAGGGTTGGTAATAGTGGGTTTTTTTGGACTCCGCAATCACTTTGAACATTGGTCTAAGCTCCATTAATACAACACCCTCTCCCTTCAGGAAGAAATATGGATGATGATATTAAGCTACCTGTTTTCAAAGGAAATAGATTGGAGGATCCAAAACAATTTTTGTTTTTATGTAAATCTGTATAGACAATGAAATAGATCAACGATGATAATGTAAATAAAGTGCAACTCATTATGACACTGTGAGATAGATAATTGACATTGGTAAGAGATTTTATGAAGACGAAGTTTGAGTCACAGTGCATCACCGAGTTGAAGGAGATAAAAAAAAGAACCTACTGAGTATGTTTGGGAGTTTGATCATATATTTAAGTTGTTAATATTGGACCAGGTAAGATTCGACATAGCTCCGCAGCAACATCAAGAATGGTTTATAGTTGCGTTATTTCCACATATCAGATTTCCATTGATGCAACAAAATATAGGAACCTAAGTTGAAGTCATAGAGATTTCGATGAATTTGGAAGCTTCACCTATAGAACATAATAATGCATGCATGCAATAGATTCAAAATCATCTGGAAAACCTAAACATTTAGATACAATACATCAAGAAAATAAATTAATTTAGAGAATAAGTATGGTGTATGAAGTGTATATTAGAGGGAAATTCTAAAGAAGAGTTCCCTATATTTAGAGATTACATGGTTGGTGGAGCACCTAATCCCTTTAATGCAGGATCTAGAATGTGGTGTGAAATATATAAGGCTAGAGGCCAACATCAGTTAGAATAATGTTACTTGTTACATAAGTATGTAGAGACTCCATGGAATCTATATTGAATTTTTTTTAAATGAGTAGGACATGATGAGAATAATTATCAGGATTATGACCTAATGATGGAGTGTAGTGTTGACACTTATAGAATGTAAGTAGAAGAGCATGGAAATGAGGGAAATAGACAATGAGGTGGTCAAGCAGGTTACCAAGGAACATGTTGAGGTGGTGGAGTTGGTCGAGGAAGTGGAAAGATCATTTGCTATAACTGTGACCAGGAAGATCATTTTGCGAGAGACTGTCTGAACCCCATAACGACATGTAAGTACTAAAAAAAATATGACCATGTAATTGAAGAATATCATGTACTTATGAAAAATATGCAAGAAAATATGAATCAACAGCCAACACAGAATATTCAAATGATGATTGTTGAAAGGAGGACCGACGAACCTCGATTTAGTATTGTCACTAGAAGTGGAGTTGCGACCAGTAGTGATAAGGAAGATGAAAAGAAATAATATGAAAGAGCATGGGTTAGAAATATTGTTGAGAAATATCCTTTTTTTATATTCAGAAAGAAAAAGAAGTATTTATGGAATAAAAGAGAATTTTTATGGATGTTGGAGCTTCGACCTCTGGTGCATAGTCAAAGCGCAATAAGATAATTAATTGCAATGTGTCATCAACTCCAACACAATACCGAGCTCCGACATAGGATTAAGCTTCGACGCAAGACTAGGAGTCAGAAAATAAAGTAATTATTTTAAATTATTTTCTACAGACTGGTATGTAATTATTAAGGGATCAAAAGGTTGTATAAGGGCTCCAGGAGTTGATAGATTCTTGTGCATCAAAATAAAAATCGTGAAGTGAGATGCACGTAGTCAATAACTTGCATCAATAGAAGAGAATCAGATGAGAAATGAGGCTTAGTGTGTAGATAGGAGAGGATGAGATGGATCAATTTATTCTATAATATCCCCAAATGGGATATTTTCCTAAATTTGCATAAATTAATATAAACCCCGAATTATGCCATAAATCAACATGTATTTTTAACAGAAGATTGCCATATAAAATAAAAATATAATTTCATGCAAATCCATAACTCCATAATGCAGAAAATAACTTCAGATTTATTATAATATACTGGGGTTACATGCTGAAATGAAAGATATCTAAGATAATTGAAATACAACTGGCCTCAAGAAAATCTGTTGCACTGCTACATCGTGATGGCCTCCAAAATTGAACTGTTTCACTCTCCCTCCTGCAACAGCTACCACGAAATCCATTGCAACACCTGTTGAAGATCTAAGTGATCCTCACTCCAATATCTCTAAATCTCTGTGAAACTTTTGAATGAAATCTCATCAAAGAGAGTTGGGTTTCTATCCAACACTCACAAATCACTTGAGGGTTTCCATCTTGGGGCTACGACTGAAGTAGAGAGCCACGTCTCAAACCTCTCATACAAGAAAATGACATGATAAAAATATATCCCTCAATGGACTCCTCCCTTTCTTTTATAGATCTCTTGGAGCCTTCTAGAGGATTATTTTATTCATGGTGCACTTTTCCCTCTTATTAAAATATTCCCTTTTAATGCAGAAAAGAGTAAATCGGCTACCATGTCTACTATGGTAACTGAAACTCATGCCCAACCATCCCATCATGTAGGTATCCTTGTCTTGATTCCAATGAGCTATTAAAACAAGGTGTTCCATCATGTATTCCTCATAGAATGCCACCTAGAGCATAATCAGTTGAGTTAAGCCCACAAATAACTCAAAATTTTGAAAGTTGTCGGAATGCACCGGAACGAAAGCCAAACTACTCGGATGATGGAATATATCAAGAAAGTGCCACCAAACACCATGGAAACTCATCAAAACTCCTCCAAAAATCCCCCGATCTTGCTAATAGTACTAATCTGTACCTGTGACCTGTCTACTCCTAATTCTGGAAGTCCAACCTAACCCTGTCATAGGTGACACCAAAAAAGGGAATAGTATAGACCTTCTGCCCCAAGATTTCTTTCCCTCAAGAAATAAAAATATGTGGGCCACTCTATTGGCCTGATGCAACTGAGACCCAATGCTTGGATCCCATACAATCCTCCTGGTGCTACTATGTGCCTATGTCAAGCCACTCGGAATAGACCCCTCAATTCCAGGATCCCAAACTAATCTCTTACTATACCTGTCATCAAACAATCCTCCTAGATCCCCATGCCATGATGGACAATCATCGCCCAAGTCCCATGGCTCAGACTATGCACTGCCTCTGCCTAAAACTAATGCTCTAACAGGTGAAGATCACATCTCCTACTGCGTTGTACCTATGATGGTGTAAGCTGCCCCGCCAACTGTGTACCAACTCATCACCTCTCTCCAATCCGACCCCTGACTAAATCAAATATTGGTCCTTCTCTCCTGAAATCGGGATGGGATGCTGAAGAAATGTCAATCTATGCCCCACTGCCAACTGGAATCTGTATCATATGTCATGTCTAAGGGCCCCTACTCTATTGTGCTCCCTACGAATAATATCGTACCATCAAGAGGGTACCAACTCATGATCTTTCCAATCCATACTAGAAGAAGAATCCAATGTAGCAACAACTGCATACGTAACACACCTGAAGTGTTGTCACTAGCCCGTAATCAACTCACACTCCTTTGCCCTTTCTTCCAACAAAATTTTCCTATAGAAGCAATCCCCTCTCTCTATAATGGGCCAAAGTGGGCAAGATATGCTGAAAGCCCCATCGATGTACTCCTAGAGAGTGCTACTCACTGAAAGTACTACAGATCTGCCGACTGCATGTAAATTTATCTACACCTCATCAATGTGTTGACAAAAAGATGGATGCTCCACCATCTCCAACAACTTTTTTCCTCTCCTGATCAGGAATGTAATGCTCTGGCTGTCCACTAGCCCTCTGCAAAACTATCCCATTAACCTCCACCATCTCCAGAGGATATGGATCTGCAACTCATGTCCCATACTTGATGTCTGTGTTGTTATCCTTCTATATTTTACATAATTCACTAGGTGACTGTGGATTTTCTACAAGAAACTAAAGATAGCATAATTTTCCTATCAACTATCTTTAGAATATCATTGCCTTCATTATCCTAAACAAAACTATTTCACTATTTCTCATCACTGCCCCTTTCAAAAAACACCTTGCTGCTCTTAAAGGAATTCATTTTGGGCCTGTTTACCTCATTTTCACTCTTCCTCCCTACCCACGCTCTCATTCACTTTTTTTCCCTTCTAAAAACCCATTTCCTCCACTAAAAAACCATTTAAAAAAAAACCCCTTTCCTTTATCACTTCCATCCATTTTTCGAAACAATGTAAAAGACCCTCTTTTGCATTGTTTTAATTGAAATATTTAAACTATCGGGCCCTTTTGCTTTTATACATATTAAAACCTTGTTTTTTATGTATAAACCTGAACTCTTTGGTTTTATTAACCCGACTCTATATCAACGTTTAAACCCTCTATTTAAATGTTTTTAGCCACCTCACCTAAAACCCCTCACTCCCTCGCACTCACATGACCCTAACCCCACCCATCTTCATAAACCCCCGCACATAATTTAAGAACCCCTCATAAACCCTTTCTTTCTACTTTATAAAAAAGCGCATCTACTTGATTTTTATAGACCCTGGGCCATGCTTTTCCTCAAAACCTATGCTCCAAAAAAATTTAGACACTTGTCTGCCTGGGCCTTCCCTCTCTACCTTCCCGCCGCTCCACATCGCGTAATCACTATCGATCTCCACCTTCGAGATCTGATGGCCCTGATTGAATATCACAAATCTAATTGCACCCACGTTAACCAAACACTGACCACGTGATATGGGCAGTTTTTCCCTGCCACGTGTCACTCGATGAACCGTATCGCACTCCTGCCCCGAAAACCATTACCACCTCCTCTATTGTACGAAAACCACTTCCCAGTTTTCGAAAACCATTTATCCCTCCATGCCAAAATTCAATTTCTCCCACTTTCGTTCAAATTCCCTACTAGTTCCACCTGTCGAACCTAACCTTGAACACCTTTCTATGCCCTCCGACAGGCCAAAAACCTAAGAAAAAATAGTAAACCCTCTCCACATGGTTTTAAAGACTAATTGTTTGTTCAATGTGCAGGTCTAATGGTGGAAAAGGAAAATAAATTCATTCTAGTGGTTTATAAATGATGGAAGAAGATCTTTTTGATGATTCAGAGATTTAATTTAAAATTAAAGAGACCAAAGGCTCTGTATCGAACTTAATCATCGTTGAAGCATTAACATCGATGAATATTTAACCCTCTAGCACAAAAGCAATGCATTCTTGCACCAAAAACATAGAAAAACAAAGGCACAGTAAGGAGAGAGATAGTCAAAGGACTGTAACAAAGAAAAAGGCAAGGATTAGCGAATAAAGAAGAATAAAGAAAAAGGATAGTGAGAAAGACAGATAAAGGATAAATCATAGTTTAAATACTTAAAGTAGAGTTTCAAAGATAAAACTAAGGCAGATTAAACCCAAAACCAATTTGAATGACTCAGATCACATCAGTTACTTCTTCAAGAGATATTTTGCCACCAACAACCCTCTTTTGCCAATAAAGCATCAAACAGCTATTACACCTAGTGGGAGATATTTTCCATCTACCAGCATTATTGCAAAGTTATTAAAAATCCTTAAAGTAAAACATTTGACATAAATTAACTCAGAAGTTAAGATAGGAGTTATTATTTTAGATAAATAGCTTCAGATATTTTTGCCTTGGGCCTTGCATGGTCTCAAAGGTCAAAAACACATTAACTCTGTAACAAATGACATATAAAACCTAGTTTAGTAGCACCTCCTCATTTTGCAGATAAATACTACATTTGATCTCATTTTAGTGTTGGTTTCTTAGTTAAATTTAAGGTTTGAAGAGTTGTTGAGCTAGTTGAGGAATGCTAGGCTGGATATGAGAAAGGTCTGAGTTGCAGAGAGCTATTGTACATGGAGTATGTAACTGGTTTGAACATCAATAATACAAGCACGTTCATATGATCCTTGAGCTATGTTAATGGTGATTTTTTCCTTCTTTCTCATTGTTTTTATCATGTTTTACATTCTGTCCATATTCTCTGATAATGAACAGAAATTTTAGAGTATGATATGTTGTATTAACACCCTATTTCTATCTACTTTCTTTATCTTTATGTTTTCTTCTGCAAGGTCTGATTGGAGAATTCTTAATTTCTCTCCAGTTTTAATTAACCTGTTGTTTTGAAAAGAATTCAATAGAGTCAAGACAAAGAAGTATATGGTAAGCCTTGTCCTTTGGTATTGCTTGAGATATTGTTTTTTAAGACCTTTCTTTGAAGTATTCTTAGTAGATTCTAAACCAAAGAAGTCTATGGTATGCCCTGTCCTCTAGCCTGCCTCAAAATGTTTCTTTGAAGGTCCTTTTGAGTGTTGAGTTAAGGAAGATATATTTTCTGTTTGATATTTGGTTGCTCTCACTTTTATCTTATATGTTTTCTTTGTCTGAAAGTAATTCTTGAAATTGCTAGATTGTTGTCTTAAATGCTTGCTTAATAAAAGTTTGGCCAAATAAGTCTATGGTATGCCCCATCCTTTGGTTTCCTTCAAACAGTTACCTAAGAGGATTTTATTGTCTAAGTAGAGTTAGAATATTCTTAACTGACTATAGATTTGTTGCCTTCACAACTTATTATTGTTTCATATCACAATCTAATCTAAAAGATCCACTTGATATAGTTAGCTTGTCCTATGAAAACCCTTGCAGAGTTGATGAAAAATTAAATCCTTTTATGACTCCATAGCCCAATGGATTAATGTTTTCTCATAGTCTATCTTTTCAGCTGAAACATTCCCTTAATTATTCCCACCTTTGATCTCTCAATTAACCATTCAATCAACCAAAACCAACAACTCCTTAGAACTTCATAACTAGCCTAGTATCTTAAACAAAAGCATAAAGAAATATCATTTGAAAATGCTTATATAGAGATATACCTCTCTGAATCCAGGAGGGCTAGATCCTAAGATTCCAAAGTGTTTATGATGTGGCCCCTGCAATTCTTGTTCGTACCAATATTGCAAATCACAGGGAGCCAACATAGTGATGACCATACTGGAGAAATACTGAGTAATAGATATCTTCAAAAACTCATAATACCCCATTTTAAAAACTTATATGCATCAAGTGTTAGCCAAGAATGGTTCCTGGTTGTTGATGGTGGACAACAGCCAGCCATAAAACAAGTAAAAATCCTCAATCTGGTGACTCCACTGGTTTTCAGTAGGCCTGCTGACTCCACTGGTTTTCCATTAGAATCCACTAGGAAACTTATTTCATCTCAAAACATCACAAAAACCTAGTTAATAAACTTTTTTGGATTAATCTTTTCTTGTTGCAGATTGGTTTTTTCTTTAAGACTGTCATAAACTCTAAACCTTTCTGATTCTTGGATCTAATGAATGGCTTATAGAAAAATCTATACTAGATCCTATCCTGACCCAAAGCCTCCTGCAATAGTTGACAATCCTGAAAACATCCTTAGGAAGTCTCCTAGTTCCAAAAGTCCAACTCTTAGCAGACCTATCCACAAAGCAAGTTTTGTCCCTGAAAACCTCACAGCCTTGCAAGATACCCAATTTGACTTACACCATAGAGAAACCTATTTAGGACTAATTCTCAAAGTGGGATAGACCAGATAGACCTTGATCCTATAAAATTATAGCAGGGTCTTAGTAGAGAAGCCTCCCCTTCCACTCCTCCTGATTTTCAGCTTCTCCAAAACTTTGGCTTCTTTTATTCCAAGTCTGCTCAAAATCAGTTCACTGGTCCAAGTACTTCTACCACCCCCATTCATACATCCACTATGCAAACCACTCCACTTCATCCTCCACCTCCTCTCAAGAACTCTCCTCTTGGAAATTTTCCTTGGGTTCCTTTACCTCAAATCATGAAAGCATGGTTTTCCCCTTTAGTGTTACCCCAACCTTTACTGCCTATGCCACAAGACTACAATAAAAAATCCCTCACTTTACTAGAGCTGAATATAACACTACTCAATAGCATGTAGACAAGATGAATGATGTATTTGACTACCAAGAGATAGAGGAGGATACCATCAAAATGAGAATGTTTGCCCAAAGTCTAGGAGGAGAAGCAAATAAATGGTTCAAAAACTTAACTCCTAACAACATTCATGATCTCCCTTCCCTTTATCAAACATTAATAAAAAAGTGGGAGATTAAGAAAAATCCTCCCCAAATCCTCTCAGAGTATAAAAACCTTAAGAGAAATGTAAGGGAAAGTGTCCAAGACTACTGCACTAGGTTCAATAGTGTATATAATGCACTCCCACCTCACATGAAACCCCCACAGGGCCTAGCATTGATAAAATTTCTAGAAGGCTTTGATTTAGAGATGGCCTACCAATTGAGAGAAAGGGATCCCCTAACCTTAGAAGACATGTAAAGGGGAGTTGTGACCGTAGAAGCCAATCTAATTGAGAAGAGAGCTAGAATGAGGTCATAGAAGAAGGTTACTTACAAATAAGAAGCTGGACCCTCCACAACTGATGCTCAAATTGATAGCCTAGTTAGGACAATGGAAAGGATGATGGAGTGAATAAACATTGTATAAATTTGAATAATAGCTCAATTATTCACCGATATTATCCTGATTACACACTATTTAAGCTTCATGCATAATACATAACCTCTTCTACAATTGATCATCAATATGCGGAAATAGAAAGCAGTTGCATGCGCTCATTAAAACATAATCAAGCACACATATCAACACAGGATGTAATGGGGAAAGCAATAGCTGAAAACCCCCAACTATCTGTATATTATAATGATAGAGAACATGTAACAATACATAGCACAAAGCTCTCATAGCTCTCAGCACTATCTCAATGCTACACACAAAACTAGTTTTGAAGATGAACAAGTCACAGGTTCAAATCTCCTCCACAAGTCTTCCTGCCTCTACTGCGCAATCCAAGTTGATTAATGATGAGATCCAAGTTCAAATCTCACTATCTCCAACTGTGCAATCCTCATTGGCAATCTCCATCAATGTGTGTGCAAATCTCATGCACAGCCAATAGTCACAACTAATAGTAGACTCACCCTTTCACCCACCTCTAACACTGGTCTCCACTGAACTGTCCATGCATTGCAGTTAAATGATGTGTTATTTAGTTGATTTATGAGTTAATAATTAGTGAATTAATTAATAATTAATTCACACCACTCATCACTAGTGTATTTTTTAGTTAGACTAAATACAACTAGTTCAACTAAGTTAAACCGAACACAACTCCACCAACTGTCTCATCAACTCCACCAAACTCTACCACATGAGTTCTAACTAAAGTCAACCATGCAATAGCTCAACTAACCCTTAGGAAAAGCGTATTTCCTTCTGTCAGCTGCATGTGCCACATCCAAGCATCAAACTGAAGTGCTCCAAGAGGATAATATAATGTTTATAGTCTAAATATTATTAAGGGTTAATAATATTTGACTGTTCTATTTTTAGCCCGGCAGTCTAAAAATAGAAACCGCCCAATGTCTAAAAATATAGGTCCATATATTTTTACCAACTCAACCAATCATTCATAAATAGCATTCTACAACTCATAGACCATGATCCATATGTCTAAAAATAGACATAGTCTAAAGATAGACTTTGCGCCAAAAATAGCCTGCGAGCCCACTTAGTGAAGGCGACTTCATTTCACTAAGCTCCATTATCTTGTTGCATTTTCAACACTCCCTCTCAACAAGATATGGATTATCTGCAACCCCTATCCTGCCTCTGTGGTATTCTAATTTTCTCCTGGTGAGCGCCTTCGTCAAGATTTTAGCATCCTGATCCTCCGTGGGAATATATGAAAGTAACATGATTCTCTGCTGCACACAATCTCTGATATGATGGTACCTGATGTCGATGTGTTTGGATCTATCATGAAATACTGGATTAGCCAAGAGTTTAATGCAACTCTGGTTATCACAATAAATCACAGTAGGCTCCAAGTGTGACCCGAACAATCCGACCAGGATTTTCCTCATCCATATAGCCTCGCATGCAGCCAAGCTTGCCGCCATATACTCGCCCCTTGTCGAACCGAGGCCACGGATCTCTCCGTTCCTACCGTACCAAGAAAACCGGCCACCCGATACCGAAGATCCCTCCATATTTTCTCTTCGTCCGTTGGGCTCCCCTACCCAATCCGCATCCGTGAAGCCACAGCTCACCTCATCCCTCCCGTCTGCATTCTCACAAGCCATATCCCGACAGCTCACATAAACACAATACATGCTTGCCTGCCTTCCAGAAGAGCTTGGTAGGCTTAACCATAGCTTTCAAAAGCTGGTTAACAGCATAGCATATATCGGGTCGTGTATTGACCAGATACATAAGCGACCCCACCAACTGTCGATAAACAGTGGCATTCACTACCTCCGCTGAAGTAGCATCCTCCTTCCTCCAACCTCCAGGCAGAGGAGTATCAACAGGCTTGCAGCCATGCATGTTGAACTTCTTTAATATCTCCCGAGCATACTTACCTTGAGAAACAAACATTCCACCATTGCGCTGCCAAATTTCCAATCCTAGGAAATAATGAAGGAGGCCCAAGTCCTTCATATCAAACTCTCTAGCAAGATCCTCCTTGCATGAAAGTATCAACAGCTCATCACCCATCAAAATCAGATCATCTACATACAATACAATGATCAGCAACTTCCCCTCCACCAAAATCTGGTACAAGTTAGGATCCGCCTCACTCTTGGAGAATCCAAGTCCGTTGAAATAACTGTCTATCCGTGTGTACCAAGCACGAGGTGCTTGTTTCAACCCGTACAGTGCTCTCTTGAGTCTGCACACATGCGACTCACTGCTGAAGATCTCGAAACCTTCGGGCTGCTCTATGTACACCCCCTCCTCAATGACTCCGTTGAGGAACGCAGTCTACACATCCATCTGATGGATGTGCCACCCCATCTGCGCTGAGAGAGCTAGGATCGTCCGTATGGAAGAATACTCGCGAGCAGGTGCAAGAATTTCCTCGTTAATCGAGACCCTCCCATATAGCCTCTGCACAAAGCTGAATTTCATCCTCTTCCACACTCTCGTCACCCACCTCGCTTCACTTTGTAGATCCATCTCGAACCCACCACTGATTTCCCCTCCGGTCTCGAGACAATCTCCCATGCACTGTTTCTGACAATCGAATCATACTCTTCCACCATGGCATCTACCCATGCAGAATCCTCCACAGCTTCCTCGAAAGAGGATGGATCTGTCACGATACACTTGTTCACAAGAGCCATGTATCTAGTATACCGGTCAGGTGACTGTCTTTGTCTGCACCGTGATGTAGATGCTCCTACAACCTTCTCTGCATCTTGAGCTAGTCGCTCAGCTTCTGTAGTGCGCTTTCGCCCTCTGATGGTTGGTGCTGCATGAGTGGTCTCTTCCACTCCATGAACCTCCTCTTGTGGCTGATCCACATCCTGAGGCTCATCCTTAGGAACTAATAGCTCCTCATCTACATGAAAGTGTGGCTCCCTCTCAAGAGAACACTTCATGGCTTTCTCCTCATGAAATTTGATATCCCTTCGCACAACAGTCTTCCGACTGTCTAGCAAATACACACGATAGTTGTGGGGTGTTTCTATGTACCCCACAAATATCCCAACCTCTATGGTTAGCTCCAGCTTCTTCCTCGCATCCTTCGTCACATGAATGTAAACAGGTCAGCCAAAAATCTTCAAATGAGAAAGGTCAGTCTCACTGCAAAATGCCTCTAGTGTACTCATGCCAAGTATCTGTGAGGACAACTGCATTTGCACATATACCGGCAGATTGAAATGCCTCCACCCAGCTATGAAGGGGTAGGCCCTGATCATGCAACATCGCCCGTGCAGCACCCACGATCATTCTGTTCTTCCGCTCAGCAACCCCATTCTGTTGTGGGTTATGGGGTGCTATGAGCTCTCTCCGAATTCCTTCTCCGTTGCAAAAGTCCTTGAATTCAGCAGAGATGAATTCACCACCATTGTCACTCCTATGAGCCTTCACATGCTTCCCTGATTCCTTCTCAACCAGCACCTTGAACTCATAGAACTTTGAGTATGTCTCGCTCTTCTTCTGCATGAAGAAGATCCAACACTTCTGAGAAAAATCATCAACAAAGATCACATAGTACCTGTGCTTTGCTGTCGAAGCTACTGAGAAAGGTCCACACACGTCTGTGTGAATTCTCTCAAGGATTGTCGTGGCGCAACTATCCTTCTCGTGAAAGGTGGCTTTCACAAATTTTCCCAAGGTACACCCCTTGCACTGATCTGACTGCGCAAGAGTGCCCTTAGGAAGCCCAGTACAAAACTGCTGCAGTATCTTCAAAGCTCCATGGTGAAGGTGGCCCAATATCTGGTGCCACAGCTCGCCATCATCCCGGATCACCACTCCTTCTGCCTTACATGCCATTGCTACGTAGCCATCTACTTGCAACTGATAAAGGTTCTTGATTCGTACCCCTATCTTCCGTGTTTCTCTAGTTGTCTTACTGCGCAGGAAAGCCTTTCCTTCGCTGAAGACAACATCATACCCCTTGTCTTCTAACATCGTCATAGAGATTAGATTCTTCTTCAATCCTGGAACATGCATCACTTCCTTCAATACAAAGGGTTTACCAGACTCCCTCTCAAAGGAAATGGTACTGATACCAGTCGCACTGTATCTACCATCATCGACCATCTCGATGTGCACTCCAAGATCTTTCTCATCCAGATCTGAAAACAGATCTCGATCTCCATTCATGTGAAAAGACGCACCACTGTCTAAGAACCAAACTGATCCCATCACACTTGAGACCAAGCATGCGATTAGTAAAAAATCCAGCTCAAACTTTGAGGCTAAGGCCTCTCCCACTGCAGATCTAGCAGCATGCTTATTTTTCTTCTTCTGCGGAAAATTTGTGGCATAATGTCCATGTTGGTGACAGTGAAAGCACTTCACCTTGGACATGTCTTGCTTCTTGCCTTTCACACCGGAATGAGAAGCTTTCTTACTCTTCCCCTTCTTTTCTTTGGCAGCCAAAGCACAATTTTCTTCATCAGATGCCTTTGATGAAGGTCTGTCCTTGGTAGTCCGCCTTATCTCCTCTTGCATGAGATCCGACCAAAGTCGCTCCAATCCCGGCAATTTCTCCTGACCATTGACAGAGTCCTGATAGGAATTCCAACTCTTCGAAAGAACAAGGAGAGCCAGGTCCACCAAGTCATCCTCATCGACAGTCACCCCCACACTTCCTAGCTCATCCCTGCATTGGGTGAACTTCGTGAGGTACTTGGCGATACTGTCGCCTTTCTCCATCTTAATGTTTCTGAGTTTATCTTTGAGCACCAACTTCCTCCGGTCGCTCTTGCTTTGGAATAGATCTGTCAACACTTTCCACATCAAGTATGGAGAATCTTTTCCATGCAGGCTGGATACAATGTGATCCTTCACGCCCTCCAACAGAATCCTTCGACATTTCGCCATCTTCTTTTGCCAAGCTTCAACTTGAGCAAAGACCGCAGGCTGGGACCCCGCATCTAACCCCTTCAGCCCGTTATCATCTAATACCACCTCCATTCTTTCCTTCCATGCAACATAATTCGAACTTCCCTCAAGGGCATACTCCAGTTGCAATCCGTTGAAAGACATTTCAACTTTGGCACCAAGAAAACTGCTGCAAATTCGAATTCCAAATTCTGCTGCAAGTTCGAATTCCACCAGCTCAAAACTCAACCGCTTCCGATCTGTGAGAACAAACTATTTCTAGCACAGAGATTGACTATAGGGGCATTTACTGGATATATCACCTTTCAAAGAAAGGATGGATCCAGAGGCTACCTGGCCTGTTACAGACTCTGTCTACCGAAATAATTGTAATCACTGTAATAGATCCGATGATCAATCTCGCTCCGATACCATGTAGAAATTTGAATAATAGCTGAATTATTCACCGAGATTATCCTGATTACACACTATTTAAGCTTCATGCATAATACATAACCTCTTCTACAATTGATCATCAATATGTGGAAATAGAAAGCAGTCACATGCGCTCATTAAAACATAATCAATCACACATATCAACACAGTATGTAATGGGGAAAGCAATAGCTAAAAACCCCCAACTATCTGTATATTATAATGATAGAGAACATGTAACAATACATAGCACAAAGATCTCAGAGCTCTCAGCACTATCTCAATGCTACACACAAAACTAGTATGGAAAGTGAACAAGTCACAGGTTCAAATCTCCTCCACAAGTTTGCCTGCCTCTACTGCGAAATCCAAATTGATTAATGATGAGATCCAAATTCAAATCCCACTAGCTCCAACTGCGCAATCCCCATTGGAAATCTCCATCGATGTGTGTGCAAATCTCATGCACAGCCAATAGTCACAACTGATAGTAGACTCACCCTTTCACCCACCTCTAACACTGGTCTCCACTGAACTGCCCATGCATTGCAGTTAACTGATGTGTTCTTTAGTTGATTTATGAGTTAATATTTAGTGAATTAATTAATAATTAATTCACACCACTCATCACTAGTGTATTTGTTAGTTAGACTAAATACAACTAGTTCAACTAAGTTAAACAGAACACAACTCCACCAATTGTCTCATCAACTCCACCAAACTCTGCCACATGAGTTCTAACTGAAGTCAACCATGCAATAGCTCAAATAACCCTTAGGAAAAGCGTATTTCCTTCTGTTAGCTGCATGTGCCACATCCAAGCATCAAACTGAAGTGCTCCAAGAGGATAAGATAATGTTTATAGTCTAAATATTATTAAGGGTTAATAATATTTGACTGTTCTATTTTTAGCCCGACAGTCTAAAAATAGAAACTGCCCAATGTCTAAAAATAGAGGTCCATCTATTTTTACCAACTCGACCAATCATCCATAAATAGCATTTTGCAACTCATAGACCATGATCCATATGTCTAAAAATAGACTTTGCGCCAAAAATAGCCTGTGGGCCCACTTAGTGAAGGCGACTTCATTTCACTAAGCTCCATTATCTTGTTGCATTTTAAATAAACATGAATGAGAGAGCTTATCCCAGAGAAAATCAAGCAACTCCTCAAAACAAAATCCAAAATCAAAACAAAAACCAGAAATTTAGGAAAAACCCCCCTCAAATTAGACAAACAGGTCTTGATCAGGAAATCAGGCCTCCTTTCCAAGAAAACTATGTTGATGAAGATGAGGGGGTAATTGAAGAAATAGAAGAAAATCACATCAATTTAATGGGAGTAAACAATGAGAATATTGTTTTCATCACTGAGGAAGAACAAATCTTGTTTATACCCTATGAAGAAGACAACCTAGCATTTTAAGACAACAAACAAGGCTTTGAAAATTCCATCATGGAAGTACATAGAAAATATGACCTCAGAAGCAATAAAAACCAAGACACTCCCAAGAGAAGGACCTCTAAAATTTCTTCTAAGAACAATCCTAAAAATCTTTCCAAAAAGACAGCAGAAAACACTAATATAGTGGCCGAAAGTTCTGATAAAAACAGAGCAAAAAACAGCTAACCTAGTGGTAAACAAAGTGGTGACCAAAGTAGCACTAGCAACTCAGCTAGTGCTCCTAATAAAACTATTTTAACTGCTAATCATAATAAAATCTATAAAAATGAATTTTCTGTGAAAAAGGTGGCTAAAAGGGTTGATTTAAACATTTCCAAAACTCAGATACCTTTTAGTATAGAGAATGAAATTGCCAAGATTAAAATCTCTATCCATATTATTGAACTAGTCACATAAGATGTATATAAAACCCAACTCTTGAAAGCCTTAAACATAGGATAAAATTCTGATTCTGTCAATTTAAATGATGACAAACCTGAACTTTTGTTTGGACCAAAAGTAGAAGGGAAATTTCAATGAGGTGTTCCTCCATTTTATGTTAATTTAAAAATCCATGATAACATTTTGCATAATTCCATGTTAGACTCTGGTGCTTCACACAACCTTATGCCTAAAATGGTGATGGAAAGACTAGGCCTTGGGGTAACTAGACCATACAAATATTTATACTCTTTTGATTCCAGCAGAGTTAAGTGTCTAGGACTAATCAAAGATCTATGTGTCAACTTGGCACAAATACTAGCCAAGAGCCTAGTAATGGATATTGTAGTGGCTGATATACCTCCTAAATATGGCATGCTCCTTTCAAGATCATGGGGAGCTAAACTTCAAGGTACCCTCGAAATGGATATGACTTATGCTACCATGCCTGTCTTTATTCAACCAAGAAGACTATATAGGGAAACACACATGAAATATATGGTTAGCAGTCAAGAAAAACCAGATAAATTCCCTCTTTATTCCATCCACACAGACCTTGATTCATTTATCCTTTACAATGATGAAATTCTTAATGAACAAGTAATAAAAAATGAGCAAAAAAAAGTAGAGGAAGTGGATAAGGAGGGAAAACAATCAAAATATTTGTCTAACTCAGAACATCACAACAAACATAATAAAGACCATGGAGAACAAAGTAACCATCAACATAGGGCAAACCATGAAAAGAAAATAAAAAACATTCAACATAGTGAAAACCACTAGGAACAAAACAATGATAGACATAATGCAGACCCTAAAAATCAGCACAATGAACAACACAGTGGAAACTAATGAAAACAAAATGATGAGGTTTACAACAACCTTAATGATAAATCCGAAATTGAACCTCTTTGGAGTATGTGTTTTTATGGTTCTTGTAGAAAAACTAGTTCAGGATCAGGCATATGGGTACATAACACATAAAACAATCATGCAGAAGGCCAGTCATCTAAGCTAAACTTTCCATGCACCAATAACATAGTTGAATATGAAGCACTCCTATTAGGACTACATTTATTGAAGAGATTAGGAACCAAGAGGATAATTTTCCATGGAAATTCAAAGCTAGTTATTAGGAAGATTAATGTAGGATACATAGCCAAACACCCAAGATTAAAAGCATATAGGGATGATGCCATTGACCTTTTGAAAACATTTGAAGAATATGAGCTTACTTTTGTCCCTAGAAATCAAAACATTCTTGCCAATGGTTTAGCATTTTCAACCAGCACATGTAAAAAACCTTATCAAAACAAACAATACACAGTCCAAGTCAAATATAGACCAGCAATCCCAGACAACATAAAATACTGGCAAGTTTTTTAGGGAGATAAACAAATATAAGACTTCTTGCAGTCCAAAAATGAGCTTGAAGTGCTAAATCCAGAATCAGAGTATGAAGGAGATTTCTATGATGAGGAACAATCATATAAATAAGAACCTCCTGATGCTACTGATATAAATTTGTTAACAAAATAACAAAATCATGAAATATAACTGTGCACTAGTTTAGAAAAAGAAGATTTTGAGGTGCTATAGTCCAATACTGATAACTTGCCAAAGGGATTGGTTCCTCTGGAAGAAATATTTGACTTTAATGATGTTTCCAAGAAGTCAAAAATGGAACCCACTGAAGTTGGAATTGAAGAGTGCAATATAGGCAGTAAACAAGAACCCAAAATGATCAAATTATCCAAGACATTGCCATCTCATATAAAACAAAAATATCTTGAGCTTTTTAGAGAATTTTCTGATTTTTTTGCTTGGATCTATGAAGATTTAAAATCATATGACACATAGATAATTCAGCATAAGGGACCCCTCAAAGAAAACTAGAAGCCCTTTAAACAGAAACTATGTAGAATAAACCCTATGCAACTACCCCTAGTTGAGAAAGAAATTAAGAAAATGTATGATGTTGGGATCATACTCCCTCTGATATACTCAGAATGGGTTTGAAATCTTGTATCAGTTAGGAAGAAAAAATGAGAAATTAGGCTATGAATATACTTTAGAAACTTAAACAAAGCCTCCTTAAAAGACAACTACCCCTTGCCAAAAATGGATCACATCTTACAAAGGGTAGTAGGGTCAAAAAGAATTTCTTTGCTATATGGCTTTTTAGGATACAATCAGGTGCTATTACACCCAGATGATCAACACAAGACAACTTTCACTACACCTTCGAGAATTTTCATGTATGTGAAAATGCCTTTTGGGTTAATGAATGCTGGTGCAACCTTCAAAAGAGCCATGGATATTGATTTCTCAGAAGAAATAGGCTACTTCATTTTGATTTATCTCGATGACATCATAGTCTATTATAAAATCAGATGAAGAACACCTATCTCACTTAAGAAAAGTTTTTGAAAAAAGTAGAAAGTATGTTTGTCTTTAAATCCTAAGAAAACTCAGTTTGGCTTCCAAGAAGGAAAACTCTTAGGCCATATCATATCTAAAGAAGGAATAAAGATAGACCACAAAAGGATTGAAGGAATATGTAATATTCCCTAAATGGGGAACTCAACAATGCATGCACTTAAAAAACACATTTTCAGAAATGTATGCTATAATAAATCATAACAGCTCATGGATCCTTTAGATTATGCATTATTACAACCAAATCCAAAAGGAGATCAGAAAAAAATCATGATAGGTGAGATAAACAAGCCTCCCACACCCATAATAGCCCAAAAAAAATGCAACCCCAAAACTACTGCAACAAGTGACATCGCAGTCTAATGGGGGTTTATGCTTTAGAATTATAGAGACAATTAGATCTTCTCATATATTAATCAATAATGCTCAAAAACTGAGATATAGTCTCTTTATTACAAATCCAAGAGAACCCGAGAAGAGTTTCTGGAAATACACCCAAATACAAATGGTGATCTACAACCCTAGGACTAAAGAGTCACTGCAAACTAAAGCACATGAAGGTACAAGGCTTAAATAATGTAGCTCTGATGTATATATCTTCAAATGTCTCCTCCAATGAAAGGTTGAACCCTTCAACCACAGGAAAACAATATAAAAGTGCAAAAGACCCACTCTTGAAGATGCCCTCCAAAATAACACAATTCCTAACTCAAATTGCATTTTAAATGATGGGGATAAGTTGGCCTGATGCAAAAGATCTGAAATGTGCCCAAGAACCCTCCAAACTAATATCCCAAGAGAAGGAATCCCTCATCCTATTAAAAACCAACTCAGAAAGTGGGTTTATCAACCCTCCACTGCAACACCCTGCAACACAACACAATATTTGGCAGAAACTATGTTGTAGCTGAAGAGTGAAGCATAGCCACAATGCTGGATATGTGGAATGATAGATCAAGTATCTCCCAAGAGCTACTCAAAGGGAAGATTTGTAATTCCTGAACAGGAACACCATGTGCTAAACAACACCAACAATCTTAGCTAAATAGCTGAAGAGAGAAAAAGTCTAAACAGACATATCAAAATAGTAATCATAAGCTAACCCCATATGGCTACCATCCTCTTTCTTATAAACAATGTGAGCCTTCTTACCTTAGGTCCCACTCATTAGGGTTTCCACCTTCATACAATCAATCCCCCTCCAAAACTGCGTTGTCCCATCATTAATGCCACTCCTCCATAACAACGATGTTTGATTTGGTCAAAGTTGACCTCTTCAACCTACTCTAGCCCCTTTTCATACCTAACGGTCTTCAATCCAGCTTTTATATAGCTATCTAAAATAATCCACATTCATATTGAGCTGTCTTTATTGATGATCCACTCCGCCCACATTAGTGTTGTTGACTTGTTCAAACCTGACTTTGTCCACAGGCATTTTCCCTTGTTCACACATGAGGGTGCTAGATCCAGTTATTATCATGATCCCTTTTCACATCAAGAGGGATTTTATGCCTATTTAAGATATGTATGGGCATCCTTACCCATTTATTCATCTAATTAGGTGCTAAGAGAAAAATTAATATTCCTATTAGCTGCATGTTAATTTAGGAGTATTACAGTCCTCCCCTCCCAAATGTTGTTTGTCCTCAAGCAACTGCAAGGATATAATAGAAGAGCCTCCTCTCCACCTCTTGTAGCATCCTCATATGATAAAATCCTCCAATGTACAAGATTTTGTATCATCAATACATCTCCAGGTTGTCCCTCCCAAGTATGCAAGTTAGCTTTTGGTGACCATCCCAAATAGCTATCATTATGTAGAAGTAAAACTCCCACGGAGGCAACAATGTGTTTTCTAAAGGTCTTCTTGAGGCATGAGATCTGATATATGTTGGGAACTATCATCCCCATGTGAATCTCCCATCCCCAAGATATCATCCATACAAAATGAGCCACCTTCCAAAATGGTAACTTATGAAAAATCTCTTCCACCTTTGGCTCCTGCAGTGTAGGTGGACTGCATAACTGAACATGGTAGACAAAATAGTCCACCCCATGTTGTATCTCTCTCCACTTATGATAAGTGCTGCAGTCCAATACTGATAACTTGCCAAAGGGACCGGTTCCTTTGGAAGAACTATTTGACTTTAATGATGTTGCCAAGAAACCAAAAATGGAACCCACTGAAACTGAAATTGAAGAGTGAAATATAAGCAGTAAACAAGAACCCAAAATGATCAAATTATCCAAGACACTACCAACTCATATAAAACATAAATATCTTGAGATTTTTAGATAATTTTATGATGTTTTTTCTTGGAGTTATGAATATTTAAAATCATATCATATAAAGATAATCCAGCATATGATACCCCTCAAAGAAAACTAGAAGCCCTTTAAACAAAAAATGCGTAGAATAAACCCTGTGCAACTACCCCTGGTTGAGAAAGAAATTAAGAAAATCTAGTCCCTCTGAGATACTCAGAATGGGTTTCAAATCTTGTATCAGCTAGGAAGAAAACAAGAGAAATTAGGCTATGTATAAACTTTAGAAACTTAAAAAAATCCTCCTTAAAAGACAACTACCCCTTGCCAAAAATGAATCACATCTTACAAAGGGTAGTAGGGTCAAAAATAAATTCTTTGCTAGATAGCTTTTTAAGATATAATCAGGTGCTGGTACACCCAAATGGTCAACACAAGACAACTTTCACTACACCAAGGAGCACTTCCATGTATGTTAAAATGCCTTTTTGGTTAATGAATGCTAGTGCCACCTTCCAAAGAGCCATGAATATTTCTTTCTCAGAATAAATAGTTTACTTCATTGTGATTTATCTTGATGACATCACAGTCTATTCTAAAACAGATGAAGAACACCTAGCTCACTTAAGAAAAGTCTTTGAAAAAAGTAGAAAGTATGGTTTGTCCTTAAATACTAGGAAAACTTTGTTTGGCCTCCAAGAAGGAAAACTCTTAGGCATTATCATATCTGAAGAAGGGATAAAGATAGATCCCAAAAGGATTGAAGGAATATGTAATATTCCCTAAATGGGGAACTCAATAATGGATGCACTTAAAAATCACATTTTTAGAAATGTATGCTATAATAACTCATAACAGCTCATGGATCCTTTAGATTATGCATTATTACAACCAAATCCAAAAGGATATTAGAAAAAAATCATGATAGGTGAGGTGAACAAGTCTCCACACCCAGAATAGCCCAAAAACAATGCAACCCCAAAACTAATGCAACACAGAAATACTACAACAAGTGACTACACAATCTAATGAGGGTTTATACTTCAGAATTATAGAGACAATTACATATGCTCATATATTAATCAATAATGCTCAAAATATTAGATCTAGTCTCTTTATTACAAATCCAAGAGAACCCAGGAAGAGTTTCTGGAAATACACCCAAATACAAATGGTGATCTACATCCCTATGACTTAAGAGTCATTACAAACTGAAGCACATGAAGGTAGAAGGCTAAAATAATGTATATTTGATGTATATCTCCTTAAAGGTCTCCTCCAATGAAAGGTTGAACCCTTCAACCATAGGAAAACACTATAAAAGAGCCACAAGACCCACTCTTGAAGTTTCCCTCAAAAATAACACAATTCCCAGCTAAAACTGTGCTATAAATGATTGGTATAAGTTTTCTTGATGCCAAATATCTAAAATGTTCCCAAAAACCGTCCAAAATGATCTCCCAAGAGAAGGAATCCTTCCTCCTATGAAAAAACAACTCATAAAGTGGGTTTATCAAGCCTCCACTGCAACACCCTGCAACACAACACAATATTCTACAGAAACTGCGTTGTAGCTAAAGACTAAACCTTAGCCACAATGATGGATATGTGGAATGATAGATTATGTCTCTCCCAAGAGATACTCAAAGGGAAGAGGTGGAATTTCTGAACATGAACACCATGTGCTCAACAACACTAGCAATCTTAGCTAAACCACTGAAGAGAGAAAAAGTATAAACATAAATATCAAAAGAATAATCATAAGCTAACCCCATATGGATGACATCCTCTTCCTTATAAAAAATGTGAGCCTTATTACCTTGGGTCCACTCATTAGGGTTTCCACCTTCATATAATCAATCTCCCTCCAAAGCTATGTTGTTCCATCATTAATGCCACTCCTCCATAACAACGTTGTTTGATTTGGTCAAATTTGACCTCTTCAAACTACTCTAGCCCCTTTTCATACCTGAGGGTCTTCAATCCAGCTTTTATATAGCTTTCTAAACTAATCCACATTCATATTGAGCTACCTTTATTGATGATCCACTCCTCCCACATTAGTGTTTTTGACTTGGTCAAACTTGACTTTGTCCACATGCATTATCCCTTGTTCGCACATGAGGGTGCTAGATCCAATATTTATTATGATCCCTTTTCACATCAAGAGAGATTTTAGGACTGTTTAAGATATGTATGGGCCTCCTTGCCCATTTATTCATCTAACTAGGTGCTAAGAGAAAAATTAATATTCCTATTAGTTGCATGATAATTTAGGAATATTACAGTCCTCCCCTCCCACATGTTGTTTTTCCTCAAGAAACTACAAGGATAGAACTGAAGAGACTCCTCTCCTCCTCCTGTAGCATCCTCATATGATAAAATCCTCAATACATCTCCAAGTTTCCCCTCCCAAGCATGCAAGTTAGCTTTTGGTGACCATCCCAAATAGCTATCATTATGTAGAAGTAAAACACCCACAGAGGAAACAATGTGTTGTCTAGAGGCATTCTTGAGGCATGAGATCTAATATATGTTGGGAACTATCATCCCCATGTGAATCTCCCATCCCCAAGCTATCATCCATACAAAATGAGCCACCTTCCAAAATGGTAACTTATGAAAAATCTCTTCCACCTTTAGCTCCTGCAATGTAGGTGGGCTGCATAACTGAACATGGTAGAGAAAATAGTCCACCCGACATTGTCTCTCTCTCCACTTATGATAATTGTAGAGTCTTTGTTGACTTTGGGCTGCAACAATGTTGCCCTCAAGAGGCAAGAAGAAGTCTGTATCTTCAAAGATCCTCTCTCTAGAGTCATGAATCATGCTGGCACAAACCATCCCATACAAAGTGGATGGTACATCATGACCATATGGTATCCAAATCAGAAAATTTCTGAAGGTTATGTGCAATTTTGGATGATGCCAACGGTTTCTCCAGTGGATACAGCATAGTTTTACCAACTGTTGTTTTAGAACATCAGGTGGGAAGTTGTCTCCCAACAAGTTGCTAGCTGTGCAAGTTGTCTCATCTACTATGAGGTATTAAATGGCATTATATATCAGCTGAACATAAGAATAATACCATACTTTCCCATGGTCATGAAAATAAGGATTATATCCATCATATATGTTGGTCCTAGAATGGCCATGAAAGCCAGATATAATCTTGCCCTCTTATGGAGAAATGCATTGTACATAGAAGGTGAGAAGATGCAAATAATTCATAACACGATCAATAAGTACATAAATACATTTCTTACCATGCATAGTGAGTAGGCTGAAATTGAGGTCCAAAGATGAGCCCTCCCATGAGAATCTTCTCATAAGGATCTGAAAAATGAAGGAATGCATACTCCCCTTGGAACACTCTATCAATAGATACATACTCCTAAGTGATAGTGCTATTGGCCCTAGTGATAAGGCTCTTGCCTCCCCATGACTCCATTATTTGAAATGCCATATGCCAAATTCATCCACCATCATGTTGTTATGTGTAGGAATCTCCTTCCCACATGGAAGTACCTCCTGATCCTTCAATGATGAAGGGTATCCTCTTTTCACTTTGAGTGTGTCATCCCTTTCTTATGAAATATCATGCCAAGTATAGGAGAAAAATATACCCATAATCTCCCAAGAATAACCAAAGAAACAATAGCTCTTACTGCCCCGTCACACCTCCATCATAAAAATCATGAGATGAAAACATAATGATTGATATGAATAATGTCATATCAGCACAATGCACCCAAACTCTTCACTTCCATATGATGCAAGTGTCCTGCCAAGTTTCCTCCACCAACATACCCTTTGAAAAAGGATATATCACATGATGACCAAACTCTTTCAAGAGTAGCCAATGGAGCCATTCCTCCTGCTACCCTGTGTCTTAGATATGTAGGTGACTCATCAACCTCTCGCTTACCATCCACACTCCTTCATCCAGATGTGTGTGTCTCATACCATGCTCCATCTTGGTATTCCTCCAATGGAGAAAACCATCCTCCCATATCATATTTCTACCCTTGCATTTCATGGGATATTGAAATGCAATCTCTTGGAGATCTCCCAGTGAAGATCCCTCATCAATGACCATATTGAATCCATAGGGATCTAAGTATGCTGAAAGCAAAGTCTCCTCATAGAACTGTACAATGCTCATCAAGGAAGATCCATCATAATGCTGAAAGATAAGAGGAATCTCATCAATCATATACTTACCTAGTGTAACACAAGTGTAATGGTCATCAGAATGCTCTAGTAATAGTTGGGTCCCCAACTCATCACTGTTGCTCAATGACAACGTTGTGGATCTCCATAATGGTGTTTTTGATGTCTCATGCTCATGCTCAATGCTAAACATATAGTTCTGCATTAGGTTGTTTAGGAAAATGCTCATCCTATCCTCCAAAAATCCACACCCCAACCCCCGAAGTTGTGTGTATCTCAATAATGAATATTCAAGAGGATTGTTTATCCTTTCCTTGAACAACTCAATGTTGCACAGCGCAGTGAAAGTCTGCTGCTCCAAATCAGCAATATGTTTTGACCCTTGGTCATGCAATGGCATATTTCGACAACCCTCCATAAGATTTTCTGAAATAACAGAAAGTGGAAACTTATGCATACCTTGGTGAAGCTTGGGAAAATATTGTATGGCTACAAGGGTTCCTTCCTCCAATGTGTTGGCTCCCCGAATTGCTGATGGTGATGGTTGCTCTTCCATAGTTGTATCAACACAGGTACAAATCTCCTCAAGTGTTGGTGAATTCTTCTCCTCCTTGGATTTCTTCTTGTCAAATTTTTTGATCAAAATTTGAGTAAAATATATAAATGCAGCCACTCTTGCATGAATCAAATGATTGAACCACCAAATGTTTGCTTCACCCTCAAGGTGCAGTGCTGCAATCTCAACAACCTTTCTCTATACCACTGGATGTAGTAGGAAGAGTTCATCTATATTCATCACCCAAGCCTTTGCTTTACATGTGGATGGCCCATCAAAAGTAGACAATATGAATCTATTTCCCTTTATTCTCCTATTGTTGCAAGGTCTCCTTTCTTCTTCAAGCTGAATGAACTATGAAAGAGTTAGAGTCTCATTGAAAGCCCTAGGTTGAGACTTATATTATGCCAGGTATCCACTTAGGATCACATGTTCCAAGTGCCCTCCATATCCATGCTTCTTGTATTCTTCGTCAAAAGGAAAGGGCATAGTGTAATTCTTTGGAGCTCTCTGCGACACTATTTCTTTCTTCTAATAATAGAAAGTACATGGACCTTCCTCTTCTTGAAACCCTCTAGAGGTCTCATTGCATCTTTCCCCTTTCATCTCTTTAACCTCCTTGGACAGGTTCTTCATAGATCTAAAAAGTGATGAGACAAAGCTCCTTCCTTCCATCACTTTAGATCTCTTCTCCTTCTCTTCTTTTTCTTATAGCATATTGTCTGAAAACTCACAGGATAATCCAAGATTATGCTCTGATACAGCTGTAATATTCCCTAAATGGGGAACTAAATAATGCATGCAATTAAAAAAAACATTTCCAGAAATGTATGTTATAATAAATCATAACAACTCATGGATCCTTTATATTATGCATTATTACAACCAAATTCAAAAGGAGATCAGAAACAAATCATGATAGGTGGAGTAAACAAGCCTCCCACACCCAGAATAGCCCAAAAACAATGCAACCCCAAAACTACTACAACAAGTGACAGCGCAGTCTAATGAGGGTTTATAATTCAAAATTATAGAGATAATTAGATATTTTCATATATTAATCAATAATCTTCAAAAAATGAGATCTGGTCTCTTTATTACAAATCCAAGAGAACATGAGAAGAGTTTCTGGAAATACATCCAAATACAAATGGTGATCTACAACCCTAGGATTGAAGATTCACTACAAACTGAAGCACATGAAGGTAGAAGGCTGAAATAATGTAGATCTGATGTAGATCTCCTCAAAGGTCACCTCTAATGAAAGGTTGAACCCTTCAACCACAGGAAAACACTATAAAAGAGCCACAAGAACCACTCTTGAAGCTGCCCTCCAAAATAATGCAATTCCCAGTTGAAACTGCACTATAAATGATGGGGATAAGTTTTCCTGATGCCAAATATCAGAAATGTGCCCAAGAACCCTCCAAACTGATCTCCCAAGAGAAGGAATCCCTCCTCCTATGAAAAACCAACTCAGAAAGTGGGTTTATCAACCCTCCACTACAACACCCTACAACACAACACAATATTCTGCAGAAATTGTGCTGTAGCTAAAGACTAAAGCTTGGCCACAATTCTGGATATGTGGAATGATAGATCAAGTCTCTCCCAAGAGCTACTCAAAGGGAAGAGGTGTAATTCCTGAATAGGAACACTATGTGCTAAAAAACACTAGCAATCTTAGAGAAACAACTGAAGAGAGAAAAAGTATAAACAATGTGAGCCTTCTTACCTTGGGTCCCACTCATTAGGGTTTCCACCTTCATACAATCAATATCCCTTGAAAACTACATTTTCCCATCATTAATGCCACTCCTCCATAACAACGTTGTTTTATTTGGTCAAAGTTGACCTCTTCAACCTGCTCTAGCCCCTTTTCATACCTAAGGGTCTTCAATCCAGCTTTTATATAGCTATCTCTACCAATCCACATTCATATTGAGCTGCCTTTATTGATGATCCACTCCTCCCACATTAGTGTTGTTGACTTGGTCATACTTGACTTTGTCCACGTGCATTAGCCCTTGTTCACATATGAGGGTGCTAGATCTAGTTATTATCATGATCCCTTTGCACATCAAGATGGATTTTATGCATGTTTAAGATATGTATGGGACTCCTTACCCATTTATTCATCTAACTAGGTGCTAAGATCAAAATTTATATTCCTATTATCTGCATGCTAATTTAGGAATATTACATAATATTGCAAATCAATCATCCTAGGAATATCAAAGAGCTGCAATCTTTCATCGGAAAGATAAATTTCTTAAGAAGGTTCATACCAAACATTGCAGAACTCCTAAGGAATATGATAAACATGCTGAAAAAAGAAATAGGAGTCAAATGGACCATAGAAGCAAAGAAATCCTTTGAACTGGTAAAAAAATCACATACCCAAACACCAGTTCTAATTACCCCTGATTTTACCAAATACTTTTTCATCTTATCCTTCGCATTAAGAGAAGATGCACAAGAGTAGCCCATTTCATTTTTCAGCAAGGCATTGAGAGATGCACCTCTAAAATACAACATAATGGAAAAACAAGATTTTTCCTTGATCAAGGCATTGAAAGATTTCAGAGTTTACATTTTACACTCACATATCATTGCATATGTGCCTCACTCAGTGGTGAAAGAAATTTTAACACAAGATCTTGATGGAAAAAGAGGCAAGTGGATTGCTATTATACTGGAATATTATTTGGAAATCAAGCCCACTAAGCTCATCAAAGGACAAGGACTAGCCAAGCTCATGGCTGAAAAAAACTTCCAAGCACTTGACATGGACATGATATATGCATTAGATGAACAGGAGGAGTTGGAAACTCCACTGATTGAAGAATAATTTTTGAATTCATCTTGGCATGTTGATATTTTATATGTGTTTATTAATCTTAATGTCCCTCCTAGTTTGTCTAAAACAAAGGAAAGATTTTTAAAGTTGAAAGCTGTAAATTCCTGCATTTTAGATAAAAGTTTATATTGGAAAAATGATAGTGGTATGATGATTAAATGTTTGCCTAAGAATGATGTAGATAATATCAAGCATGAGTTCCATGAAGGAGAATGTGGAGGCCACCTCTATTGGAAAACTACTGTCAACAAAATCCTCAGAGCTGGTTACTATTGGCCCACCCTCTTTCAAGACAATCATAAAATGGTAATTTCCTTCCATAAGTGCCAACTCTTTGAAGGAAAAAGAAAGCTGCTGCCCTTACCTTTGCATCTTATCACTGTTGAAGCTTATTTCCAACAATGAGACTTAGACTTCATTGGAGAAATCCATCATGCCTCATCTTCCCAACACAAATGGATATTGACTGCAACGGATTACTTTACAAAATGGATAGAGGCCATTCCTTCTAGAACTGCAACAGACCTAGTCATCATCAAATTACTTGGAAACCATATTTTGTCTAGATTTGGCTGTCCTAGAAAGATTATCACTAACATTGTTGTTGCCTTTAGATCCAAGAGAATGGTGGATTTGTTCCACAAATATCAGATCACATTGGGCCATTCTACAGATTATTACCCTCAAGGTAATGGGTTGGCAGAATCCTCAAACAAAATTTTGGTGAACATCATCAAATTTTTTTTGAAAGAGAACAAAAAATCATGGCACAACAAACTAGTATGTGCACTATGGGCGGACAGATTGACAAATAAAAAAACAATTGGAATGTCTTCCTATCAGCTAGTGTATGGAGCATATGCAATTTTTCCAACAAATCTAGGAGTGCCAATCATGAAGTTGATCTAAGAAGTATATTTTGAAGAAGATGACATGATAAGAAGGATAAATCAAACTGTACAGTTGCAGAAAACCAGAGAGGAAGTATGTAACAGAACACAACAGGTGCAAGAAAACATCAAGAAGATGTTTGATAAGAGACCTAAGGCAAATGATTTTAACATTGGTGACAAAGTGCTAAAATGGGACTCAAGAAAAGAAGACAAGGGCAAGCAAGGAAAATTTGAAAATATATGGAAAGGCCCCTATATCATCCATTCTGCAAGAGGTAACAATGAATTCTTCCTTCAAGATATGGATGGAACATAACTTTTTTGAGGTCTTGTCAATGGCAGGATGCTCAAGCATTACTTTTGTTAGATATTTCAGTTTTAAAACTTTATTCATTATATATAACATTTCTTGAAGAAAATATTGGAAACATCAACACAAAAACAAAAGAAAAAAAAGAAAAAGAGGGCAGATAAGAGAAAAAGGTAAAGCCCCATACCAAAAAAGAATATTTTTGAAAGTGTGCAAGTCCAAATGCCACTACTTTAGAAGAGAAAGTTTTGTTTAGTTATACAACCCAATCATGATTGAATAAGTTCTAAATTTCTATTCATAGGGTAGTGAATGAATATTTTCCAAACTGTCTAAACTTGGCTTATCAATAGATTATGTTAGGAAAAGAAATATTGGTTCCAAATGATCAAAATCTCAACCAAAGGAAAGAGAGGGATGCATAAAAAATTTCAGATTACAACCCTCAAGTTTTTGTTTTACTTTCTGCAAATAAAATCTGTGTGCGACTTGTACAAAATACCACAGGTCATAAAAAAATAGACTGTCTAATCCTGATTTGGTTATGTTTTCAATTTACTGTTTTAGATTAGAAAATAAAATCTGTGAAACTATTTAATCTTGACAGATAGGTAGATTAGGTAGAGAAATAAATGATTTCACCAGCCTAATCTGAACTCTTGGATGACATAAGTGTAGAAATAGATAATTTTCATGTTTTTAAAATAAAAATGATGTCAAGGGTTTGCTAATCTAAATGTACCCAATGAAGAAAAAATGATAGGAAAATTATGATGGGTAGGTAAATTTTAAAGTCGAAGAAATCATGTTTTTCAGATTTCGAAGATCGCAGCTTCAAAAATAATAGTAGAAAATTAGAAAAATAGAAGAATGGAGGTCTATCAAAGTGAAAATCAAGGAACTGGTCTATTTCTTCTAGATATTTGATCTATGAGGTTCTTGACACCTCCTAAAGGAGCTGCCCTCCCTAGCTAGAGCCACTGTTATCCTCCTGTACTTTACAGAATTCACTAGGTGACTCTGGATGTTCTACAAGCAACTAAAGATAGCATTATTTTCCTATCAGTTATCTTTATAATCTCACTGCCTTCATTGTCCTAAAAAAACCTGTTTCACTATTTCTCATCCATGCCCCTTCCAAAAAACACCTTGCTTCTCTTAAAGGAATTCATTTTGGGCATGTTTACCTCATTTTCACTCTTCCTCCCTACCCACACTCTCATTTACTCTTTTTCCCTTCTAAAAACTCATTTCCTCCACTAAAAAACCCTTAAAAAAAAAACCTCTTTCCTTAATCACTTCCATACATTTTTCAAAACAATGTAAAAGACCCACTTTTGCATTGTTTTAATTGAAATATTTAAACTGTCGGGTCCTTTTCTTTTATACATATTAAAACCTTTTTTTTTATGTATAAAACCTAAAACCTGACTCCTTGGTTTTATTAACCCAACTCTATATCAACATTTAAACCCTATGTTTAAAGGTTTTTATCCCCCTCACCTAAAAACCCTCGCTCCCTCGTGCTCACATGACCCTAACCCCGCCTATCTTCATAAACCCCCACACATCATTTAAGATACCATCATAAAACCTTTCTTTCTACTTTATAAACAAGCACATTTGCTTGTTTTTTAGAGACCCAGGGCCCCTCTTTTCCTCAAAACATGTGCTCTAGCAATATTTAGCCACCTGTCCACTCGAGCCCTCCCTCTCTATCTGCCTGCCGCTCCACATCACACGATCACCATCGATATCTACCTTCGAGATCCGACGGCCTTGTTCACATATCACAAATATAATTGCGGCCAAGTTAACCAAACCCCGACCACATGATATGGGCATTTTTCCCCTCCCACGCATCACCCGATGAATCGTATTGCACCCCCACCCCGAAAACCATTACCGCCTCCTCTGTCATGCAAAAACCACCTCTCAGTTTTCGAAAACTATTTATCCCTCTGCGCTAAAATTAAAATGCTCCTTCTTCCATTCAAATTCCCTACTATTTTTTCCTGTGGAACCTAACCTAGAACACCTTTCTATGCCCTCCGATAGCCCGAAAAGCTCAGAAAAAGTAGGAAACCCTCCCCACATGGTTTTAAAGACTAATTGTTTATTTAGTGTGTAGATTTAATGGTGGAAAAGGAAAATAAATGCATTTCGGTGGTTCATAAATGCTGGAAGAAGATATGGGTGATGATCTAGAGATTTAATTTAAAATTAAAGAGATCAAAGGCTCTGTATCAAACTTAATCAACGATGAAGCATTATCATTGATGAATATTTAACCCTCCATCACAGAAGAAACGCATTCCTACACCAAAAACACAGATAAACAAAGGCATAGTAGAGAGAAATACATTCAAATGACTGTAACATAACAAAAGGCAAGGATTAGCCAATAAAGAAGAATAAATAGAAAGGATAGTGAGAAAGACAGATAAAGGATAAATCAGAGTTTAAAGGCCTAAGCCAAGGTTTCAATGATAAAATTAAGGCAGATTAAACCCAAAACCAATTCGAATGACTCAGATCACAACAGTTACATTTTCAAGAGATATTTTTCCACCAACAGCCTGCTTTTGTCAATAAAGCATCAAACAGTTATTACACACAGTCAGAGATATTTTCTAGCTACCAATAGTTATTGCAAAGTTATTAAAAAGCCTTAAAGTCAAACATTTCACAGAAATTAACTCGTAAGTTAAGTTAGGAGTTATTATTTCAGAGAAATACCTTCAAATATTTTTGCCTTGGGCCTTGCGTGGTCTCAAAGGTCAAAATCACATTAACTCTGTAATAAATGACACATAAACCATAGTTTAGCACCACCTCCTCATTTTGCAGATAAAATATGTATTTGAGCTCATTTTTAGTGTTGGTTGCTTAGTTAAATTTAAGGATTGAAGAGTTGTTGAGCTAGTTGAGGAATGCTAGGGTGGATTTGAGAAAGCTCTTAGTTGTAGAGAGCTATTGTACATGGAGTATGTAACTAGTTTTAACATCAATAATACAAGCACGTTCATAGGATCCTTGAGCTATGTTAATGGTGAAGTATTCCTTCTTTGTCATTTTTTTTCTCATGTTTTACATTTTTTCCATATTCTCTGATAAAGAACAGAAATTTTAGAGTAGGATATGTTGTCTTAACACACTATTTATGTCTGATTTCTTTATCTTTATGTTTTCTTCTGCAAGGTCTGATTGGAGAATTCTTAATTTCTCTCCAATTTTACATAGCTTGTTGTTTTGAAAATAATTCAATATATTCAAGCCAAATAAGTCTATGGTAAGCCCTGTCCTTTGGTATTGCTCGAGATATTGTTTTTAAGACCTTTCTTTGAAGTATTCTTCATAGAGTCTAAACCAAATAATTCTATGGTATGCCCTGTCCTCTGGCCTGCCTCAAAATGTTGCTTTGAAGGTCCTTTTGAGTGTTGAGCTAAAGAA
This sequence comes from Pinus albicaulis, assembly GCA_034641835.2. Lineage (NCBI taxonomy): Eukaryota > Viridiplantae > Streptophyta > Pinopsida > Pinales > Pinaceae > Pinus > Pinus albicaulis. The sequence goes on from MU968359.1 coordinate 75,766,274, forward strand.
GATAGGCTTTCTGTTTGATCTTTGGCTATTGTCACTATTATCTTATATGTTTTCTTTGATTAAAAGTAATTCTTGATATTGCTGGATTATTGTCTTAAATATTTTCTTAGTAAAATTTTCACCAAAGAAGTCTATGGTATGTCATGTCCTTTGTTTTCCTTCAAACAGTTACCTTAAAGGCTTTTCTTGTCTAAGTAGAGCTAGAATATTCTTAACTGACTATAGCTTTGTTGCCTTCACAACTTATTATTGTTTCATATCACAATCTAATCTAAAAGATCCACTTGATATAGTTAGCTTTCGCTATGAAAACCTTTGCAGAGTTGATAAACAATTAAATAATTTTATGACTCCATAGCCCAATGGATTAATGTTTTCTCATATTTTATCTTTTCAGCTGAAACATTCCCTCAATTATTCTCACATTTGATCTCTCAATTAACCATTCAATCAACCAAAACCAACATGTCCTTAGAACTTCATAAGTAGCCTAATATCTTAAACAAAAGCATAAAGAAATATCATTTGAAAACACTTATATAGAGATATCCCTCTCTGAATCTAGGAGGGATAGATCCTACGATTCCAAAGTGGTTCTAATGTGGCCCCTGCAGTGTTTGTTATTTCCAATCTTCCAAATAATAGGGAACCAACATAGTGGCGACCATACTAGGGAGATAATGAGTAATATATAACTTCAAAAACTTAGAAGACCCCATTTTAAAAACTTATATGAATCAAGTGTTAGCCAAGAATGGTTCCTGGTTACTGATGGTGGACAATAGCCAACCATAAAACAAGCTTGTTGACTCCACTTGTTTTCCATTAGACTCCACTCGGAAACTTATCTCATCGTCAAAACATCACAAAAACCCTGTTAATAAAACTTTTTGTGGATTAAGTTTTTCTTGTTGCAGATTGGTTTTTTCTTTAAGACTGTCATAAAATCTCAGCCTTTCTAATTCTTGGATCCAAGTCCTGGCTTGTAGAAGAATCTATACTAGATCCTATCCTGACCCAAATACTCCTGCAATAGTTGACAATCCTGAAAACATCCTTGGGAAGTCTCCTAGTTCCAAAAGTCCAACTGTTACCAGACCTATCCACAAAGAAATTTTTGTCCCTGAAAACCTCACAACCTTGCAATATACCTAATTTGACTTACACCATAGAAAAAAACCTATTTACGACTAAGTCTCAAAGTGGGATAGACCAAATAGACCTTGAGCCTATAAACTTACAACAGGGTCTTAGTAGAGAAGCCTCCCCTTCCACTCCTCCTGATTTTTAGCTTCTCTAAAACGTTGGCTTCTTTTATTCCAAGTCTGCTCAAAATTAGTTTATTGGTCCAAGTACTTCTACCACCCCCATTCATACATCCACTGTGCAAACCACTCCACTTAATCCTCCACCTCCTCTCACAAACTGTCCTCTTGGGAATTTTCCTTGGGTTCCTTTACCTCAAATCATGGAAGCATGGTTTTCCCCTTTAGTGTTACCCCAACCTTTATTGCCTATTCCATGGGAATACCAATAAAAAACCCCTCACTTTACTGTAGCTGAAGCTTCCACTACTCAACAACATGTAGACAAGATGAATGATGTATTTAACTACCAAGAGATAAAGGAGGATACCATCAAAATGAGAATGTTTGCCCAAAGTATAGGAAGAGAAGCAAAGAAATGGTTGAAAATCTTAACTCCTAACATCATTCATGATCTCCCTCCCTTTATCAAACATTCATAAAGAAGTGGGAGATTAAGGAAAATCCTCTCCAAATCCTCTCAGAGTGTAATAACCTTAAGATAAATGTCGAGGAAAGTGTCCAAGACTACTGCACTAGGTTCAATAGTGTATACAATGCACTCCCACCTCACATGAAACCCCCACAAGACCTATCTTTGATAAAATTTCCAGAAGGATTTGATCCATACATGGCCTACCAATTGAGAGAAAGAGATCCCCTAACCTTAGAAGACATTCAAAGGGGAGTAGTGAGCGTACAATCCAGTCTAATTGTGAAGAGGGCTAGGATGAGCATAGAGAAGAAGGTTACTTACAAAGAAGAAGTTGGACCCTCCACATCTAATGCTAAAATTGATAGCCTAGTTAGGAAAATGGAAAGGATGATGGAGAGAATAAACATGAATGAGAGAGTTTATCCTAGAGAAAATCAAACAGCTCCTCAAAAAAAAAAAAAAAACTAGAACTTTAGGAGAAACCCCCCCCCCCCCCCCCCAAATTAGACATGGAGGTTTTGATTAGAAAATCAGGCCTCCTTTCCAAGAAAACTATGCTGATGAAGATTAGGGGGTAATTGAATAAATAAAGTAAAATCACATAAATTTAATGGGAGTAAACAATGAGGATACTATTTTCATCACTAAGGAAGAACAAGGCTTGTTTATATCCTATGAAGAATACAGACTAGAATCTAAAGACTACAAACAAGGCTTTGAAAATTCCATCATGGAAGTACATAGACAATATTACCTCAGAAGCAAGAAAAACCAAGACACTCCCAAGAGAAGGACCTCTGAAATTTATGCTAAGAACAATCCTGAAAATCTTTCCAAAAAGACAGCAGAAAACAATAACATAGTGGCTAAACATTTTGATAAAAGCAAAGGAAAAAATAGCCAACCTAGTGGAAAATAAAGCGGTGACCAAAGTAGCACTAGCAAATCAACTAGTGCTCCTAATAAAATTGTTTTAATCATTGTTCATAATAAAAACCAGCAACCTGAATTTGCTGTGAAAATAGTGGCTAAAAAGGCTGATTTAAAAATTTCCAAACTCAGATACCTTTCAGTATAGAGAATGAAATTGCCAAAATTAAAATCTCTATCCATCTTAGTGAATTAGTCACACAAGATGTATATAATTCCCAACTCTTGAAAGCTTTAAACATAGGAGAAAATTATGATTCTATCAATTTAAATGATGAAAAACCTGAACTTTTGTTTGGACCAAAAGTAGAATGGAAATTTCAAGAAGGAGGTGTTCCTCCATTTTATGTCATTTTAAACATCCATGATAAAAAATTTCACAATGCCATGTTAGACTCTGGTGCTTCACACAAACTTATGCCTAAAGTGGTGATGGAAAGACTAGGCCTTGGGGTAACTAGACCATACAAAGATTTATACTCTTTTGATTCCAGCACAGTTAAGTGTCTAGGCCTAATCAAAGATCTATGTGTCAACTTGGCACAAATACCAGCCAAGAGCCTAGTAATGGATATTGTAGTGACTGATATACCTCCTAAATATGGCATGCTCCTTTCAAGATCATGGGGAGCTAAAATTCAAGGTACCTCAAAATGGATATGACATATGCTACCATCCTTGTCTTTAGTCAACCAATAATAATATATAGGGAAACACATATGAAATATATGGTTAGTAGTCAAGAAAAACTAGATAACTCCCCTCTTTAGTCCATCCACACAGACCTTGATTCATTTATCCTTTACAATGATGAAATTCTTAATGAACAAGTAATAAAAAATGAGAAAACAACAGTAGAAGAAGTGGATAAGGAGGGAGAAAAATCAAAACATTATTCTAACTTAGAACATCACACTGAACATAATAAATACCATGGAGAACAAAGTAACCATCAACGTAGGGCTGACCATGAAAAGAAAATAAAAAACATTCAACATAGTGAAAACCACTGCAAACAAAACAATGATAGACATAGTGCAGATCCTGAAAAGAAGCACAATGAACAACATAGTGGCAGCCAATGCAAACAAAATGATGAGGGTTACAATGGCCTTAATTATAAAACCAAAATTCAACCTCTTTATAGTATGTGTTTTGATGGTTCTTGTAGAAAAACTAGTTCAAGAGAAGGCATATGGGTACATAACATAGAAAACAATCATGCAGAAGACCACCCATATAAGCTAAAGTTTTCATGCACCAATAACATAGCTAAATATGAAGCACTCCTCTTAGGACTACATTTATTGAAGAGATTAGGATCCAAGAGGATAACCATCCATGGAGATTCAAAGCTAGTTATTAGGCATATTAATGTAGAATACACAGCCAAACACCCAAGATTAAAAGCATATAGGGATGATGCCATTGACCTTTTGAAAACATTTGCAGAGTATGAGCTTACTTTTGTCCCTAGAAATCAAAACATTCTTGCCAATGGTTTAGCATTTGCAACCAGCACATGTCAAAAACCTTATCAAAACAAACAATACACAATCCAAGTCAAATATAGACGAGCAGTCCCAGACAACATAAAATATTGGCAAGAATTTGAGGGAGATAAAAAAACAGAAGACTTCCTGCAGTCCAAAAATGAGTTTGAAGTGCAAAATTCAGACTCAGAGTATGAAGGAGACTGCTCTGCTGAGGAACCATCACATAAAGAAGAACCTCCTGATGCTACTGATATAAATTTTTTAACAAAAGACCATAATCATGAAATAGAACTATGCACTAGTTTAGAAAAAGAAGATTTTGAAGTGCTACAATCCAATACTGATAACTTGCCAAAGGGATTGGTTCCTCTGGAAGAACTATTTGACTTTAATGATTTTTCCAAGAAGCCAAAAATGGAACCCACTGAAACTGGAATTGAAGAGTGCAATATAGGCAGTAAACAAGAACCCAAAATGATCAAATTATCCAAGACACTGCCAACTCATATAAAACAGAAATATCTTGAGCTTTTTAGAGAATTTTCTGATATTTTTTCTTGGAGTTATGAATATTTAAAATCATATGATATAGAGATAATTTAGCATAAGATACCCCTCAAACAAAACTAGAAGCCCTTTAAACATAAAATATGTAGAATAAACCCTGTGAAACTACCCTTGGTTGAGAAATAAATTAAGAAAATGTATGATGTTGGGATCATAGTCCCTCTGAGATACTCAGAATGGGTTTCAGATCTTGTATTAGTTAGGAAGAAAACATGTGAAATTAGGCTATATATAGACTTTAGAAACTTAAACAAAGCCTCCTTAAATGACAACTACCCCTTGCCAAAAATGGATCACATATTAAAAAGGGTAGTAGGGTCAAAAATAATTTCTTTCCTAGATGGCTTTTCAGGATACAATCAAGTGATGGTACACCCAGATGGTCAACACAAGACAACTTTCACTACACCTTGGGGCACTTTAATGTATGTGAAAATTCCTTTTGGGTTAATGAATGTTGGTGCCACCTTCCAAAGAGCCATGGATATTGCTTTAAAAAAAAATAGGTTACTTCATTGTGAATTACCTTGATCACATCACAACCTATTCTAAAAACAGATGAAGAACACCTAGCTCATTAAAGAAAAGTCTTTGAAAAAATTATAAAGCATGGTTTGTATTTAAATCCTAAGAAAACTCTGTTTGGCCTCCAAGAAGGAAAACTCTTAGGCCATATCATATCTGAAGAAGGGATAAAGATAGACCCCAAAAGGATTGAAGGAGTATGTAATATTCCCTAAATGGGGAACTCAACAATGCATGCACTTAAAAAATGAATTTTCAGAAATGTATGCTATAATAACTCATAAAAGCTCATGGATCCTTTATATTATGCATTATTACAACCAAATCCAAAAGGAGATCAGAAACAAATCATGATAAGTGAGGTAAACAAGCCTCCCACACCCAAAATAGCCCAAAAGAAATGCAACCCCAAAACTACTGCAACAAGAGACATCACAATATAATGAGGGTTTATACTTCATAATTATAGAGACAATTAGATCTGCTCATATATTAATCAATAATTCTCAAAAATTGAGATCTAGTCTCTTTATTACAAATCCAAGAGAACTCGGGAATATTTTCCGTAAAAACATCCAAATACAAATGGTGATCTACAACCCTAGGACTAAAGAGTCACTGCAAACTGAAGCACATGAAGGTACAAGGCTGAAATAATGTATATCTGATGTAGATATCCTCAAATGTCCCCTCCAATGAAAGGCTGAACCCTTCAACCACAGGAAAACACTATAAAAGAGCCAAAGACCCACTCTTGAAGCTGCCCTCCAAAATAACACAATTCCCAGCTGAAACTGGACTGTAACTGATGGGGATAAGTTGGTCTGATGGAAAATATCTGAAATGGGCCCAAGAACCCTCCAAACTAATCTCTCAAGAGAAGGAATCCTTCGTCCTATTAAAAACCAACTCATAAAATGGGTTTATCAACCCTCCACTACAACACCCTGCAACACAACACAATATTCTGCAGAAACTATGTTGTAGCTAAAGACTGGAGCTTGGGCACAATGCTGGATATGTGGAATGATAGATTATATCTCTACCAAGAGCTAATCAAAGGGAACAGGTGGAATTCCTGAGCAGGAACACCATGTGCTAAACAACACCAGCAACCTTAGCTAAATAGCTGAAGAGAGAAAAATTCTAAACAGACATATAAAAATAGTAATCATAAGCTAACCCCATATGGCTACCATCCTCTTCCTTATAAACAATGTGAGATTTCTTAGCTTGGGTCCCACTCATTAGGGTTTCCAACATCATACAATCAATCTCCCTCCAAAACTTCGTTGTCCCGTACTTAATGCCACTCCTCCATAACAACGATGTTTGATTTGGTCAAATTTGACCTCTTCAACTTTCTCTAGCCCCTTTTCATACCTCAAGGTCTTCAATCCAGCTTTTATATAGCTATCTAAACTAATCCGCATTCATATAAGCTACCTTTATTGATGGTCCACTCCTCCCACATTAATGTTGTTGACTTGTTCAAACCTGACTTTGCCCACATGCATTACCTCTTGTTCACACATGAGGGTGCTAGATCCAGTTATTATCATAATCCCTTTTCACATCAAGAGATATTTTATGCCTTTTTAAGATATTTATTGGCCTCCTTACCCATTTATTCATCTAACTAGGTGCTAAGAGAAAAATTAATATTCCTATTAGCTGCATGCTAATTTAGGAATATTATAGTCCTCCCCTCCCAGATGTTGTTTGTCCTCAAGAAACTATAAGGATAGAATAGAAGAACCTCTTCTCCTCCTCTTGTAGCATCCTCATATGATAAATCCTCCAAGGTACAAGATTTTTTATCATCAATACATCTCCAAGTTGTCCCTCCCAAGTATGCAAGTTAGCTTTTGGTGACCATCACAAATAGCTATCATTATGTAGAATTAAAACTCCCACAGAGGCAAAAATGTGCTATCTAGAAGCCTTCTTGAGGCATGTGATCTGATATATTTTGGGAACTATCATCCTCATGTGAATCTCCCATCCCCAAGCTATCATCCATACAAAATGAGCCACCTTCCAAAATGGTAACTTATGAAAAATCTCTTCCACTTTTGGCTCCTGCAGTGTAGGTGGGCTGCATAACTAAACATGGTAGACAAAATAGTCCACCCCAAAATGTCTCTCTCTCCACTTATGATAAGTGTAGAGTAGATGCTTATTTTGGGCTGCAACAATGTTTCCCTCAAGAGGCAAGAAGAAGACTGGATCTTCAAATATCCTCTCTCTAGAGTCATGAATCATGCTGGCCCAAACCATCCCATACAAAGTGGATGGTACATCATCACCATATGGTATCCAAATCAGAAAATTTCTAAAGGTTATGTGCAAGTTAGGATGATACCAATGGTTTCTCTAGTGGATATAGCGTAGTTTTACCAACTGTTGTTTTAAAACATCAGGTGTCAAGTTGTCTCCCAACAAGTTGTTAGCTATGAAAGTTGGCTCGTCTACTATGAGGTATTAAATGGAATAATATATCAGCTGAACATAAGAATACTACCATACTTTCCCAAGGTCATGCAAATAAGGATTATCTCCAACATAAATGTTGGTCCTAGAATGAACATGAAACCCAGAAATAATCTTGCCCTCTTGTGGAGCAATGCACTATACATAGAAGGTGAGAAGATGCAAATACTTCATAACATGATGAATAAGTATAGAAATAGATTTCTTACCATGCATAGTGAGTAGGCTTGAAGTGAGGTCCAAAGATGAGCCCTCCTGTTTGTGCTCAACCTAGTGTTCCTAAATTGAGTTCATTAATTGTCAACCAGGGTTGGTAAACTACTGAAGTGTGGTGCACTATATGTGCCTAGGTATTTGTTTCTCACTACGTTGTGTTTAGTGTTTTATGATTTTTTTGGTTTTATAGTTTTATGTTGAAAAGGGAAAGAACTAAGTGCTGGTGAAAAGAAGCTATTGGTTGTGTTAAAACATAACAAAGCCTAAACTATAAATGGAAAACAACAAATGCAAAGCTTGATAATGACATTATTGCAAGGGAATAAATCAAAACATGAACCTGAACTTATCCAATTCATTCATTAAAGATGTGTTGGAAGAGCTTGAGAAATGGACAAGTTAAGTGTAAATGAAGTTCTCCTAAATAAACAATCAAACAGTCAACTTACAATGTTACAACATCTCATCCATGGTTAAAGGTTTATTGGAACATATTTGGAAAAGAAAATTTGTAGCATAATAATATTTCTACTCTAAACTAGCTTCTAATTCTGTTATGCAACTCAATTTAGCACCACTAGGCCTCACTCAAAAGTTATAGATTTATTTTTAGAATAGTCTTTGAGAAAAGGCTTATTTGTGAAATGGTAAAAAGGTTGCAAAATACTCCAGGCCTTAGACTGATACTAGCTTCTGTCCAGATGATTATATATTAATATGAGCTTGGAACAAAAGAAGTTTTGTAAATAATGAAGACCATGGTATTTAAATTTAAAAACTAATACAATTTAAAATGCAATGGATAGCAACTAAACTTGGAATGTTAATACAGTGAGCTAAGACTAAACTAGAGTGTTACTAGTCTACTTGAAGTACAGTGAACAGTGTTAAACTAAAAAGCCATTATCAAACTTGAAATGAAATGATAGAGCTGAACCAAATGCATTCTACCTCCGGAGTGCTGTAACTAAATTAACATGCAACTAGTCTATGGAATTCTACAGTCTATCTCATTCAATAGGAATGATATTTTGGAAGAGTTTGTAAGACAAGTATGGCTGTATTATTCAATGCAGTTGAACATAAACATAAGACTAAAAACAAATACAACTAGAATCTAAGACACCACAACTGTTTCTTATTCATTGTTAATGATGTTTTGGAAGATTTTGTAAGAGTAAGACCGGTTGTGACACTTAGTGTAAACAAGAAACTAAAACCTACAATACCACAGCTATGCCTTATTCATCGTGATGATATTTTGGAAGAGTTTATAAGAGTAAGTCTAGCTGTGATAATTAATGAAAGGAAATGCAACTAAAACCTACAACACCACAACTATGTCTTATTCATCGTGATGATATTTTGGAAGATTTTATAGGATTAAGTCTAGCTGTGATGATCAATGTAAACAAGCATGAAACATAAACTTCAGAAACGTGCTTAAGCTAGAAATGAAAAACGAGACTAAAATACTTATCTAAAGCGTATAAACAAGGCTGCTCAGGAGGCAGGGGCCCTCTACGACTGGAGTAGCACGCAAAATCTACTTCAAGATTGACTCAGTGCTTTCAATAAAGTGATACTTCTTGCATTAGAGAGAAATTACTTCAAAACAGAGTGTTTTCGGACTTCTGAAATCTAGCAATCAATCACAAAATCTAACCTTGTCCCTCAGTTTCCCGATCCATATTTATAATCAAAATTACATAACTGTCTTGAGATAACCTAGGGATAATTGTCTTTCCAAATAAAAACCAAACTAGGACTCTGATGGTTGTCACGTAATAGAATTAAGGACATCTAGACTGTCCTTGTCCTATTAGGAGTCTCTCTCCTAGTTTGAGTTCCCACGTACATAAATGCCTACATAATTCCGTTCAAACTTCGTGGAGAGAAAAAAATGATGAGGGAATGATGTGGAATATGCCCATATGTGTTTTTCTCCAAGATGACACCTGGAACCTGCGTAGACATAAAGACAACTGCAGAATCGGCAACTAGCTACAGAATGTCTGCATTCTGTAGCTAGATCTAGTTCAAATAGTACTACAATGACAAAATCATAAAAACATAGCAAGTTAGTCATGATATTCATTCTTAAAGAAATTTTAACTAATTTCATTGATCATTTGAGCCTGTGATTAATAATGGACAACAGAAATGGAGTGGAATGTGGTGGAAGAAAGAACATTCTTGGAGCTCAACACCTCCCATGAGAATCTTCTCATAAGGATCTAAAAAATGAAGGAATGCATATTCTCCTTGGAACACTCCATCAATAGATACATACTCCTAAGTGAAAGCACTGTTGGCCTTAGTGATAAGGCTCTTGCCTCCCCATGACTCCATTCTTTGACATGCCATATGAAAAATTCATCCACCATCATGGTGTTATGTGTAGGAATCTCCTTCCCATGTGGAAGTAACTCCTGATCCTCCAATGTTGAAGGGTAGCCTCTTTTCACTTTGATTGTGCCATCCCTTTCTCCTGAAATATCATGTCAAGTATGCGAGAAAATCTTCCCATACTCTCCCAAGAGTAACCAAAGCAATAATAGATCTTGCTGCCCCTTCACACATCCATCATACAAATAATTTGAAGAAAACATACTGATTGATATGAATAATGTCATATAAACACAATGCACCCAAACTCCTTGATTCCATATGATGCAAGTGTCATGCCAAGTTTCCTCCACCAACATACCCTTTGAAAAAGGATATATCACATGATGACCAAACTCTTTCAAGAGTAGGCAATGCATCCATGCTTCCTGTAGCCTTGTGTCTTAGATATTTAGGTGACTCACCAAACTCTTGCTTACCATCCACACCCCTTCATCTAAATGTGGGTGTCTCATACCATGATCCATCTTGGTATTCCTCCAATGGAGAACACCATCCTCCCATATCATATTTCTACCCTTGCATTTCATGGGATATTGAAATGCAATCTCTTGGAGATCTCCCAGCGAATATCCCTCACCAATGACCATATTGAATCCATAGGGATCCAAGTATGCTGAAAGAAAATTGTACTCAAGAGATGTACAATGCTCATCAAGGAAGATCTATCATAGTGTTGAAAGATAAGAGGACTCTCATCAATCATCTGCTCTTCTAGTGTAACACAAGTGTAATGGTCATCAGAATGCTCTAGTAATAGTTGGGCCCCCAACTCATCACTGCTGCTCAATGACAGCACTGTGGATCTCCATAATGTTGTTTTTTTTGTCTCATGCTCATGCTCAATGTTGAACATATAGGTCTGCATTGGGTTGTTTAGGAAAATTCTCATCCTATCCTCCAAAAATCCACACCCCAACCCCCAGAGTTGTGTGTATCTCAATAATGAATATTCAAGAGGATTTTTTATCCTTTCCTTGAACAAATCAAGGTTGCACAGCACAGTGAAAGTCTGCTGCTCAAAATCAGTAATATATTTTGAGCCTTGGTCATGCAATGGTATATTTCCACAACCCTCCATAAGATTTTATGAAATAAAAGAAAGTGGAAAATTATGCATACCTTGGTGAAGCTTGGGAAAATCTTCTCTAGCTACAAGGGTTCCTTCCTCCAATGTGTTGGCTTCCTGAACTGCTGATGGTGATGGCTGCTCTTCCATAGTTTTATCAACACTGGCACAAGTCTCCTTAAGTGGTAGGCTTCTCCTCCTTGGATTTCTTCTTGTCAAATTTTTTATCAACCGTTGAGTAAAATATGCAAATGAAACCACTCTTGCATGACTCAAATGGTTGAACTGCCAAATTTTTGCTTCACCCTCAAGGTGTAGCACTGCAATCTCAACAACCTCTCTCTCTACCACTAGATGCAGTAGGAAGAATGAATCTAACTTCATCACCCAAGCCCTTGCTGTACATGTGGATGGCCCATCAAAAGTAGACAGTGGGAATCTATTTCCATTTATTCTCCTATTGCTGCAAGGTCTCCTTTCTTCTTCAAGCTGAATGAACAGTGGAAAAGTTAGAGTCTCGTTGAAAGCCCTAGGTTGAGACTTATATTTTCTAGGTATCCACTTGGAATCACATGTTCCAAGTGCCCTCCATCTCCATGCTTCTTTTCTTCTTCCTAAAAAGGAAAGGCATAGTGTAATGCTTTGGAGCTCTCTGCGACACTAGTTCGTTCTTCTAATAATAGGAAGTTCATGGACCTTCCTCTTCTTGAAACCCTCTGGAGGTCTCATTACATCTTTCCCCTTTCATCTCTTTAACCTCCTTGGATAGGTTCTTCATAGATCTCAAAAGTGATGAGACAAAGTTCATCCGTTCCATCATTTTAGATCTCTTCTCCTTCTCTTCTTCTTCTTATAGCATATTGGCTGAAAACTCACAGGCTGAGCCAAGATTATGCTCAGATACCACTATAATATTCCTTAAATGGGGAACTCAACAATGCATGCAGTTAAAAAATGGATTTTCAAAAATGTATGCTATAATAACTCATAATAGCTCATGGATCCTTTATATTATGCATTATTACAGCCAAATCCAAAAGGATATCATAAACAAATCATGATAGGTGAGGTAAACAAGCCTCCCACACCCAGAATAGCCCAAAAACAATGCAACCCCAAAACTACTGCAAGACATAAAAACTGCAAGAAGTGAAAATCAAATCTAATGAGGGTTATACTTTAGAATTATAAATACAATTAGATATGCTCATATATTAATTAATAATTCTCAAAAATTGAGACCTAGTCCCTTTATTAAAAATCCAGGAGAACCCGAGAAGAGTTTCTGGAAATACACCCAAATACAAATGGTGATCTACATCCCTAGGAATGAAGAGTCACTGCAAACTAAAGCACATGAAGGTAGAAGATTGAAATAATGTAGATCTCCTCAAAAGTCTCCTCCAATGAAATTATGAACCCTTCAACCACAGGAAAACACTATAAAAGAGCCATAAGAACCACTCTTGAAGCTGCCCTCCAAAATAACACAATTCCCAGCTGAAACTGTGCTATAAATGATGGGGATAATTTGGCCTGATGCCAAAGATCTGAAATGTGCCCGAGAACCCTCCAAACTGATCTCCCAAGAAAAGGAATCCTTCCTCCTATGAAAAACCAACTCAGAAAGTGGGTTTATCAACCCTCCACTGCAACACCCTGCAACACAACACAATATTATGCAGAAATTGTGTTGTGTATGAAGACTGAAGCTTGGAAACAATTCAAAATATGTGGAATGATATATTAGGTCTCTCCCAAGAGCTACTCAAAGGGAAGAGGTGGAATTCCTAAACAGGAACACCATGTGCTAAACAACACTAGCAATCTTAGCTAAACATCTGAAGAGAGCAAAATTCTAAATAGAAATATCAAAATAATAATCATAAGAAAAACCCATATGGCTGCCATCCTCGTCCTTATAAAAAATGTGAGCCTTCTTACCTTGGGTCCCACTCATTTTTCCACCTTCATACAATCAATCTCCCTCTAAAACTGCATTGTCCCATCATTAATGACACTCCTCCATAACAACGTTGTTTGATTTGGTCAAAGTTGACCTCTTCAACCTACTCTAGCCCATTTTTATACCTAAGGGTCTTTAATCCATATTTTATATAGCTATCTAAACTAATCCACAATCATATTGAGTTTCCTTTATTGATGATCCACTCCTCCCACATTAGTGTTGCTGACTTGGTGAAACTTGACTTTGTCCACATGCATTAGCCCTTGTTCACACATGAGGGTGCTAGATCTAGTTATTATCTTGATACCTTTTCATATCAAGAGAGATTGTATGCATGTTTAAGATATGTATGGGCCTCCTTACCCATTTATTCATCTAACTAGGTCCTACGAGCAAAATTAATATTCCTATTAGCTGCATGCTAATTTAGGAATATTACATAATAATGCAAATCAATCATCCTAGGAATATCAAAGCGCTACAATATTTCGTCAGAAATATTAATTTCTTAATAACGTTCATACCAAACCTTGCAGAACTCCTAAGGAATATTACAAACATGTTGAAAAAATAAATAGGAGTCAAATGGACCATAGAAGCAAAGCAATCCTTTGAATTGGTAAAACAAGCACTTACCCAAAAAACAGTTCTAATTAGCCCTGATTTTACCAAAGACTTTTTGATATTCTCCTTTGCATTAGAACATATAGTTGTTGTTGTCCTATTACAGAAAAACACAAAAGGACAAGAGAAACCCATTACATTTTTCAACAAGGCATTAAGAGATACACCTCTGAAATACAACATAATGGAAAAACAAGCTTTTTCCTTGATCAAGGCATTGAAAGATTTTAGAGTTTACACTTTACACTCACATATCATTTCATTTGTGCCTCAGTCAATGGTGAAAGACATTTTAACACAATATCCTGATGGAAAAATGGGAAAGTGGATTGTTTTTATACGAGAATATGATTTGGAAATCAAGCCCACTAAGCTCAAAGGAGAAGGATTGGCCAAGCTCATGGCTGAAACAAATTTCCAAGCACTTGAAATGAACATGATATATGCATTAGATGAACACGAGGAGTTGGAAACTCCATTGATTGAAGAATAATTTCTGAATTCATTTTGGTATGCTGATATTTTATATTTCCTTCTTAATCTTAATGTCCCTCCTAGTTTGTCTAAAACAAAGGCAAGATTTTTAAAGTTGAAAGTTATAAATTACTGTATTTTAGATAAAAGTTTATATTGGAAAAATGCTAGTGGTATATTGCTTAAATTTCTTCCTGAGAATGATGCAGATAAGATCAAGCACGAGTTCCATGAAGGAGAATGTGGAGGCCACGTCTATTGGAAAACTACTGTTAACAAAATCCTTAGAGATGGTTACTATTGGCCCACCCTCTTTCAAGACATTCATAAATGGTAATTTCCTACCAGAAGTGCCAAATATTTGAAGGAAAAGAAAAGTTGTTGCCCTTACCTTTGCATCCTATCATTATTGAAGCTCCTTTTCAATAGTGGGGCTTAGACTTCATTAGGGAAATCCATCCTGCCTCATCTCCCCAACATAGATGGATCTTGACTACAAATGATTACTTTACAAAATGGATAGAGGCTATTCCCTCTAGAACTACCATAGACCTAGTCATCATCAAATTCCTTGAAAACCATATTTTGTCTAGATTTGGTTGTCCTAGAAAGATTATCACTGAAAATTTTTCAGCCTTTAGATCCAAGAGAATGGTGGATTTTTTCCACAAATATCATATTACATTGGGCCATTCTACAACTTATTACCCTTAAGGAAATGGATTGACAGAATACTCCAACAAAATTTTGGTGAACACCATCAAAATTTTTTTGGAAGAGAACAAAAAATCATGGCACAAAAAACTAGTACATGCACTATCGGCAGACATATTGACAAATAAAAAATAAATTGGAATGTCTCCCTATCAGCTAGTGTATGGAGCAGATGCAATTTTTCCAAAAAGTCTAGGAGTGCGAGTCATGAAGTTGATCCAAGAATTACAGTCTGAAGAAGATGACATGATAAGAAGGATAAATCAGACTGTACACTTGCAGCAAACCAGAGAGGAAGTGTATAATAGAACACAATAGGTGCAAAAAAATATCAAGGAGCTGTTTGATAAGAGAACTAAGGAAAATTATTTTAACATTGGTGACAAAGTGCTAAAATGGGAGTCAAGAAAAGAAGACAAGGGCAAGCATGGAAAATTTGCAAATCTATGGAAAGGCCCCTGTATCATCCATTATGTAAGAGGTAACAATGCATTCTTCCCTCAAGAGATGGATGGAACTAAAATTTTTGGAGCTCCTGTCAATGGCAGGATGCTCAAGCATTACTTTTGTTAGATATTTCAGTTTTAAAACTTTATTCATTATATATAACATTTCTTTAAGAAAATATTGGAAACATCAACACAAAAACAAAAGAAAAAGAAGAAAAAGAGGGAAAATAAAAGAAAAAGGTAAAGCCCCATACCAAAAAAGAATATTTCTAAAAGTGTGCAAGTCCAAATGCCACTACTTTAGAATAGAAAGTTTTGTTTAGTCATACAGCCCAATCATGATGGAATAAGTTTTAAATTTCTGCTGATAGGGTAGTGAATGAAGATTTTACAAACTGTCTAAACTTGGGTTATCCATAGCTTAGGTTAGGAAAATAAATATTGGTTCCAAATGATCAAAATATGAACCAAAGAAAAGAGAGGGATGCATAACAAATTTCAGATTATAGCCCTCAAGTTTTTGTGTTACTTTCTGCAAATAAAATATGTGTTCAACTTGTACAAAATACCACAGCTCATAACAAATTAGACTGTCTAATCCTGATTTGGATATGTTTTCAATTTCCTATTTTAGATTAAAGAATAACATCTGTCAAACTATTTAATCTTGACAGATAGGTAGATTAGGTAGAGAAAAAAATGAGTTCACCAGCCTAATCTGAACTCTTGGATGACATAAGTGTAGAAATAGATACATTTCCTATTTTAAAAGGAAAAATTATGTCAAGGTTTGGCTAATCTAAATGCACCCAATGAAGAAAAAAAGCTAGGAAAATTATGATGGGTAGGTAAAGTTTAAAGTTGAAGCAATCATGTTTTTCAGATTTCAAAGATCGCAGCTTCAAAAAGAATTGCAACAAATCAGAAAAATAGAAGAATGGAGGTCTATCAAGGTGAAAATCAAGGCACTGGTCTACTTCTTCTAGAGATTTTATCTCTGAGATTCTTGACACCTCGTAAAGGAGCTGCCCTCCCCAGTTGGAGCCACTGTTATCCTCCTGTATTTTACAGAATTCACTAGGTGAGTGTGGATGTTCTACAAGAAACTAAAGATAGCATTATTTGCCTATCAGCTATCTTTAGAAATCTCACTGCCTTCATTATCCTAAACAAACCTATTTCACTCTCATCTGACATGAATAAGCACCCATTCCCACATCCATCTCCCTTCATAACTGCCCATGAGTTACACAATAAAAATAGTAGTAATCCCTTCCAAAAAACACCTTGTTGCTCTTAAATGAATTCATTTTGGACCTATTTACCTCATTTTCACTCTTCCTCCATACACACACTCTCATTCACTCTTTTTACCTTCTAAAAACCCATTTCCTCCACTAAAAAACCCTTTAAAAAAACCCCTTTTCTTCATCACTTCCATCCATTTTTCAAAACAATGTAAAAGACCCTCTTTTACATTGTTTTAATTGAAATATTTAAACTGTTGGGTCCTTTTGCTTTTATACATATTAAAACCCTGTTTTTTATGTATAAACCCTGACTCTTTGGTTTTATTAACTCGACTCTATATCAATGTTTAAACCCTCTTTTTAAAGGTTTTTAGCCTCCTCACCTAAAAACCCTCACTCCCTCGCGCTCAAATGACCCTAACCCCGCATATCTTCATAAACCCCCACACATCATTTAAGAACCCCTCATAAACCCTTTATTTATATTTTATAAAAAAGTACATCTACTTTGTTTTTAGAGACCCTGGGCCCCACTTTTCCTCAAAACCCATGCTCCAACAAAATTTAGCCACCTGTCTGCCTGGGCCCTCCCTCTCTACTTGCCTATTGCTCTACATCGCGCAATCATTGTCGATCTCTGACTTTGAGATCCGATGGCCCTGATATCATATCGCAAATCTAATTGTGCCCACATTAACCTAACCCTGAATGCACAATATGGACGGTTTCTCCCTCCCACATGTCACCCAATGAACCGTATCGCACTCCCACCCCAAAAACCATTACCACCTCCTCCGCCATGCAAAAAAAACCTCACAGTTTTTTAAAACCATTTATCCCTCCACGCCAAAATTCAAATGCTCCCACTTCCATTCAAATTCCCTACTGGTTTTTCCTGCGGGACCTAGCCCAAAACACCTTTATATGCCCTCCAACAGCCCAAAAACCTCAGAAAAAGAAGTAAACCCTCCCCACATGGTTTTAAAGACTAATTTTTTTTTCAGTGTTCAAGTTTAATGGTGGAAAAGGCAAATAAATGTGTTTTGATGGTTCAGAAACAATGGAAGAAGATATGGGTGATGGTCCAGAGATTTGATTTAAAATTAAAGAGACGAGAGACTCTGTATCAAACTTAATCATTGATGAAGCATTATCATCGATGAATATTTAACCCTCCAGCATAGAAGCAATGCATCCATCCACCAAAAACATAGATAAACAAAGGCACAGTAGGGAGAAAGACAGTCAAAGGACTGTAACAAAGGAAAAGGCAAGGATTAGCCAGTAAGGAAGAATAACGAAAAAGAACAGTGAGAAAGGAAGATAAAGGATAAATCAGAGTTTAAAGGCCTAAAGAAGAGTTTCAATGATAAAACTAAGGAAAATTAAACCCAAAACCAATTTGAATGACTTAGATCACAATAGTTACTTCTTCAAGAGATATTTTTCCACTTACAGCCTGATTTTGTCAATAAAGCATCAAACAGTTATTACACACAGTCAAAGATATTTTCCAGCTACCAGTAGTTATTGCAAAGTTATTAAAAAGCCTTAAAGTCAAAAATTTCACAGAAATTAACTCAGAAGTTAATTTAGGAGTTATTATTTAAGAGAAATACCTTCAGATATTCTTACCTTGGGCCTTGCATGGTCTCAAAGGTCAAAAACACATTAACTATGTAATAAATGACATATAAACCCTAGTTTAGCAGGACCTCCTCATTTTGCAGATAAATACTACATTTGAGTTCATTTTCATTGTTGGTTGCTTAGTTAAATTTAAGGATTGAAGAGTTGCTGAGCTAGTTGAAGAATGTTAGGCTAGATTTGAGAAAGCTCTGAGTTGTAGAGAGCTATTATACATGGAGTATGTAACTGGTTTGAACATCAATAATACAAGCACGTTCACGAGATCCTTGAGCTAGGCTAATGGTAAAGTTTTCCTTCTTTGTCATTGTTTTTCTCATGTTTTACATTATGCCCATATTCTCTGATAAAGAACATAAATTTTAGTGTAGGATATGTTGTCTTAGCACCCTATTTATGTCTTCTTTCTTTATCTTTATGTTTTCTTCTGCAAGGTTTGATTGGAGAATTCTTAATTGCTCTCCAATTTTACTTAGCTTGTTGTTTTGAAAATAATTCAATAGATTCAAGCCAAAGAATTCTATGGTAAGCCATTTCCTTTGGTATTTCTTGAGATATTGTTTTTAAGACCTTTCTTTGAAGTATTATTAGTAGAGTCTAAACCAAAGGATTCTATGGTATTCCCTGTCCTTTGGCCTACCTCAAAATGTTGCTTTGAAGGTCATTTTGAGTGTTGAGTTAAAGTAGATAATATTTATGTTTGATCTTTGGCTGCTCTCACTCTTATCTTATATGTTTTATTTGTCTAAAAGTAATAATTGAAATTGCTGGATTGTTGCCTTAAAGGTTTTCTTAATAAAAGTTTGGCCAAATAAGTCTATGGAATGCCTTGTCCTTTGGTTTGCTTCAAATAGTTACCTAAAAGGCTTTTCTTGTCTAAATAGAGCTAGAATATCCTTAACTAAATATAGCTTTGCTGACTCTAGATATTATTATTGTTTCATATCACAATCTAATCTAAAATATCCACTTGATATAGTTAGCTTGCCCTATGAAAACCCTTGCAGAGTTGATGAACAATTAAATTATTTTATGACTCCATAGCCCAATGGATTAATGTTTTCTCATAGTCTATATTTTCAACTGAAACATTCCCTCAATTATTCCCACCTTTGATCTCTCAATTAACCATTAAATCAACCAAAACCAACAAGTCCTCACAAATTCATAACTAGAATAATATCTTAAACAAAGGAATAAAGAAATATCATTTGAAAACACTTATATAGAGAGATCCTTCTATGAATCTAGGAGAGATAGATCTTAGGATTCCAAGGTGTTTCTGATGTGGCCCTTGCAGTGTTTGTTCTTACCAATCTTGCAAATCACAAGGAGCCAACATGTGCATATAGATTCTCCTCCTCAATGGTGGACCCTAAGGTTAGCCGCATATACATCATAGACTCAGTGTGAGCCTCCATCTGGATCTTCCCCAAGGGACTATCATGTATGATGTGCATAGTATCCTCCTCTGCTGACTCAAGCTCCATCATATGCTGCTCTAGCTGAATTGTCACGAGTGACACATCACCCAAAGTATCTCCCGTAGAGTCCCTTGATAGCTCACCCTGCACACTGGAATACAGCTCCGGCCTACTTTCATCATCTTTGCATGACTGCTCTCGCTCCCCAAAAACATCCTCAGTTGATCCCATGGAGTCATCTGAAGAAGAGTCCTCATCCCAACATACCGAAGGAATGTCTACCTGCTCTACCTCTGCCACCTCATCTGCATCTTTCAAACATGACTGATCAGGCCCCCAAGGTTCTTTGAAAATGAAGAAAAGTCCCTTCCTCCTCAACTCATTTCTACTGCATGATCCACTAAACTTGAGCACCTCCTCCCTAGTCAAATGTCTCTTGAAAATCTCAATGTTTTATTCAACTAGCCCTTGGGCTAGCTCATAAGCAACGGGTGAGACCAACTGCTCTCTCCTCCAAATTCTCAACAACTTATTTTGCAGCTCCCATCAAATGGCATCATGGTCTCCCATACATGACGAGAGGATGGACTACATGTGAGCTATGGCTATGTCAGAATGATGTCTCCTAATGCTGAAGAAGCATTGGGACATCTGCAGAATCAAGCTATCACACTCAAGATCGATTATGACCTCATAAGTCAAAGTCATGGCCATGGCTTCTAAGACATTAAGCTTTCTCCCAAATGTAGAGCCTACGTAATTGTATAAATCCCGAAAGGTTCCTACTATCAGTCTAAAAATTATTTTCATAATATCATCATTTTAGGGAGGGAAGGGTGTTGTTATCTTCAAAATATCACTAAAACAAGAGGCAACTATAAGCTTGACTCTCTCACTTGGATGTTCCAAGAATCTAACTTGTACCAATGCAAGCATAGATTGCTCCAATGCCCAATTTAAACTCCAATCAAATTCCTCTTCCTTTGAAAGTCAGGATTCCAGTTTCTCTAACATGGGAAATTCATTTTATGATATTCTTCTCTTTAAGTCCATCCAAAGTGCATAAAACCAATTTCCCATTTCTTCCTCCTTTTGTACATTCCTCAGATGCCTTTGTTGGGTCAAATTATGTACCTTCTTGGAGAAGGGTCTACTGTTCTATTTTTTTTTTCTTGTCTTCTGATGCATGGTGGTTCAAGGAACCAAATTTTATTCTTCTCAAGCTATTTAGGAATCCCTCCATGGTTCAACCAATGATGTGGCCACTATTTTCCTAAGTGTATTTGGTGTAATTTCTTTAAGAAGTATTGTAAAACTATTAGGTAGAAAACTTGTTGTAGGTGACTAACATTTTTTTGGGTGCTATTCACCAACACATAGTGACATGCACAAGAGGTGTTCAGCCCTAACCAACAATTGATATATATATATTTAAGCTCAATTTTTTTTTACAGAAATGGAAAAAAATTCATAACCAAGACATAGTGACCTTTATTAATGATATTCAGAAATGTATACTTAGGAAATATAGAATGAACCTGGAGTTAAAATTCTACTAAAAGCACTTTATATTTGTCCAATCAGCTTCACAAGATACCACAATTTTCAACATCTTGACTTTGAGTTTGTTGCCAGAGATTGAGTGTATGGTCCAGTATTCTGTTCACCAATACAAGAATGGTTCCAGCTATTCAAGTCGCCCCCCTGTGAGTGCAACACTATTTGGAGCATGTACTTAATTTGATCCTTTCCTAGGTCCATCTAGGGAGACATGGTTCCCACAAATTGATATCTAAAGGCTATCAGGTGTACAGTCACTTCTGAGAGTCAATGAGTCATGCTTTATGTCCACACATGAAAATACATACGTTCAACACATCCATCAATTCATAAACTAGATATCGTCAAACCAACAATCGGCTAAAGAAGATAACCAACCTGTATTAGCAACAATTCAGCTCGGAATTCATCAATGATCCATATATCTCTATGAAAGGAAGCGATCATGGCTTTGAAATAATGCAAATTTATACTCTTTCATACCCAAAGATTATTCTTACAATTGTGAGTTTCTAGTAGTTTGTTCTGTCCTCAATACCAGCAATGCACTCATCTAGAAATACGTGGTCTCATCCCATAGTGAATATTGGCAATGAAAATGAATGTAACCCCCTTTTAAATGAATGTGTGGTCCTTTCACGACCCATATAGAGAGAGAATCAATCCACTTCAACTCTTAGGAATTTATAATGCTCGGCCCGCAACCCATCTTACTCATCAGTCTACGAGCAGTGTGCTTGACGGCTGCCCATCCATGTGATTCACAAAATCGCTTTCAACCATCCAGAAGACTCACAAAATAGTTTTTGACTATTCTGGCGTCAAAACTTGTGGCTATTTGATGTCACTCCTACTACGACGAAGATATCCTGATGAACACTTACAATGCCCAACTTTTTCGATCACACTTCCTCAATGCTCTCCTTCGAAACTTTTCCCTATGCATTGCACTTAGAAAGGAAATGATCTACAATTACAGGGGATCACCTTTGGCCATAAATCCATAAGGTGAAATGCCCATCGTCCATTATTAGCGAGACTGGGGAAATCATAATTTTTCCTTTCAACCAATGATTGGTTTGCTTAGCTTATGCCAACCATCAGGCAAAACTGTGACCATATTCACGTCGTATAAATTGGCTACGCTAGAATAGATCGGACTTGCTAGTCAATGGTTTAGCCAAGATATTCAGCCTTTTTGGTTTAATATATTTCTGCCCAACTAATTATGGAAACTTGGTCCATAGCCCCTGTTCCCTTCAACCGCCCAATAATGATTCGATAAGATAGCTTTCCACTTTAATCATTGGGTGCTGCAACATTCAACCCTCAATACAATGATACTATTGTATCTCTTTAGTTCAATTTCAACAGAACTACCACCCTACTTCAAGAAGATTTTATTTTACCCAAAAAAGAATGAACTCGACCAAAAAAATGGATCTGCAATAAAATTTGGCTCCAACAATGGAATTTTACATTTTCAAAATAAACCCTCAATTAAAACTATAAACCTATAGGCTAAACCAAGACCAAGGCTTCAATACCACTATAATATCCCCAAATGGGATATTTTCCTAAATTTTTATAAATTAATCTAAACCTCGAATTATGCCATAAATAAACATGTATTTTTAACAGAAGATTTCCATGTAAAATAAACATATAATTTCATGCAAATCCATAACTCCATAATGCAGAAAATAACTCATCTTTATTATAATATATTTGGGTCACATGCCGAAATGAAATATAGTTGAGATAACTGAAATACAACTGGCCTCAAGAAAATCAGCTTCACTGCTACACTATGATGGCCTCCAAAACTAAATTGTTGCACTCTCCCTCCAGCAACATCTACCACGGAATCCACTGAAGCACCTATTGAAGATTTGAGTGATACTCACTCCAATATCTTTGAAGCTCTGAAAAACTTATGAATGAAGTCTCCTCAAAGAGAGTTGGGTTTCTGTCGAACACTCACAAATCACCCAAGGGTTTCCGTATTGGGGATACGACTGAAGTAGAGAGCCACGTCTCAAACCTCTCATAAAAGAAAATGATATGACCAAAATATATCCCTCAATGGCATCCTCCATTTCTTTTATATATCTCTTGGAGTCTTCTAGAGCATTATTTTATTATTATTTTATTCATGGTGCACTTTTCCCTCTTATTAAAATATTCCTTTTTAATGCAGAAAAGAGTAAATTGGCTACCATGTCTCCTCTGGTCACTAAAAATCATGCCCAACCATCCCATCATGTCGATATCCTCATCCCAATTCCAATGAGATATTACACTAAGGTGTTCCATCATGTATTCCTCCTGAATGCCACCTGGAGCGTAATCAGCTGAGTTAAACCCACAAATAACTCAAATTTCTGAAAGTTTTCGGAATGCACCTGAACGAAAGCCAAACTACTCGGATGATGGAATATATCAAGAGAATGCGACCGGACACCATGGAAAATCCTCAAAACTCCTCCAAAAAGCCCCTGAGCCCGCTAATAGTACCAATTTGTACCTGTGACCTGTCTGCGCCTAACTCTGGAAGTCCAACCTAACCCTGTTGTAGGTGACACCAAAAAAGGGAATATTACAGACCTTCCACCCCAATATTTCTTGCCCTCAAGCAATCCAAATATGTGGGCCACTCTGTTGGCCCGATGCACCTGAGACCTAATGCCTGGATCCCATACAAACCTCCTAGTGCTACTATGTGCCTGTGTCAAGCCACCCGAAATAGACCCCTTAATGCCAGGATCCCAAACTGATCTCTCACTGTACTTGTCATCAAAAAATCCTCCAAGATCCCCACGCCAAGATGGCCAACCGTCGCCCAAATCCCACTACTTCGACTGCGTACTTCCTCTGGCTATAACTAATGCTCTACGAGGTGAAGACCAGGTCTCCTGTTGCGATGTATCTATGACGGTTTAAGCTTCCCCACCAACTGTTTACCAACTCATCACCTCTCTCCAATCCAACCCCTAACTAAATCCAATGTTGATCCTGCTCTCCTAAAACCGGGATGGGATGTTGAAGAAATGTCGATCTTTGCCCCACTTCCAACTAGAATCTATATCATATGACATGTCT
Source organism: Pinus albicaulis (assembly GCA_034641835.2). NCBI lineage: Eukaryota > Viridiplantae > Streptophyta > Pinopsida > Pinales > Pinaceae > Pinus > Pinus albicaulis. The sequence continues at coordinate 75,790,932 of MU968359.1, forward strand.
AAGGGCCCCTGCTCTGTTGTGCTCCCTACGAAGAATATCGTACCATCAAGAGGGTACCAAATCATGATCTCCCGCCAATCCATCTTGGAAGAAGATGCCAATGTAGCAACAACTACATACGGAACATGCCTGGAGTGTTGTCGCCAACCCGTAATCAACTCACACTGCTCTTCCCTATCTACCAATGAAAGATGCCTGTAGAATAAACCCCCTCTCTCTATAATGGGCCAAATTCGGCAAGATATGCTGCAAGCCCCATCGATGTACTCATGGAGAGTGCTACTCACTGAAAGTACTGCAGCTCTGCCGACTTCATGTACATCTATCTCCACCTTGTCAATGTGTCAGCCCAAAGATGGATGCTCCACCATCTCCAACAACTCCTCCCTCTCCTAATCGGGAATGTAATGCTCTGGTTTTCCACTAGCCCCTTGCAGAACTATCCCATTAACCTCCACCATCTCCAGAAGATATAGATCTACAACTGTTGTCCCCGTACTCGATGTTTGTGCATCTGACTACTTCTCCTCAAAGGCTGACCCTAAGGTTAGCTGCATACACATCATAGACTTAGTGTGAGCCTCCATCTATCTCTCCTCCAAGGGAATATCATGCATGATGTACATAGTATCCCCCTCTTCTGACTCAGGCTCCATCATATTCTTCTCTGGTTGAATCGTCACGAGTGACTCATCACCCAGTGTATCTCCCGTAGAGTCTCCTGATAGCTCACCCTGCACACTAGAATACAGCTCCATCCTACTGTCATCATCTTTTCATGACTTCTCCCGCTCCCCAGAAACATCCTCAGTTGATCCCATGGAGTCATTTGAAGAAGAGTCCTCATCCTAGCATACCGAAGGAACGTCTACCTGATCTACCTCTACCACCTCATTTGCATCTCTCAAACATGAGTGATCAAGCGCCCACGGTTCTTTGCAAATGAAGCAAATTCCATTCCTCCTCAGCTCATTTCTGTTTCCTGGTCCACCAAACTGGAGCAACTCTTCCCTGGGCAACTATCTCCTGAAAAGCTCAATGTTTTTCTCAACTAGCCCTTGGGCTAGCTCATAAGCAGCGAGTGAGACCAACTTCTCTCTCCTCTAAATGCTTAACAACCTATTCTGCAACACCCAGTAAATGGCATCACGGTCTCCCATACATGAAGAAAGGATGGACTACAGGTGAGCTATGGCTATGTCAGAATGATGTCTCCTAATGCTGAAGAAGCATTGGGACATCTGTAGAATCAAGCTATCACAATCAAGATCGATCATGACCTCATAAGTCTTGGTCATGGCTATGGCTTCTAAGACCTTAAGCCTTCTCCCAAATGTAGAGCCTGCACAGTTGTATAAATCCAGAAAGTTTCCTACTATCAGTCTGAAAATTATTTTCATAATATCATCATTGTAGGGAGGGAAGGGTGTTGTTATCCTAAAAATATCACTGAAACAAGAGGTAGCTATAAGCTTGAATCTCTCACTTGGATGTTCCAAGAATCCATCTTGTACCTGTTGTGCATACCAGCCCCCGCCCCCTATTTAAATTTTGGCCACCTTTTCCTTTTGGGTCTGTTTAAAACATCTTTCGCGGCCAAAGACCTCCATATTCAGTCTAGCGTTGCCCTTTCCACCTAAAAAATACATGTTACAAAGGCTCGAAGTCTATAATTACAAATTTTGTCAAGCCTAGCCCCTGAGATCTCAGCCATCCCCGTTTTTGTTTCCATGTGACCCGGGAACAAGGCCGGGTGCCAGGCACAAAGGGTCTAATCATCTAAAGTTTTGGGCCAAGTCTTAGCTGTCCGATCTCAGCCAAATCTATGGCTCACAATCAACGCAGTAATAGTGGTCCCTGCACCGAAAACCGGCGGTTAATTCCTCACCACTTTGGACAGGCTGGTGGTATTCTCCATGGGGGCAACGATTCCATTGAACGCGCACCACATGTCTTTGGTACGGGCCCGAAAAACCTCCATTTCGCGAGTTAAAAGTCAGACCAGGGACGGGAAGTGGAATTCATCAGCACCGTCAGATCTGTCGATCTTCATCCAATGACAGACGTCCTCCAGAGCTGCACACGTTATAATACATGTCCATCGTGCCCCTGGCCCACTTTGATCGCTCTCCGACCCGTTTTAACCATCGATCTCGTTTGCTGGTCGTGTGGCCCAGATCATCCATTTGACCACTTGCTGATCGAGTCCTCCGCCATGTCATTCTTCCACCTGTCCTTCGTACACCCACGTGTCATCATATCGCGTGTCCATAATATTTTTCCCCTACCGTATATGTATGTGTTTCTCATTTATATTCATCGGTTTCATTCATGCATCGTGTTTTAACTGTTCTACACGAAAACTACACCCCGTTTGTTTACCAAAGTTTCCACCATATTCCCTCCACCACCCTGCATGTTCTTGACATATGACCATGACTTCGACGTCATCACCATCCTCATCTCCATCCCGGTCTGGTTTTCCTTAATTGATTTGTGTTTTTGCAGGTTTGCCGCTGTAGAAAATCCATCATGATTTGCTGCTCTGTCCGCATAAGTCAAGAACACCGCCCTCGACAGTTTTCGAGGAAGAAATTAAGGAGTGAAGCCGAGGGTGCTTGTCTGAAGTGACCACCATTAAAGAAAACAAGGATTTGAATCTATAGAACCCTCCAGAGAAAATCAAGGGACAGATTCGAGCAGTCGAGAGTATTAATGGGGCAGCGTGAAATACCAGCGAAAGATTAAGAGACACAGAACTCTGCATTAAAGATCTGGAGTTTAAATTCAAAGTTAGAGGTCCGAGAGTACTATGCACAATCACAAGCTATCTCAGGGTTTTATGGCAGCAGATTTTCCCTCTTTCAGTAAAGGGTAGAACATTGTATATTTTATTATTTGTGTCTTGTTCATGAGGAGATTTTCATCCTCAGCATTTATTTCTGGAGGTAAATTGTAAAGTACAGTCATTTATATTTAGTCATTCACAGTGTGGGCACAAATTTTTTCCGCCATTTTGTTCAAATCAAGTCATTAAATGTGCTCCATCTACCTCCTTCTCTAGAATTCTCTATATTTTCTATAAAAACCCAGAAATAAGACATTAGAAGGGTTCCAGATTTCTATCAGCGAACTATGAAATGAAAAGGCTTTTGTATACACTTTGTAAAAATTCTGTATGAAGACTTAGAGCTCGTAGGGTTTCAGTGAGGAGGACTGATAACTGTAATGAGGATTCTGGTCTTTGGTATCTCACAGTATGTAATTTTCTCATATGTGTTAATACAATATCTCATTTCATGCTATTCATCTTCTTGTATCATGCTCTAGAATGTGAGTGGCTCACTAATCTTGAGTAAGGATTCATCCTAGTTGATGCCCATACTAGGGTTAGTCAAGCGCTTTAAATAGGCCTAGTCATGATATACTGTTCCATGTTCATCTCATCCATATTTTCTACTATATTAGTTACTTGAGGAAGGTGTTTTTAAAACGCCATTGTCATGTATGGATTCTTAGTTGGATAAGCCCTTATGTGATTCTGTTGTGTATCTGGGTATCAGTCTCATGTTAACTAATATCTTCTTCATGTTTCTTCACTGCATCCACTTTATGATATTTGATTGCATATTATCCGAATCGTCTCTTGCGTAGTCGTTCTTAACCGTCCGATGCTTTTGTATTGGAGTTTTGCATTATGTTCCTACATTATTCTTGTCTTTGTATCACTCTTCGAGAGAGATTTACTTCATTTAAACTAATTTCCTTGTTTAACAAGAGATAGTAAGAGAGCTTTTGGATTGACAACCCAAGCTATATTATGAGCTCCTTGCTATATTAAGATGTCCTAGGCACTGGTCTATTGCAACTCTAGACTGTCTCTAGGGGTGAAAAAATTGTCCACAACATCTTTCTGGCGCCATTGCCGGGGAACGAATTTGAGAATATCAGTTTCCCTCGGCGTCGAAAAATTGTTCTCACTCTCTAATCAGGTGAGCACAAAGAGTTGAAGAGTTGTGTATCTCTCACCTTGGTGACTCCACTGTTCTTTCTTTGATAAATTTATTGGTATTCCTGGCTCCTCGTAAGCCACATTTGAGGTCAGATACATCTCAGTCAAAGACACCTTACGTGTCTGACCCAGAGAAGATCATTCATAAAAGAGTTTCGAAGGAGAGGAAATCAGTTCGTGTTGAAAACCCTGAATATTCCATTGAAGATTATCCGCCCTCTTCTTCTTAAGAAATCAGAACAGAACATCTCAATTCTACCAAGGAGAATCCTAAGTTTTACTCAGAAACCCCATGTAGAGGAAGTGCATGGATTGAAGAAGATTTCCATCCTACTTCTGAGGCTGAGGAAATTAAAGAAGTTACCGAAGTAGCTGTTGTTAACCGTGAACTATTCCCAGCTACGCCTCAGGCTTCCATACAATATATCCCCATTGTTATTCATACCCCACTTCCTCCTTCTCCCCTTCCTTCATCTGTATCTCAGGCTGCTGCACCACCCCCACCTCCTCCAATGGCTAATTTTCCTGCTTTTCTATTGAACAAATATGCTCCACTGGCCTTACCCCAAGTGCTAAATGATATGCCACAGGATTATTTGAAGATCCTGCCAAGATTCAATGGTGAAAATGAAATTTATGCTCAGAAACATCTTGAGACTTTCTGCTCTTTTGTAGAAAACTTAAATGTTGAACATTTGGATGTGGTCTTAAGATTATTTGTACAATCTTTGGAGGGTGAGGCCAGAAAATGGTTCAAAACATTGGGAAACCGTTTAGTGACCTCCTGGGACGACATGGAAAATACTTTTCTCAGGAAATGGGGAGAAAAGAAATATTATGGTCAGTGTCTTACTGAATTTAATACTTTGAAGAAGAAGCATAATGAGGGAGTATCAGAGTTTATTAAAAGATTCAACAAGTTATATTTGAGCCTGCCTCCTGAAATGAAACCCCATGAAACAGTTGCCAAGATAGTCTTTATAGCAGCCTTTGATTTTGACTTTGGTTTCTCCTTAAGGGAAAGAAAACCTGCCTCTTTAGACGATGCTCAGTCAGATGCTTTGGAGTTGGAAGCAAACTTTGCCTCCACTAGGAAATTAAAGGGAAAAATTGAACAAGATACTAGGAGGAGAGGTAAAGAAGAGGTTTCCACCTCTAATCAAGATAAGGATTCAGACAAGATGGATGAAATTAGCAAGATGATTAAGAAACTGGTTAAGCTTGAACTGGAGGCTAAAGGTTCAGCCCCCAAGAATTTTTATAATGCTCCAAACAGAGGATACAATCCCCAGTATAAAATACCACCATTGCAGATATTGCCTAGGGAAGCAAAGGAGAAAAAAGATCAGGTACCACATCCCTTGTACCTGGAAGGTCCAGCAGAAGACTCCACTGAATATGCTACTTATCAATTAGAAGATTCAAATCTTGTCATTTCAAATAATGATGATATAGAATGCCCATTGCAAGAAGAAGATGAAGAAGCAGAGATTGATCATTATTGTAAACAATTTTTTGATTTCATGCAAGCACAATTTAATGTAAAATATGATCTCATATCTTCAAGGAAGAGAACCCGAACTCAAGATCAAGAAGAGGAGCTACCTCAGAAAGAAGCACCTGCTCATAAGGAATCAGCAACAAAGAGAAACATAGAAAAAGGTAAGAGTCCTCTAAATGCTCCTTTGTAGCCTAATGATCAGATTCCTTCTTCTTCAAAAATAGTCAGTCCTCCTAACGCTGAGTCAGTGTCAAAAGAAATTAAATCTTCGGCTGAAAATAAAGAGTCAAAATAAATAGTGATAGAAAAGCCCCCACTTGCTTTCAATCTGCAAAAATAACTTGAGAAAATTAAGATTCTAGTCCCCCTGACCGAACTATTAAAACAGCTTGTATATCAATCTCAAGTTACTTCCTTCATGCTTCCCCCTGAAATACCAATCGTGCCTGATAGTTTAAACCTTCAAGAAGAAAGACCCATGGTAGTCTTTGGCCCACATGTCGAGGAGATAGACCCTTCTACTCCTCATTTTTATGTGTCTCTAGTTATTCATGACCTGCTGTTACACAATTTTATGTTAGATTCTGGGGCTTCCCATAATCTTATGCCTCTGTCTGTCATGGAACAACTAGGACTGCAAATTACAAGACCATACAAAGACCTATATTCATTTGATTCCAAAAGAGTTAAATGCTTGGGAATGATTAAAGACTTAGTGGTCAATTTGGCCCAAATTCCAGCAAAGAGTGTGGTCATGGACATTGTGGTTTCTGATATCCTAGCCCGCTTTGGCATGCTGCTGTCAAGGTCCTGGGGTACAAAAATTGGTGGGTCAATCAAATTGGATTTGACATATGCTACTGTCCCAGTCTTTGGAGGCCAGGAGAGGAGGTTATACAGGGAAACTAGATTTGTTAAAATGGTAACTAAGGCTGATTGCTCAGAGAATTCCCCAGTGTATAACAAAGAGGGAGACTTCTCATGCTTGATGTTAGAATAAAATCTAAATTATGCCCATGAGCCCCTTTTTGGTCAAATCCAAACTGAGCAGCCTAAAGAAGATCAGGAATCAGAAATTTGGACTTTGCATTTTGATGGAGCAAATTCAAGAGAAGGCAATGGCGCTGGGGTGTTATTAATCTCTCCTATAGGAAAATGGGTGCCACTGTCCTTTAAATTGGAATATGGAGCCACCAATAACGTAGCCGAATATGAGGCACTTTTATTGGGACTACAGACAGCTAGAAACATGGGCATCCAAAGTCTCAAAGTCATGGGAGACTCTGAGATGGTGGTAAGGCAGATTAGAAATCAATGTCAAACCAAGCATCCACGGCTGAGAGCTTACAGAAACGAAGTATGGGACATGGTGGATAATTTCTTCTCAGCATTTAACATACAGTTCATGCCCTGGGAGCAAAATAGAATAGCAGATTCTCTTGCTGTAGCTGCCAGTACATTCCGTCCTCCTCAGAATCCACTTTTAAGATACGAAGTGGAGGTGCGTTACAGGCCATATATCCCAGATAATATTAAGCACTGGAAGGTATTTGAAGATGATGAACAGATGAAGAGATTCATGGAGACAGTGGGAGAATTCTCTAATATGGAGATTGATGATAATGAAGAAAAGGAAACTGAAAATATTGCAGAAAACAGATGGGAAGAGAAGATAGCAGGTAATAAAGTGCTGCAGCTGAAAGGAAATGTTATACCTAGAGGTCTGGTGCCTCTAGAAAGATTATTTAATAAAGATGATATTCCATTGCAGCCAAACAAAGTGATAGAAGAAGATCAAGTGGAAGATTTAAATCTGGGTACTTATGTTGATCCCAAAATTGTAAAATTATCCAAAAGAGTCCCAGAAGAATATAAAGAAAAATATTTGAAGTTGTTTCAATCTTATAAAGATGTATTTTCTTGGTCCTATCAGGACCTAAAAACTTTTGATGTTAATATAATTCAACATAAAATTCCTTTGAGGGAAGATGCAAAGCCTTATAAGCAGAAGCTCAGACAGATAAATCCTCTGCTGCTTCCCTCTATTGAAAAAGAAATCAAGAAGCTACTGAAGGCCAAAATAATTGTGCCATTGAGATACTCAGAATGGGTAGCAAACCTTGTTCCTATTCGGAAGAAAAACGGAGAAATAAGGCTGTCTGTGGATTTCAGGAATTTAAATAGAGCATCTCTAAAGGATAATTATCCACTTCCTAAGATGGACCACATCCTGCAGAAAGTGATGGGAGCATCTAGAATGTCAATGATGGATGGTTTTTCTGGCTATAATCAGGTGGCCGTACTTCCAGAGGATCAGAAGAAAACTACATTTACTACACCGTTGGGAACATTTATGTATGCCAGGATGCCATTTGGATTAATTAATGAAGGAGCTACTTTTCAGAGGGCAATGGACATAGCTTTTGTTGGAGAGAAGGACAAGTTTTTGGTGGTGTATCTTGATGATATCACAGTATTTTCAAACAATGATGATGAGCATATTGAGCATTTAAGAAGAAATTTTGAAAAATGCAGAAGGTATGGCCTTTCCCTCAATCCTCAAAAATATTTATTTGCATTAGATGAGGAAAAACTCTTAGGTCACATTGTAACTAAATATGGTGTGAAAATAGACCCTAAGAGAGTTGAAGTAATAAACAGTATTCCTTTACCCAGGAATAAGAAGGAAGTGCAGGTGTTTTTAGGTCGAATCAATTTTCTGAGAAGGTTTATTCCTAACTATGCTGAGATAGTTAGGCATATAACTGATATGTTGAAAAAGGATAATGAAGTAAAATGGTCCCAGGAGTCTAGAGATGCATTCACCAGGATAAAACAGGAATTTGCTGAAGCTCCTGTGCTAGCTGGGCTAGATTATACAAAGCCATTTATAATATTCTCATTTGCTTCCCCTCATACAATTGCTGGAGTATTGTTGCAGAAAAATGAGGACGGATATGAGCAGCCTATAGCTTTCTTCAGTCAAGTGCTTCATGATGCTGAATTAAACTATAATATATTGGAGAAGTAGGCATATGCCCTGGTAAAGTCCCTCAAAGCTTTTAGAACCTATGTTTTGCAATCTCACATTACTGCATATGTTCCCACAGCAGTTGTCAAAGACATTCTTGTTCAAGGGGATAGTGAAGGTAAAAGAGGAAGATGGATTGCAAAAATACAGGAGTACGATCTAGACATAAGGCCTACTAAGCTGATTAAAGGACAGGGACTTGCTAAGATGTTATCTGAATCAAATCATCAAGCCTTGGGCATTAATTTATCCATGATAGCTAATGAAGAATCTGAAAAAGGAGAAGAGCAGCAAGGACTAGAGCTAGCCACTCAAAAGATACACATAAAATATCTCAATAGCCCTTGGTATAAAGAAATAGTTGAATATCTTTTAACACTTAGTTTTCCTCCAAGTTGTGATAAGATAAAATACAGAGATGTAAGAATGAAATCCCAAAAATACATAATTGCTAATGGATAGCTATATTGGAGAGACCCTTCAGGTATATTACTATTATGCCTCACAGAAAATGAAGTGGAGAATATAATGACAGAATTTCATGAGGGAATATGTGGAGGACATTACAGCTGGAGAGCTACAGCTCATAAAATCCTGAAGCCTGGTTTTTACTGGCCAAAATTATTTACAGATGCTTTTGCTTGGGTCAGGGCGTGTGATAAGTGCCAAAGATTTGCAGAAAGACAGAAATTAGCAGCTTTTCCCTTGATTCCTATTCATGTAAATGAACCATTTCAGAAATGGGGATTAGATTTCATAGGAGAAATACATCCCCCATCAAGTGGCCAATATAAATGGATATTAACAGCCACAGATTATTTCACAAAATGGGTGGAAGCCATACCTACAAGAAATGCTACAGATACTGTAATAATCAAGTTTATGGAGGAAAATATCATATCTAGGTTTGGATGTCCTGCTAGAATTGTAACTGATAATGCACAAGCCTTCAAGTCTGCCAGGTTTGTAAATTTCTGCCAACAGTATAACATTATATTGACCCACTCCACAGCTTACTATCCACAGGGAAATGGCTTAGCAGAGTCTTCTAATAAAACCCTAGTGAGAGCCTTGAAGAAAACAATAAATGAGAATCAGAAGAATTGGGACTCCCAATTAAAGTTCGCTCTATGGGCGAATAGGATAACCAGCAAGAGAGCAACAGGGAAATCTCCCTATGAATTGGTATATGGGCGAGCAGTTGTGTTTCCTGTGCAATTGGCATTGTCGGTAGCACGTTTTATGCAGGAAAGCCAGGAAGAACCAGATGACATGGTCAGAAGGATTAATCAACTGGTAGAATTGGAGGAAGCATGGAACCAGGTGAATCAGAGATTGATAGAATATCAGGAGAAAATGAAGAATGTATTTGATCGGCATGCGAAAGATAGGAAATTTCAAATTGGAGACCTGGTTCTCAGATGGGACGTTCGAAGAGCGGAGAAAGGTAAGCATGCTAAATTTGATCCGCTGTGGTTTGGCCCATTCAAAATTGTGAATCAAGGAGGAAATAATACTTTCATGTTAGAAAACCTACAGGGTGATTTGTTAGATGCCCCTGTGAATGGCCAATTCCTCAAGCCATACTTCCAATTCTGATCCAGGCTGGGAATGCCTGTTGTATTATATTGTATATAAATTGTTTTAGCTTTTATTTTCAAAAAGAAAGGGGTGTTGGCAAAATTATCAGAAGAAACGCCGAGGAATTGAAAAACAGAATGTCCACGCAGAAATATTCACTGGTCTGCGCGTTCTCGACATGTCCAAGGACGAACATGCCGTCCCCAGATGGAGCCAATGTTGTACATATTAACCCCTGCATATAAATTTTTGGTCCGCTGCCTCTTCCGAATCTATTTCAAATCTCTGTCGTGGCCTAAAACCCCATGCTTCTGTTTAATATTACCATTCCCGCCCGAAAAATCCACCCTGCAAAGGTTAAAACCCATAATTTAAAACCTATCGGGCCTAGCCCCAAATATTTTAGCCCTCCCTGTTTTGGTTCCCATATGACTCGAGCGCAAAACCATATGCCAGAGGGAAGGGGGCTTAACGATAAACGTTTTCGGGCGCAATTGTAACTGTTCGATCAAGTCCAATCGACGGAGCGGAGGTTGTTTTATGTGGTGGCCCCCGCGTCCGTATCCCACCGCAAAAAACCAGCGGTTAATTCCGCACCACCTCCACCGAGCCGGTGGTATTCAACCAAATGCCAGTGATTCCATTGAATACGCGCCACGTGTCTTTTGTACGGGCCCGAAAAACCACTATTTCGCTAGTTAAAAGTCGGGCCAGGGATGGGCAGCGGAATTTACCCGCGCCATTGGATCTGTCGACGTCCATCCAACGGAAGACGTCCTCCGGAGCTGCACGCGCTATAATACATGTCCATCGCGCCCCTGGCCGACTTTGATCGCTCTCCGACCCGTTTTAACCCTCGATCTCGTTCGTTGGTCGTATGGCCCAGATCATCCGTTTGACCACCTGCTGATCAAGTCCTCCACCATGTCATTCTTCCACCTGTCCCTCGTACACCCACGTGTCATCATCTCGCGTGTCCATAATATTTTTCCCTGTCGTATATGTATGTGTTTCTCATTCATATTCATCGTTTTCATTCGTGCATCGTATTTTAACTGTTCTACACAAAAACTACACCCCGTCTATTTACCAAAGTTTCCACCATATTCCCTCCGCCACCCTGCATGTTCTTGTCATATGGCCATGACCTCGACGTCATCACCATCTCCACCTTCACGCCCCTTGCTCCTGAGTCTGGTTTTTCTAATGTATCTGTGGGTTTTGCAGGTTTCAAGATGATAAGGAGGCACTTTAATTTGTTACCTCCGTTGCAGAGGTTAAGAGCATGACAAAGGACGATATTCTGCTAGCGAAATTCAAGAAAGGAGCTGGAGGCAGCTGTTATGATATGACCTTATTAATGGAAATGCAGATAAAACCCATTGAATTTTAAAGACGCCTGCAGAGAGAAAGATTACACAGCAAGAAACATTAATGGGACCGCTTGCAGATATCGGTGAAAGATCAGGAAGCGCAACACCCTGCATTAAAGATCGGGAGTTTAAATTCAAAGTTAGAGGACCGAGAGTACTATGCACAATCACAAGCTATCCTAGAGTTTTATGGCAGCATATTTTCCCTCTTTCAGCAAAGGGCCGAACATTGTATATTTTATTATTTGTGTCTTGTTCATGAGGAGATTTTCATCCTCAGCATTTATTTCTGGAGGTGAATTGTAAAGTACAGTCATTTATAGTTAGTCATTCACAGTGTGGGCGCGAATGTTTTCCACCATTTTGTTCAAATCAAGTCATTAAATGTGCTCCATCTACCTCCTTCTCTAGAATTCTCTATCTTTTCTATAAAAACCCAGAAATAACACATGAGAGGGGTTCCAGATTTCTATCAGTGAACTGTGCAGTGAAAAGGCTTTTGTATACATTTTGTAAAACTTCTGTATGAAGGCTCAGAGCTCGTACGGTCTTAGTGAGGAGGAGTTATAACTGTAATGAGGATTCTGGTCTCTGGTATCTCACAGTATGTAATTTTCTCATATGTGTTAATACAATATCTCATTTCATGCTATTTACCTTCTTGTATCATGCTCTAGAATGCGAGTGGCTCACTAATATTGAGTAAGGATTCATCCTAGTTGATGCCCATACTGGGGTTAGTCAAGCGCTTTAAATAGGCCTAGTCATGATATACTGTTCCATGTTCATCTCATCCATATTTTCTGCTATATTAGTTACTTGAGGAGGGTGCTTTTCAAACGCCATTGTCATGTATGGATTCTTAGTTGGATAAGCCTATATGTGATTCTGTTGTGTATCTGGGTATCAGTCTCATGTTAACTAATATCTTCTTCATGTTTCTTCACTGCATCCACTTCCTGATATTTGATTTCTGTGGTATATTATCTGAACTGGCCCTCTTTGTAGTAAGCTGTCTCTTAACTATCTGATGCCTTTGTATTGGAGTTTTTCATGATGTTCCTACATTATTCTTGTCTTTGTATCAGCTTCTGAGAGAGAATGGTCCCATTTAAACTAATTTCCTTGTTTAACAAGAGATAGTAAGAGATCTTTTGGACTGACAACCCAAGCTATATTATGAGCTCCTTGCTATATTAAGATGTCCTAGGCACTGGTCTATTGCAACTCTAGACTGTCTCTACGGGTGAAAAAATTGTCCACAACAGTACCAATGGAAGCATAGATGGCTCCAAAGCCCAATTTAAACTCCAATCAGATTTCTCTACCTTTGAAAGGTAGGACTCGAGTTTCTCTAACATGGGAAAGTCATTTTCTGATCTTCCACCCTTTAAGTCCATCCCAAGTCCATATAGCCAATTCCCCACTTCATCCTCCTTTTGTACATTCCTCGAATGCCTTTGTTGGAGAAAATTATGTACATTCTTAGAGAAGGGTCTCCTGTTTTGTTTTGTTTTCTAGTATTTTGATGCATGGTGGTTCAAGGAACCAACTTTTATTTTTCTCAATCTATTTAGGAATCCATCCATGGTTCAACCAATGATGTGGTCATTGTTTTCCTAAGTGTATTTGGTGTAATCTCTTTAATAATTATTGTCAAACTGTTAGGTAGAAAACTTGATATAGGTGACTAACATCATTTTTTTTTCATGCTAGTCGCCAACACATGGTGACATTTAGAGGAGGTATTCAGCCCTAACCAGCAATTGATATCTATATTTTTAAGCTCGGAAATTTTTGACAACAATGGAAAAAAATTCATAACCAAGACATAGTGACCTTTCTTAATGATATTCAAAATTGTATACTCAGGAAATATAGAATGGAACTTGGAGTTAAAAGTCTACTAAAAGTGCTTTATATGTGTCCAATCAACTTCACAAGATACCAAATTTTCAACAACATGACTTTTAGTTCACTCCCAGAGCTTGAGTGTATGGTCCAGTGTTCTGTTCACCAATATGAGAATGGTTCCAGCTACTTCAAGTCATCCCCCTATGAGTGCAACAATCTTTGGAGCACGTAATTAATTTTAGCCTTTGCTACGTCCAACTAGGGAGACACAATTCACACAAATTGATATCTAAAGTCTATCAGGTGTACACTCACTTCTGAGATTAAATGAGTCATGCTTTACATCCACACATGACAATACATATGTTCAACACATCAATCAATTCATAAACTGGATATCGTCAAACTAGCAGTCAGCTAATGAAGATAATCAACCCGTATTAGCAGCAATTCGACCCAAAATTCATCATTGATCCATCCAACTCTATTGAAGGAAGCGATCATGGCTTTGAAATAGCACAAATGTCTGCTATTTCATACCCAAATATTATTCTTACCATTGTGAGTTTCTAGTAGTTTTTTTTGTCCTCAATATTAGCAACCCACTCATCTGGCAATACGTGGTCTCATCCCACAGTGAATATTGGAAATGAAAATGAATGCAACCCCCTTTTAAATGAATGTGTGGTCCCTTCACGACCCATATCGATCCACTTCAACTCTCAGTAAATTCTAATGCTTGACTCGCAACCCATCTTGCTCCTCAGTCTATAAGCAGTGTGCTTGACAGCTGCCCATCAACGCGATTCACAAAATCATTGTCAACCATCTAGACAACTCACAAAATCATTGTCGATTGTTCTGGTGTCAAAAATTGTAGCAATTTGATGTCACTCTTACTACAACGAAGATATCCTAATGAATGCTTACAGTGCCCAAATTTTTGGATCATACTTCCTTAATTATCTCCACCGCAAATTTTCCCTACGCGTTGAACTTAGAAAGGTAACGATCCACAATTACGGGTGATCACCTTCGGCCATAAATCCATAAGGTGAAATTCCCATTGTTCATTGTATGCAAGACTGGGGAAATCATAATTTTGAATTTCAACCAATGATTGGTTTTCTTGACTTATGCCAACCATCAAGCTCAATTGCGACCATATTCACGTTGTATAAATTGGGTACGCTAAAATATTTTAGACTTGCTAGCCAATGGTTTAACCAGGATATTAAGCCTTCTTGGTTTAATAGATTTCTGCCCAACGAATTATGGAAACTTGGTATGTAGCCCCTGTTCCCTTCAAATTCCCAATAATCATTTGATAAGATAGATTTCCAATTTAATCATTGGGTGATGCAACATTCAACCCTCAATACAATGATACTATTATATCTCTTTAGTGCAGTTTCAACAGATAGGCGTTTACCTCCACCCTACTTCAAGAAGATTTGATTTTACCCAGAAAATAATCAACTTGACCAAAAAAATGGATTTGCGATAAAATTTGGCTCCAGTAATAGAATTTGGAATTTTCAAAATAAACCCTCAACTAAAATTGTAAACCTGTAGGCTGAGCCAATACTAAGGCTCTGATACCACTGTAATATCCCCAAATGGAATATTTTCCTAAATTTTCATAAATTAATCTAAACCCTGAAATATGTCGTAAATCAACATGTATTTTTTACAAAAGATTTCCATGTAAAATAAACATATAATTTGATGAAAATCCATAACTCCATAATGCTGAAAATAACTCAAATTTATTATAATATACTGCGGTTACATGCTGAAATGAAAGATAGTTGAGATAACTAAAATACAAGAGGCCTCAAGAAAATCTGCTGCACTACTACACCATGATGGCCTCCAAAACTGAAGTGCTGCACTCCCCTGTAGCAACATCTACCATGGAATCCACTAAAGCACCTATTGAAGATCTGAGTGATCCTCACTTAAATATCTCTGAAGCTCTATGAAACTTTTGAATGAAGTCTCATCAAAGAGAGTTGGGTTTCCATCCAACACTCACAAATCACCTGAGGGTTTCCATCCTAGGCTACGTCTGAAGTAGAGAGCCACGTCTCAAACCTCTCATACAAGAAAATGATATGATAAAAATATATCCCTTAATGGCCTCCTCCCTTTATTTTATAGATCTCTTGTAGCCTTCTAGAGCATTATTTTATTATTACTTTATTCATGGTGTGCTTTTCCCTCTTATTAAAATATTCCTTTTTAATGCAGAAAAGAGTAAATTGGCTACCATGCCTCCTATGGTCACTGAAACTCATGCCCAACCATCCAATAATATAAGTATCCTCGTCCTAGTTCCAATGAGCTATTAGAATAATGTGTTCCATAATGTATTCCTCCTAGAATGCCACCTAGAGAGTAATCAGCTGAGTTAAGCCCACAAATAACTCAAATTTCTGAAAGTTGTCGGAATGCACTGGAAAGAAAGACAAACTGATCGGATGATGGAATATATCAAGTGAATGCCACCGGACACCATGGAAACTCATAAAAACACCTCCAAAAATCCCCTGAGCCCACTGGTAGTACCAATTTGTACCTGTGACCTGTCTGCTCCTAACTCGGGAAGTCTAACCTAACCCTGTCATAGGTGACACCAAAAAAGGGAATATTACATATTTTCGATATGGGATCTGATGCTAATGTCTTGTCGAAGAAAACATTGGAATTAATGGGCAAGTCGAAGCTATAATGGTCACTTATTTAGTTAAGGATGGAAAATCAGAAAAAGATCTCCCCTATGGGAAGACTACCAGGTGTCATAGTGGATATTGAAGGAGTTCAAACTAATGTTGAGTTTGAATTAATAGAGATCATCGATGACAATAACCCTTATCTTTCATTACATGGATTTGAATGAGAATTTGACAATATGGCCTTAATTAATATGAAGAAGAGACAAATGATATTTGAAGGAAACATTATGAGAGTAATTGTTCCCTTGGATCCATCATAAGGATTAAGATACAAAAAACCAATCAAAAATAATATTGTGCAATAGACATCAAAAATATCTATCAAATGAAAATGAAGGAAAAATATTGGGTGAACCCTACTATAGAGGGAAAGTTTATATGTGAGTGTGATAGTTATTGTACCCCGGATTCAGAGGAAGAGTTGGATAACTAGCAGAATAGGCTTCATGAAGTATCCACAAGGCATTGTTTAAGAATTACCAAATAATTTCGTTGTATGATATCTAAGGTATGTAACCCGCCTTCTTATGATGGCTTAGGTGATGTGAATAATTTTCTTAATGATTATGAAGAAAAATTTTGAGAAAACCAAAGGTTGTCAGCCTTGGATATAGCTCTGAAAGCTACCCCTGCTCAATGGTGGAATGAACACAAGAATAATATAAGAGGTTGGCAGGAATGTTGAAGACTGATGTGGATAAGTTTTGGATAAATAGAAATAGAAATGGAGATAAAATATGATCTTCAAAATAATCCCAGGAAGGATATCCAATTATGCACTTCAGCATGGAAAGAGATACCATAGTAAGAATGAGTACATGGATTCATTCAAACATTAAATACAATCCCTAAGAACTAGTACCTAGAAATAGAGCTTCAACATGGTTGATGGCTACCTATTAACATAAAACTTTGATAACAACTGCCCATACATATATTTGTCCCTTTAGATAGTCAAGAAGAGGATATTTGAGAATCCCACCCCACTGGCATGGAAACGACCTGATTGGGCCATGTAGATAGAAAATGCACTAGAGTGTTATAACCTCACTACATATGAAGAAGAATAATATGCTCGCTACATCGACACATCAAAGTCATAAGGATAATGTGAAGTAACTAGACCCAAGCTTGAGATACCAGATAAAAGGAAGCCACTAGAGACCAACAAGGTAAGCATAGGATCATAAAATGAACCCAAGTTTGAAATAATAGAACATTACTAGGATGAGGACATAGTTAGTACGGTTAAAGAGTTACTTCATGAATGTCAGGAACTATTTCCCACCGAGTTTTTAGAAATCATGGGTATAATAGGAGATCTAGTAGTCATTCCGGTGAATCTTGATGTGAAGCCAGTCAAACAAATAACTTACAGACTGAACATGAAGTATAAGGAGAAAGTGAAAGTAGCACTTCATAAGATGATATCAGGAGGAATCATTGAACCTTTAGAAGAATCATAATGGGTGAGTCCCATGGTGGTGTAAGAGAATAGGACTCCAGGAGAAATTAGGATCTTTGTTGATTTGATAAAATTTAATGATGCATGTTTACATGATCCCTTCCCTACCCCTTTCACAGATGAAGTTCTAGACAATGTAGGAGGCCAGGAAGCTTACTCATCTATGGATGGATTCTAAAGTTATCATCAGGTTAGGATTCCACCTGAGGATCGACATAAGACCACATTTGCTAAAAAATGGGGCTCATATCAATACACAATATTTCCTTTTGGATTGAAAAATTCCCCTGCTATATTTTCTAGGGTGGTGGTCGTAGCTTTTAAGGAATACATCCACAAGTGTTGAGAGGTATACTTTGATTACTCGACAGTACTTGGATTGTTGAGAAAACATGTTTGAAGTTTAATACTTTTGCTCGACACATGTGGACAATATTAGATCTCTTTGAACCTAAAGAAGTGCATATTTTGTGTACCCTTTGGCATATCCTTGGGACATATTGTCTGTAAGGAAGAAGTAATAGCAGACCATTCTAATATTTTTGTAATTGTGAAATTTCCTCCAGCTAAGACAATAAGACAACTTTGCACTACGTTGGGACATACTGGGTATTACAGGAAGTTCAGCAAAGGAATGCTAAGATAAATGTGTTGTTATAGGAAAAATGACCTCCTCATCAGCTCAGAGGAGAAGGTAACACGGAAGGAAGAAAATGACCCAAAAAAGACCCATTTTTGCCAAGGTAATGCACCCTAGAAATAGCTAGGCAGAGTTATAATGCATCTAAGACATGCAAAGGGAGAGTTAATGCCTAGGGTAATGCTCTGTCTTGCCTAAAGGGCAGCGTTATCTGTGTTTGAATGTGAAAATGGAAATATCTTGCGGAAAAATAACTGGCATTTCCAGCTTTTTCTCAAAAGGAATCTGTTCAAAATAGAAACTAAATGGCACAAACCTTTTATTAGGAATTTCCAAATACAATTGAACTCCTATGGAAGGCATAATCAAGGAAAAGTGAGGACACATCTAGATCTTTCCCAATTTGAACAGGTTGAAAGAGTTGGCAAGGTTTGTCCTCTCCATCTCCTATAAATTGGAGCCGTGGGCTCTTGGTCTATGGTCAAAGGTTTGATTATATGTGGAGCATAATTTCATTGTTGTAGTGTGAGGCTTGAATATCAGTGAAGTTCAGAGCTTTTTGCCTTGAGCATCATCACACTCAGATATAGAGAAAGAGAGAGGGGAATTTAGAGTTTGAGGAGGGCTTCGTGCAACTGACGGTTGTAATCCTCATTTTCATCAATCAATAGAACATTATCTATTTTGTCCATTCGATGCATCAATGTCATAATTTTTGTTCAATCATCTATGTAGCATGATATGAATGGCTTAGATATGCATTGTTTTATGTTTCTTATATGCTAGTTTAATTGATAAGAAGCTATATTGTTGTAGAAATTATACGGGTGCTTTGATTGATTGCAGGATTTGGACTTGGAGCCGGTGAAGAAGTATCTCTACTTGACTACTTGGTATTCTCCATAAGATTTGTTTTCCAAAAAGAGGTAATGTTCTCATCTCGCTTTTTCAATTATATATATTAGCATGAACATGCACACAACATATTTAGAACTTTAGAGCTAATTTGATAGTCTGCCTTGGGCACCGGAAAGCCCTGAGAGGGATACCTAATAACCACCACCCAAGAATATTACTCTATAGAAAAAAAATAATCCACTAAAAAGGGTTGTTCCTATGAATTTACCCGTTTCCTTTTGTTCACATATCCTTCCGACTATTTTATATGCTCAGTAATCATCTCAAGAGCTCACAGAGTCTAGATTAGACCCTGCTTAGCCATCTGTGTAACTTTACCCTGAGTAACACTTCCTTTGTAAGTGTTTCAGGGCATTATAATGCTACTTATTCTCAGATACAGTGTGTTAGTCTCAATATTAATGTTATGTAGCCTCTACTTGCTAGCATTACCCAGCCAAAATCTATTGTTTACACCTTTGTTGTGTTTCCCCTTTGGATGTGGAGTTATTGGCCTTTAGATTAGCCTCTCTTGTTGGATCCATGTGCTTGTTTATCAGTTAGCATTTTTGTCTTTAGTTCTAGTTTAAAAATTTAATGTTAGTCGCATCTTCTTTTTGAAGAAGGATTTTTATTTTTTATTTTTTTTGAACTTAGCTGAATTAATTTTAAAAAAAAATGGTTAAAATGTTTTTAAGGGAAGCTAGATAGATTTATGAATCTTTAAATTTGAACTGTGTTATTTGAATGTTTGGTGCACGGATGTTGAAAGAATATCTCCTTGTAGAATAAACTCTTCATTGAATTGAATATTTAGAGCATGTTTCTGCATGGTTTTTGAGTCAGAGTCTCATCACATTTCATACGTCCACTCCCCCTCCACAATACTAATAATCAAGTACACTGACAATCAAGCGATAATAAAATTAATCATATAAATTTTTCTGAGCTCACTCCAACAATAATTCAGGTTAGGATCTTGGGGTAGGAGAAGTGATAAAATCACCAAAGATCTCAAAACTTGAAACTAGAGTCATTAAAAAGTGAAATTCTATTACACTCATATTATCGACACCACTCCACTACCACTAGAGTTAAGCATGGGACAACACCACGGTGCACGAGAAGGTAGGCCACCTTCTAGTGCATTCAATGGGCATGCTATATATTGGGGTTTCCTTTGGGGATGTAGAAACTAGATTAGGGATCTAGGTGTTCTATCCATATAGCATGTTGTCTACGATCATGACCCCCGTGATGATGTTTGTGATTTGAGGTATCTTTAGTTTCCAAACTTTTAGGGACTTACATGAGGTGACAGGGATAGGCTGTCTTGGTACCTAAACCATATGGACCTACTTTGTCTTCGGTCTTTGGGAGGGTACTCATCTTCAGGAGAGTGCTTACACCTTTTGCCTGAGGTTCAAGAAAAGCTCTAGAGTAACCGTAACTTTTTTTATGAATAACCCTCTCTGTATGCTATTGTGATACTGGGTTTCATCTCTAACTTATCACATGTTGGTGTCACTAATGGAGGAGGAGAAGAGTTGTAGCACTCACCTTATCAGTTTCTTGAGGACAAGCAACATTTGGGAGGGGAGGGCTGTAATATTCCTAATTAGTCATGAGATAATTGGAATATTCATTTGTGTTTTATTACTTTGTTTAAAGAATAAAAGAGCAAAGGAGGCCCACTAAACTCCTTAATAATGAATAAATCAATGCCAAATATGAAAATGCTAAATCTTGGTTGTTAAATCAAGCACCCTTAGGTGTTAAAGGGGCTGGACATTTTCACTGAGTCAACCTTGACCAAATCTACAGCGTTGTCATGGAGGAGTGACCATGAATGAGGGACATCACAGTTTTAGATGGAGGTTCCTTGTGTGAAAGAAGCAATATCATTGGAAGTGGTTTAGGGTTTTCAAGCTCTTGTCTTATAAAAGGAAGGGGATGGCAGCATTAGAAGGTTATTGATGGTTATCATATTCCTGAATATATTGTCTATTTAGAAATATATCTTTCTCTTTTTGTTTAGTTGAGAATGAATGTTGTTTAGTATTGGGTATTCCTGATTAGGAATCCCACCTCTTCCCATTGAGTAGCTCTTGGGATAGTTTGTATTGCATTGTCCACTATCTAGCTTAGGGCAAAGATTATTCTTTCAACTACAGCACATATCCTATTGAGGGTTTGGTTTTTTTTGCAAGATGCAACAAGTGGAGATTATATCTTTCAAATCTAGTCCATTTCAGTGCTTATTTTCAATAGAGGAGGGTTCTAATTCATCAGGAGGACAATATTGGAAGTATTGAGCCTCATTTTCAGATCTTGGGATGAGGCCAACCTCATTTTTATCCCTATAGTGCAGTATACTTCTAGATCTACATTATTTATGTAGTTACAATTACAGGGTGGTTCAACACACCCGTTGGAGAGTGATTTTCTGAGTGTTGGGGATCTGCCCTTCACTTTGGAGATCTATTGGAGGAGATAACTCTATTACTTCTATCAGATCAGATCCAATTTCCAAATCTAAATGTTTCAGTAGATCTGCAGTCTTAGATCTTATATCTACAACTTGTACATGGTTTTTTGTTGAAAACCCCAAGGGGGTTCATTAGAGGAGCTTGTAAAGTGCATGGATCTGCTACAAATCTAACATTTGACACACTTACTTTCTCTAGATATGATGTGTAATCTACACCTGTTGCAAAGCTAATAAAATAATGTTGTAAGGCTATTCCAGTCTTAATATATGGTTGCAACACCTCTTTTTGAGGGATTTCTTTCATTGGAGGCTTTCTTTTCATGTTGTGCATCTTATGGGCCACTTTTTACATACATTTTGTTGTTGTAATAACAAATGAAAGGTCTCCATATTGGTATCCTGCATTATTTTCCTATCTTTCTGCATTGTATTGTTGATTTCCCCCTTTGGGAATATTACAGTGGTATCAGAGCATCATCTTGGCACAACCTGTGCTTTCTAAAAAGCCAATATGTATTCTAAATAAGGATAGCCTCTTACTGACTGAGATAAGAGGTATCAAAAGAGAATACACATAAAGTTTGATTACACAAATTATAATGAAGACAAGGGTAAAATCCCTTTATCTGGAGGAGAAGATGAAGAGAAGGATTTCCCTAATATCCTTCTTAGAGCCATGCAATACCTTGTGAGAGAGATCAAGGAGATGAGAGTGGATATAATCAAGGAATCCCCTAAAGGATTTCATCATTGAGAAGGCTCTGGCATGCCTCATCACTAGAATGATAAACTAGTGCATCAGCCACAAGTTTCCCAATGCTCTATCACGCCTACATTTTTGGCTGTGGGAAATGAAGGGTTTCAAGAGCATGAATCCCTTGAAGACTATTTTGAAGAATATGAGTCTAAAAATCAAAGATTAAAATATCACTTGATTTTTTAGGAGTTTTTTCACATCAAGGACAATAGAAGACAAAGGAATCATCATAGAGGTGGTGGATTCATTCAAAATCATGATCAACACCACACTATGGGTAGATTATTTTTACCCAAATTTGATGGGTCATCCACGTGTTTTGAAAAATCTTGGGTAGAAAAACTTAACATCTACTTTTAGCTAAAAAAGTTCCTAGAGATGGAGGCTATCAATATTGCAGTGTTGCACCTTGAAGGTGAAGCACATGACTGGTGGTTCCATGACTTGTCTAAATTAGGTCATGCTAATGTGACTGCTTATTCAGAGTTCACTAGAAGGTCGGTGGAAAGATTTGATAGAAGAGATCCAGAGGCACCATTCATGAGCCTTACAAATTTGAAACAATTAGGTAATACATAAACTTACATCTCTGAATTCTTAAGACCTTTTGATATGGTTCCTGATTTGTCTACAGCAAGAAGGGTGTACATGTTCATTTATGGTTTGGATGAACCTCTTCATGGGTTGGTTAAATATACCAAGCCCACTACCCTACATGATGCTACTAAAAGGGATAGAGACCTTCAAGATGCCTTTCAAAAATCAAAGTCAAATTTTCAACATAATCCCTCTTTTCCTTCAAAGGGATAGGAAGAAAAGGCTGCTCCTTCAAAGGAGAGCTCATACAAGAAACCTCTTGATGATGATGTCTAGAGAGATCTAAGAAGAAGGAAGATTTGATTCACTTGCCAAGAATAATGGGCACCTAGACATAGATGTGCATCTAGAAAATCACATTAAAAAAATGTATTCTTGGATGATGAGGAGGAAGAAGAACATGAACCAAGAAGAGGTCACAACGCTGACATTGTAGGAGGAGAGCCAACACCATCAGAAGATGGAAATGGAGCATTTGATCCTATTAGAGGTGCTCTTTCATATTTTAGAGGAGTACCTAGGTATTTGACCTTAAGAGTTCAAGGTTCCATCCTGAATCAGAGGGTTTCTATATTGGTTGATAGTGTGGCTACCCACAATTTCATTGATGCCCAACTAGTGAAAAGGAGGGCAATACCCACTAATGCTTTTGAGGGATTCTATGTTTTGGTCCTAGGAGATATAAAAATGAAATGCATGAATTATTTCCCATCCTTATCAGTCACCATGGGGACATATACATTGATTTATCACTTCTTTGTGGTTTAAATACCTGACACCAATGTTATATTGGGTGTACAATGGTTAATTACATTGGGGAAAGTCACCACTGATTGGGAGGCTTTGCAAATGGAGTGGGTAGACAAGAAGAGTGGTAAGACTCAAATGATCAAAGCCATGAATACATATCCCTCACATACCACTTCCACATAGAAATCAGAGATGTATTTATGCAGTGGAAGTAAGGACCTTACAGTCCCATCTATCATGTTGATGAGGTTGTTGAATGGGACACTATTATCTAGTGGAAAACCACCTGGGAGGCCACCTGATTCAGATTTTGTGGGATATGTGTCACAACATGATGCTACAAGCATATATCTAGGAGGGATGGGGGCACTGGGAGACAATGATACAACGTTGGGAGTCTTGGGTAGGCTCAAGGAGGAGGGAGATCTTCTCCCAACATCATCATTACCCACTCTCATTTCAGATTCTGTGTTGTGGGAGGAGAAGCATGGAAGGAATGAAATTCCAACATATACCTTTGGCATGGGAGATATCAAGGAGGATATCAGGCACATGACATAAATTTCAATTTATAGATCATCAGCGTTGTCATTGTTGGGGATTTTAGATCCATATTGGAAATCCCAACTATTGGTGGATTACTCCAAAGATATCTATACATGCATGTTACTTGATGACCATCTACATGAAGAGGGATATTCAGTCCAAGGGGGAGTCATCTACTATCATGGTAGGAACTTCTTATCTAGAGCCTCCAAGCTCAAGGAGAAGTTACTACAAAGAGATTATGAAGACTTCCTTTTCAGCCACATCTATTCCATGAGATTCTACAACATCATCATGAGGAGCTACACTTGGAAAGGTTTTGAAGAAGAGTTACATAAGCATTTTCAAATATGCATGAACCATGTGGAGTTGGGACAACAACATGACTCTATGAAAGATTTAATTCAACCATCTCTTCCTTATTTTGAGAGAGGATATAGATCTATGCACCACTCCATTTGTATGAGGAGGATTGTTGGTGAAGAACATACTCATGTAAATAATGTTTTGCTTTCTGATTGTATGTATTATTTTACCATGTATATGTAGGCCATAACACCAGGAAGGAGTATTACACCTTATAAACTTCATGGCCAACTTTGGGCCACCAATATTTCTGAATATGGCCACTCCTTTAGAGATCAAAGGGAGATTTTGTTTCATGATGAGTGCATTCCTAAGGCACCAAATATATCTCACACTTTCAGCCATGGTGATATAACTTGGACAGCAAGTAAGTGGTGGGGGAAGCCACTTACCACATCTTGATCTGATGCAGTCAGGAGATGCATTGCACTGGTTCCACATGTGGGACTATGACCCACCTCCATATGCACACATTTTTGTTTGTATTTATGTAGTTTTGATCCCATACATTGATTATATACTTGTAGTTTTTATGGGAATGTATGTAGGGAGGATGGAAGGTATGTATGTGCCCTATGGGATGGAGATTCTCCATGCACGTTATGCTACATGTTTTAGGGAGAACATTTGGAAAACCATGTTTGTTTCATTTGAACTATTGTCTCCTTATGGGATGGAATATTTGCATTTCATGAGAAATTTGGAGGAGCAATTCATGGAGGAATGTATTGGTGAACACTTAGCTTATGGAGGAAGCTTATCACATGTTGGTGTCACCAATGGAGGAGGAGAAGAGTTGCAACACTCACCTTATCAGTGCTTGAGGACAAGAAAAATTTGGGTGGGGAGGACTATAATATTCCCAATTAGTCATGAGCTAATTGGAATATTCATTTTCATTTTATTACTTTGTTTAAAGAATAAAAGAGAAAAGGATTCCCATTAAACTCCTTAATAATGAATAAATCAATGCCAAATATGAAAAGGCTAAATCTTGGTTGTTAAATCAAGCACCCTTGGGTGTGAAAGGGGTTGGAAATTTTGAGTGGGTCAACATTGACCAAATCTACAACGCTGTCATGGAGGAGTGGCCATCAATGAGGGATAGCGCAGTTTTAGATGGAAGTGCCTTGTGTGAAAGAAGCAATCTCATTGGAAGTGGTTTAGGGTTTGCAAGCTCTTGTATTATAAAAGGAATGGGATGGCAGAATTAGAAGGTTATTGATGGTTATCATATTCTTGAATATATTTTCTGTTTAGAAATATATATTTCTCTTGTTGTTTAGATGAGATTGATTTTTTTTTAGCATTGGGTGTTCCTGATCGGGAATCCCACCTCTTCCCATTGAGTAGCTCTTGGGAGAATTTGTATTACATTGTCCACTATCTGGCTTAGAGCCAAGATTCTTCTTTCACCTACAGCACATATCCTATTGAGGGTTTGGTTTTTTTTGCAAGCTGCAACAAGTGGAGATTATATCTTTCAGTTCTAGTCCATTTCAGTGCTTCGTTTCAGTGGAGGAGTGTTCTACTTCATTGGGAGGACAATATTGGAAGTATTGAGCCTCATTTTTAGATATTTCCATGAGGCCAACCTCATTTTGATCCCTACAGTGCAGTCTGCTTCCATATCTGTGTTATTTCTGTAGGTGCAGTTGCAGGGTAGTTGAACACACTAGTTGGAGAGTGATTTTATGAGTGTTGGGGATATGTCGTTCACTTTGGAGATCTATTGGAGGAGATCATTCTATTGCTTCTATTAGATCAGATCCAATTTCCAGATCTGAATATTTCAATAGATCTACAGTATTAGATCTCAGATCTACAACTTGTACATGGTGTTTTGCTGAAAACCCCAAGGGGGTTCATTAGAGGAGCTTGTAAAGTGCATGGATCTGCTATAGATCTAACCTTTTACAGACTTACTTTCTCTAGATCTGATGTGTAGTCTAAATATGTTGCCGAGCCAATAAAATAATGATGTAAGGCTATTCCAGTCTTAGTATATGGTTGCAACACCTCATATTGAGGTATTTCTTTCATTGCGGGCTTTCTTTTCATGTTATGCATCTTATGGGCCATTTTTTCATACATTTTTCTACTGTAATAACAAATGAAAGGTCTCCATTTTGGTCTCCTCCTTTATAAAAGGTGATCTACATTATTTTCCTATATTTCTGCATTGTATTGATGATTTCCCCATTTGGGAATATTAAAAGCTAGATTGAGGGGAAAACACGCAATTGCCATTTTTGGCAGCTCTAGACATCCCCGAAATCTACAAACGGACCAATGATCCCATAAAAAACAACCCACTATGGCCTCCAGTACCACACAAGATTTCTTCTGACATCCCTAAATTCGACGAGAAACAAGGGGAAAATCCGGTTACGCACGTCACCACCTTTCATTTATGGTCTGTTTCTAACTCCATGGTGGATGACAATATCCAGCTTTGACTTTTCTCCTGCTTTCTCACAGGCAATGCTGCCAAATGGTATATTGAGTTACCACATGGGGTCATCAACACTTTTGGCACCTTATCTACGGAATTTGTTAATAAATTCCAATTACCTATTAGATATGAAATGAGCACGAAACTCTTAACCTCGCTGCACCAAGACACTTCCCCCCACATCTCCGATCACATTCATGAATGGAGATGTAGGAGGAGGCTGGTCAAAGCGCCAATCATAGATCATCTCTTATCCAACTGGCTTTGTAAGTCACTCTTACCAACCCTAGCTAAGGACATTTTTCTATCCAATGTGGTCACTGAAGGTCAATCCATTCGTCATACACAACATTTAGATCTGATCTGTTCATAATCTGGCACACTATATGATTTAATCCCCCATGCCCCTGGTAACTCGAATCCTCCCACTACTCAAAAACTTGGAGCACATGCTAATGGTCTCGTTGGTGCAATCTTCGGCGTAGCCATACAATAGCCTAGTGAGAAAACCTCCCAGTCATCTTTAGCTACCACTGCCCCTAACCAATCGACTAATCTTCCTACTGCTGAGGTAAATTCTGTGGAATTTTCACAAAAACCCAGTGGCAAGAATAAAAATAACAAGAAAAATACCTCTTCTTCTAGAGAGCAGTCGGATACTCAAAATAATCCCAATCAGAAAAATGCTACTAAGAACGAAAAAGGAAAGGAGAAACCCATGAAATTCCTTGAAAAATATGTGCAAAGGACCACTTGACATAAAAATGTCCTCGGCTATAGGAATGCATATATTTTATCGTAAACAAGGACCCTGGGAGGACACCTGTCGTCCTTCATAATCCCTTCTCTAATCCACAATAGTAACAACAACACATGGTTGCAAACCAACCACAACCCCTGCAAAGGGGAAACGGTGGTCCACATCCTTCGAGTGAAGGATCGTTCTCCATTTATGGCGTTGAAAGTGTTGAACTCGAAACATGAGCCAAACTTTAAGGAAATCTTGTCCTTGATACTCAGGAACCTGGTACTAGTTTGAATCCACTGCTGCCTAATGATTTTCATATCGAAAGGCCTATTTCTAACCCCGCGATTCATCGCCCCAAAGGGACACTTCAACGCACAACTCATAACACCTTTGCACGTGCTGCCCAGAACTACAACATTGTATAAGATTTGGCACAAGCACTATCAACTATGTCTGCACTCGAAGTATTACAAACTTGCCCAGTGCAAAGGAAAGTTCTTCTTTCGACCATTGGTGGAATCGACCCCCAGGATTCTATGCTAGCCATATTTGACATGGAGAAATCTAAACCTCGCCTCTCACACCAACTTGCATTCCAGGTGAAAGTTGTGTCGAAAGGGAGACCAATCCATCACACTGTCATCGACGAAGATGCTTTTACTTGTGTTATGTCAACTGCATGTTGGCTCACTTTGGGTTCCCCTACTTTTTCTCTGCCGTCGAATTCCCTTAAAGCTTTTGATGGCTACACTTTCCTCCCAAAAGGCTACCTTGCTAGCTTTCCCATTTCACTTAGTGGGAAAATGATAACAGTGGACATAGAAGTCATAGATCTTCATCTCGACTATAATCTGTTGCTGGGTCATAGCTAGTCTTACGCAATGACTACCATTGTCTCTTTGGTCTTCCGACTCATCCTCTTTCCATTGGATGGGAAAATAGTCACAATGGATCAGTTATCCTTTTGCACCCCTGATTATTCCACGTTACCATGTAGCACTATACCCCTAGTAGGAGGTGTTCCTGACTCGTACGTTAGTATCGGTACCGGTCTTCTAAAGGCATATTCCCTGATGGGCTTCTTTCCTCTACTACCACATTAGGTTCCACACATGATTGCAATGATATCGACCATGTCGGATGGATTTATCGATCCATAAATCCTACCGGTGTCTTCAGATATTGATTCCTATGGAGATCAGATGTCGCTATCATCGGCAGAGTTGGCTTATCAAGCCATCCAAATAGCACCTGAACCCTCCACTGCTTTGGTTTTGACTAATGGTACCACCCTCCCACCCATCGCAGTTTATTATAGCGATCTCCTCAATGAAGTCCTACCTATGGACGAAGTTATCCGAGAGATCATGTCTCAAGAAGAATGGCCTTGGGGATAGTTCCATCATCACACTTCAATGTTCGTTTTAGATGTAGTCACTACTCAAATCCTATCTTTTGACCCACCTGAGATCGTTCCCTCCACTTACACGTCTGTGCAAACTATCGATTCAGAAGGGAACATGGGCAGTCTTTCCAAGACTATGCTCATAGATATCTTGGTCAAAATGGGTATCGTGGAAAACATTTAGATTGGAGCCAATTGCAATCTCAAGGAAATTGCACGTCTCACATCCCTTTCTAAGGAATTCCGCGATGTGTTTTTTTGGTCTTATGATGAAATTCCCGGCATAGATCCGTCTACAGTTGAGCACGAAATCAAATTTTATGACAATGCCAAGCCTGTTCGGCAGGGACTCCGACTTTTCCACCTCCGCAAAGCAACTGTCATTAAGAATGAAGTCAAAAAAATCTTACACGCTTGTTTCATCTATCCTGTTCCTTTAACGAAATGGGTGTCCAATCTGGTTCCCTTAGATAAAAAACAAGGCACCATTTGAGTCTATGTTGACTATCGTGATTTGAATGCTGCTTGTACAAAAGACAATTATCCTACGCCATTTATGGATTATATTCTCGATGATTGTGCCAGAATGTGAATATTTCTCCTTCATGGATGGCTTCTCGGGCTACAGCTAGATTGTAATTAAAAAATATGACCAACATAAAACAACCCTCATCTGTCCTTGGGGCACCTTTGCGTATCGTAAACTCCCATTCAGTCTAAAAAATGTGGGAGCAAATTTTCAAAGGGCTATGGATTATGCCTTTCATGATATTCGACACATTGTACAAGCTTACTTGGATGACCTTCTAGCTCACTTCAATAAGCGAACCCACCACCTCGCACATCTGAAGCAAATATTCGCTTAGTGCAGGTTCTACAATATACGTCTGAATCCGCATAAGTGCATATTTTTTGTCGAGTCTGGACGCCTTTTAGGCTTTATTGTCTCCAAGCACGGGATTAGGATTGGTCCCGATAAGGTTAAGGCAATCATTGAATTACCCACGCCACAATCCATTATGCAACTCCAATGTTTGCAAGGGAAGGAAATTTTTTTACGTCGTTTCATAATAAACTATGCCAAGATGATGAAAGGCTTTATGCATTTATTGAAGAAAGGAACACTATATTTGCGGGATGAACAAGCTCAAATGTCCTTTGCTGCCTTGAAACGAACACTCATTTCCACTCCACTTCTTATTGCCCCCAATTACTCACGTGACTTTCTCCTCTACCTGGCAGCCTCACCATCCTCGCTAGGAATGGTTTTGGTTTAGGTTCACGACAACGATAGTGAACATGTGATATATTACTTGTCAAAAGGTCTCATAAGACCCAAAATATGATATTCACATGTGGAGAAACTATCTCTCTCGGTGTTCTTCGCTGTCGCCCAACGCTGACACTATATATTGTTGTGGCAGACTACTGTCCTTGCTTTGGAGAATCCCATGCGACACATTTTGTCTTAGCAAGTTATTGGAGGAAAATATTCCAAATGGATTTTAATCCTCCAACAATTCGATTTGGTGTTCACTACTACCAAAGAAAATAAATCTTTAGTATTCGCCGAATTACTGTCAGACCTTCCCAGAATTGACACGGAAGATGTAGCTCATGATCCATTTCCTGATAAATCTGCCTACCTAGTCGATTCTTCTAATCCTTGGTATGGAGACATTTTGGTCTACCTCCAAACTCAACGCTTATGCCCAACCATCATGTCAGATGACCGTTGTCATATTCGTCACCAAGAGAAACACTACCTCGTGCTAAACGATACTGTATATCGTCGTGGTGTCGATACTATTCTTTAGCGTTGTCTCACTCTTAATGAGGCAGAACATGTTTTAAATGACTGTCACGCAAGGGCATGTGGCAGTCATTTTTCTGGCATAGCTACTGCCTAGAAAATCTTGCGTGCAAGATACTATTTCCTCACTTTGTTTAAAGAATGCATCACAACAATCCAGAAGTGCCATCCGTGTCAAATTTTCACAAAGAAAATGCGCACCCACCCTGCCCCTCTCCATCTAGTTGTCTCCATTGGCCCTTTCGG
Source organism: Pinus albicaulis (assembly GCA_034641835.2). Taxonomy (NCBI): domain Eukaryota; kingdom Viridiplantae; phylum Streptophyta; class Pinopsida; order Pinales; family Pinaceae; genus Pinus; species Pinus albicaulis. The sequence goes on from MU968359.1 coordinate 75,822,198, forward strand.
TAAATGGGGAATAGACTTCGTTATATGCAATCCTACTTCTGTGTATGGACACAACTACATTGTAGTTGTGGTCAACTGCTTCACAAAATGGGCAGAATTCCAACTTTTAGGGCCAATGGAGAAACCGTTGCTCTGTTCATGTTCAATTGGGTTATCTATCATTTCGGTGTACCCCTCTCAATCATCATGGATCATGGATCACATTTCCAGAACCATATGATGACGAAATTATCTTCCATGCTTAGATTTTTGACAAGATTAGTCTTTGTCCTACTATCTGCAAGCGAATGGTCAAGTTGAAGCTGTCAATGGCATCCTCAAAACCATGATTCGTCAGTTAGTCGACAACCATAAAACCACATGGCATCGAAAGTTATATTCTATGTTATGGGCATATCGCACATCAGTAAAAACTGCTACAGGCTTCACGCCATTCCAATTTACATTCGGCCTGGAAGCAGTACTCCTAATCGAGTGTGAGATTCCATCACTTAAGCTCGCTGTTGAACTCCTACCCGGCACCACCGCCACAGAAAAGTGCTTACTCTCACTCGATCAATTAGACGAAATTCATCGAGATGCCACAAAAGCACTCAAATCTCACAGTTCCTATTAAAATATCAATACGACAAATCTGTCAAGCCTCATTCTTTCCAAGAGGGTGATCTCATTCTACTCTATGATCAGAGACACGACCTCTTGGGGGTAGGAACACTCCAACCATTATGGATTGGTCCTTACGTCATCACAAAAGTCCTTTCCAAAGGAGCTTATAAACTTTAGGACTGTAATGGAATTCCACTCATGGAGCCACGCAATGAGCTCTATCTGAAGAAGTATTTCGTTTGTAATTTTATGTATATTAGTTTTGTCTTTGTTTTATGTGTCTAGATATTTTGGGTTTTTGAGTGTTTTTCTCATAAACACTTTTTATTTTACACAGATTCGTTCGTCATCCTTACCTTACGTTGGATACGCAGATGGTGCCAGTCGCCACACTCGGCACATTGCATCCACTGCTTGGGTCCTCTACACACTTGAGGCGGAACTCCTTGGTTCCAGGGGAATATTCTTGGGGAATTCCACCAGCAATATTGCTGAATAGATGGCGTTGATCCAACTCCTCACAGAAGCTGCATCTCGCGACATCTCTAATTTGGTGGTCAAGTTAGATTCCCAACTCATTTTCATGTAGTTAAACAATCATTATTATGTCTAAAATCCAGTCTTATTATCTTATTACTTAAGGGTACAACTTCTAGAACATCAATTTCAAACCATCACATTTGAGCACATTCTTAGAGAATTTAATACATTAGCTTATTCATTGGAAAATTATGTATTAGATTGGCATTTGACACATTTACTATGGAAGAAGTCATATATGAGTGTATATTTCTACCATGAAAATAAAATAAAAAATTAAAAACACAAGAATCAACATTGCCAAAATATGTATATGTATATATATATGTCGTGTCTAGTCAAGTTACATAAAAAAACTTCTCAAAACTAGGGCGTTTTACAAAAAATTGGCTCTGCTAAGCCTCGCTCTGACATCTACCCATCTATCCACTATTCCTCCTGAGTCTGCTTCTCGAAATAGAAAATAACTACTCTGGAAATCCTCCTAAGAGGCACCAAGAACCTCTTCGGCATACCCATTGTGTGCTGCTATAGGTGAACCGAAATATCCCTCATGGGAAGAGGTGGCATGCCCATGCTTAGACCCTCAAGGTTCCTAGCAAGCTCATGAAACGTACATGCATCATCACCCTCTTCAGTAGCTGTTGCGGCCTCTGCTGTTGCACCAGCCCTAGGTATCTGCATTCCTCACCTTGCATAGAAAGGGGCTCCATCTGGACGGATAGGTGCTACATCTGTGTCAAGAAACAAAATTCATGTCAAAATCATTTTCGCCCATTAAACAAAAAAGTTACATAAACATTCGAAAGATAAAAAAAAAAACTTCAAAAAACATCGATCCAGTTCTTTCTTACTGTCAGGACCCCACTGAGTGCCCGATGGCAATATCAACTCTGGATCTCCTATGTATTTCGTCCTTGCATAGGGATAATCCTCAATCATCAGGATCTAGTCATCTAACCACTCAAAGAATGCATCATCAAAATAGTGAGGGATTGGACCCTCTCTAGTCCGCGGTATCAAAGATGACCAATGAGCCTGTCTTGGCTCCTAAGGTCCCAAGGAATTTGTGATCATTCTTGGCCTCATTGTGGGCACCCACTCAAGTATAAAATACACTATCAGTGTTCCATACACAAACTCTCTTTGGGTCTGGGTCTTACATGCTGTTAGCTCTTCTCGAACCCGGCGGACAACACCTTCACACCAGTCGAAAACCTGAGGCTGCATGCAATCTAGTGCCAACAATACTTTGGCCTTGGTGGCCATGTGCTGACTCTTGGCTTCAGCCAAGCGAACTATTATCCACAAGAGAGACCTCAACGGTCTCGCTGCCACCCGTGCAATAGGCACCCTGTTACTTACTACCACGGTATTGTTTATGTAGTGATTTTGGATCAGATATGTAGTAGTGCAGGGATCAGCCCTGGAACCTGCCAGATTGGGCCTCAGTCCTCTGCATGATAGGCTAGTCAAGTAGTAAATGTCATCTTTCTCGATTGAGAGTTCATTATCCTCGATTTGAAAGACATGCTGCCGATCATCCCACTACTGGATGATCCATATCAGAAGGTCTTCTTGCCCTCTCATCAGCTCTAAATGAGCATACTTCAGTAATCCGCATCTACGTAGAACTAGCAAAGTAGCAACATCAGTAGCCATTTCACGTCTTCCCATTCATGTCCTCTTTCATGCCAAATAATCATGGTAGAAAGCTTCACACCTACACATGCAACATTTTCAGTGGATTAATTTTTGGCTAGAACACTTTAGAATGACAAAATTAAGTTCGTAAATAGCTTCTGCCGGATAACGTGGGTCATAGTGCCAAACAATGCATTCTAATGCTCTGTCTCTTCTTGGGCAGTGCATTTAATGCAGAAAAAACACTAGACACCCTCGTTAGCTGTTAAATTTATTTAGGGCCTGCTAAAATTCCCATTTCTAGCCAAAAAAAAGAACTAAAATGATAATTAAATGCTAGAGGAAGGTTGAAGATCTTACTTGGATCTCGCGGAATCATAAACCGTTGCTCAATTCATCCACAATCAACAGTTGAATTTTCACCACTTTTTTCACTCCACACCTATATCACAACACTCCAGAGAGTGAAAATGAAGGTTTGTTGCCTTCTTATAGCCATTCTGGAGGTAGGACTCACTCAGCTAGTCTGTTTAGTTTGGTAAATTCACGCTATATTTTGTCGCAACTATATGTTTTCAAATGTTACCAATCCTTTGATGGGTTGTTAATTTTCATATGCATATCTAACCGTGTTTGACCCAGTTTTGAGCCTTCCTTTTAGGGACTTTTTCTAGCTCATAAAATTGAAAAAAACCCGAGTTTCCTTCGTCAGGCTCGTTAAACTACTACAAAGAAGAAATATGAGCCATTATTTTCCATCTTTTTCAAAGCTCATTAAACAGAAAAAGTAACCGAGTTTTTCTCTATGGGACTTGTTAAAAATTCACGGAGAGCATTGAGTTTTTCCTCTTTGGACTTGTTAAAATTTCACAAAGAACATTGAGTTTACTCCATCTCCTAGTACGCATAACAAAATGAGGTAGATGTCCATCAAACATAGGTTTCTCACTTTTCGGGATTCAATGGACTAAATCACAGAAAATGAATTGTTTCGGTCTTACTATTCTCCCTTCGTCGTACCTGGTTACCAAAAATGACAAAGGTACCTCCTGGAGTTGTCTTTTACGATGTTTTTCAGACTCTCTAAATATGAAAAAATCACCGAGTTTACCAGCTAGACTCATTAAGCTTAATCAGACGGTGAAAAAAAATTGGAAAAAATGGATACGTCTTCTGTTACATTTTAAAGGTTGATTTGGCCGCACAAAATCTTGAACATGGCACTTCTCAGAAAACTCTCTCGCATTTAGCCTAACCCTACTATCTATGAGTTTAGCCTTCATGTACCAATTCCCCTACATTGGTGAATCCTTTTACTCTTTGGTGTTCATTAAGCCTAAGCTCCCTGGTACCCTGTTAGAGTGCCTTCTATTTTTCAAGAGGATCCTGCTATGTATTGATCCTTGTATCAACCAAAGCCATCATATACCAAAACTTATCTGTTGTCATTTATTCCCATTTTCTCTTGATTATTTCCATAAAAAAATCCATCTTTTCTCGTTTTGTGTCGACTGATGTAGGACAACTCAGTGCCTACCTTTTGACAGATCTCTTCCTATCGATTTCAACGTATTATCTAGGAAGTGAATCCAGAAACACATCAATACCTGGGTAGTTGCAGATATCGGTGGCATGTCACCTTGTGTTTGGTTGTGGGTTCTCATTAATGGCTCCTGATCGAATGATTCTATGAGTGTTTGACATCAGCCCCTTTTTCACACTCGCTAGATTCTACTGTGCATCTTGGGGACCATTATCATTATTGGTGGGCACCCTCATGTCTGTTAACATTTTTTGTTATTTATTGGTAATAATATTATTTCCCACATGTTCGACTACAAATCATTCATTCACATGTCTGGAAATATGATGTTTAGTGAAGTGACGACCAATACCTTGGGTTGAGGTTTACACCATTACAGTTGTGTTTCCTATCCCAAGTTGCGATATTGTTTCTTTGGAGACAGCTTACTGGTTCGATCCTGTTATGACCGACACTTCCATGATATGCTTATCGGTGGACACACTATTCATATCTCTTCTTTAGAGAAATCATTTTGATTAGCTACTAAGCATGGGAATGCCCGACTCAGGACAAATACTATATTTTCTGACGGTGGACACACTATTCATATCTCTTCTTTAGAGAAATCATTTTGATTAGCTACTAAGCATGGGAATGCCCGACTCAGGACAAATACTATATTTTCTGACATATGTTGTTGTTTCAGGTTTTCCTTAGTGCTCCAATTCCTCTCATTCTACTACACTTATTATAAAGTATTTCGGCCATCATCTTCATCTCTGACCTCACACTTTAGGGGGCATCTGTTATAGGACAAATGACCTCCTCATCAACTCAGATGAGAAGGTAACATGGAAGGAAGAAAATGACCCAGACAAGACCCATTTTTCCTAAGGTAACGCACCCCATAAACAACTAGGCAGAGTTATAACACACCTGAGCCATGCAAATGGAGTGTTAATGCCTAGGGTAACACTCTATCTTGCCTGAAGGGGAGCTGTAATATTCCAAAATTAGCAAGCAGCTAATTGGAATATTAATTTTTTCTCATGTCACTTAGGAGATAAAGAAATGGGTTAGGAGGCCCATACATTGCGTAAAAATTAATAAAATCCCTCATAGTATGAAAATGATATTCATAAGATTTGGATTTCACACCCTCAAGTGTGAAAGAGGACATTTTCATGAGGATAATGTCAAGTTTGACCAAGTCAATAACATTGGGATAGGAGGTGGAGAACACTTGGAGAGACAATGCAGTATGAATGGGAGGGAGATTCCTTGGTGGAGGAAACCCTAATGAGTGGGACCCATGATGAGAGGGCTTCCATTTTTTTAAAAGGAGGGCAAGGTATCCATTACTATTCATGTTATGTATTATTGATTTCTTGGTTTATTCAGACTTTGTGCATTCTCCTGCTGTTTAGCAGAGTTGTAGTGCTGCTTAGCACAAGGATTTCCTGTTTAGGAATTCCTTCTCCTTTCAGGAGATTCCTCTTGAAGAATATTTCTCTTCATTTCTCCACATTCAGGCTTTAGGCCAAGCATCCTCCTTCATCTATAGTGCAGTTTCTATTTAGAGCCGAGTTGTCTTGCAGGGTGTTGCAGTGGAGGTTCCTCAACACCACTTCCTAAGCTTATCTTTCAGAGGAGGAAACTTTCTTTCCTTTTGGTGATTAGTTGTGAAGACCTTGGATCATATTTCATACCTTGGCATGTGGCCAGCCTATTTTCTTGCACCTACAGTGTAGTATAACTCAGTGACTGCATTAGTTTCAGAGAGTATTTGTAGTGTGAGTTGCAGTGTTTGTTTGGAGGGAGAGATCTTAAGTGTTAGGATCAGCCTTCACTTGGAATATCCATTGGAGGAGTTTTATTCAGCTTGTACATCATCTACATCCATCTCCATCCAGTTCTTGAGTTGCAGCTGCTACTCAGCCCCGCTACTCTGAAATTTTTCCACTTTCGCATATTTCAGCCAATCCTTCCAGGATTGTCTTGAAATAGTGTTTGGGAGCTTATATCTTCACTCCCAATGTTGTATGAGCCATCTATATGTAGATGTATGTTATTTCACATTCCCATGTAGCAGTGCACCATCTATGACTGCGCAGTACATGATCATGAACACTCTACAATAGAGCAGCTTTCCACTTTTTTCATATGTATTCAAGGGAGGCTTGTTTGCCTTGATCATTTGAGTTGTATTATATATGCCATTTCTGTTGATTTACATAATAAAATAGTTCCATTATTTTCATAAATTTTTGGTATGATGTTATTCACTTCTATTTCCAGTTTTTGTTCATATATTGTTGGATCTCCAATTTTGGAATATCTTAAGATATTCCCATTGTTGTATATTTTCCCTATTTTTGGATATTACAGTGGTATCAGAGCATAATCTTGGCTCAGCCTATGAGTTTCAGCCATTATGCTATCAGAAGAAAAGAAGAATATCAGCATTTTGGAGAGAATTAGCCTTCTCTCATCTCTTTTTAGAAGCAAGAAGGACCTCAACAAGGAGGTCAAGCAAGGAAGAAGCAGTGGGACTATACCCTTTCCTTTTGAAAGAGAGGAAAAATTGTAGAAATATGAAGTACACTTGGATCACAAGATCCTAATTGAATACCTTATTGAGTACAGGACTTAACCTAGAGCCTTCAAGGAGACTCCAACCTTCCCACAGTTCATTCAACTGGAGGAAGAAAGGAGACCTTGTAGCACAAGAAGAATGGAAGGAAATAGGTTTCTATTGTCTACTTTTGATGGATCATCTTCAACAAGGGCTTGGGAAATAAAACTTGATGCATTCTTCCTAATACATCCAGTGGTTGAGAGAGAAGTTGTAGAAATTGCAGTGCTGCACCTTGAGGGTGAGGCCAATATTTGGTGGTTCAACCATTTGGGTCATGCAAGAGTGCATACTTTTGCTGAGTTTACTCAAAGGTTGATTGGAAAGTTTGGTAAATAATAATTAGAGGATGAGAAGCCCTCACCACCATTGGAGGAGACTTGTACCAACGGTATCACAACCTTGGGAGAGCAGCCTTCCACATCAGCAGTTGGGGGAGCCAACACATTAGAGGAAGAAACTCTTGTAGCCATACAAGATTCTTCCAAACTTCACCAAGGTATGCCTAAGTTTTTATCTCCTATTGTTTCAGCAAATTATATGGAGGGTTGTATACCATTGCATGCTGCTTATTTAGAGAAAAGGACTTTCACTGTACTGTGCCACCTTGACTTTTTCAAGGAAGGGAGGAACCATCATCCTCATATACCATTGATGAGTTATATAGCACACTTGAGGTTGGGGTTTGAAAACTTGGAGGAGAGGATGAACCTTGTTCCAAATAAACGTACACCAAACCATATGTTCATCCTTGAGTTGGACCATGAGGCAGCAAGTACATCATTGGAAAGATTAACAATGTTGTCATTTAGCAGCAATGATGAGTTGGGGACCCAACCATTGTTGAAATATTCCAATGACCTTCCCATGTACATAGCCAAAGGGGAATAGATAGACGATGGAGGACATCGTAGGATGGATAACATCCCTCATTTCTGTGTTGGATAATTCTTGATGAGATTTACATATCATGATGGGAGGTTTTTTCCTATCACCTATTTGGATCCTTATGGGATAAACTTGGTCATTGAGGAGATTGCATTTAAATATCCCATGAAATGCAAAGACATAATTCTGATTTGGGAAGATGGTAGCCTTCATGGGAAGGGTACCAAGATTGAGCATGATGGGAGGCACCCACATTTGGATGAATGGGTGTGGATGGAGAGCAAGAAGATGGTAATATACTTGCAAATTTATGACACTGGGCAGAAGGAGGCATGGATTCATTGGTGACTCTTAAAAGAGTTTGTCCATCTTGAGACATATCCTCTTTCAAAGGGTATGAGGGAGGAAGGATTTTGGCAGGATACTTGCATCATTAGGCAGCAAGAAGTGTGGATGAATTTTGATGATATGATCATTATGTCTTCACCTCATGATTTGTATGATAAAGGTATGAGGAGGAAGCAAAAAAAATTGTTGATTTGGAAGAATTTGGGAGAGCAAGGGCAGATTTTCTCTCACACTTTGCATAGTGTTGCAGGAATAGGAGATGGCACTATCATGGTACAAGGGGGCTACTCATTAGCCTTAGATGATCAGGAGGTGCCTCCACTTTGGAAGGAGATTCCTATATATGGAAGCATTGTGAGAGATGTCTTTGACAATGGATATGTCAAAGAAGGGAGTTATGGGATGGCAGGAGCTTATGTTCATAGGCCAATAGTGTTGTCACTTTGGAGCTGGCATTTATTGATGGAGTGTTCCCAGGATCACTTCACATATGATGAACTTGGTGGAAAAGGAGGATATGAGAATGATGGAGTAGTGGATGGAGACATCTATTACAAAGGTGTGCTCTTCTTAACTTTGGTTTCCAAGCATAAGAAGGAGGACCTTCATGCAGCACATGGTACATTCCTCTTCATAGGAGTATGTCCTACCACTATGGAGAACTTACTCATGGATCCATATATCATCTTACTTCCCGCACATGATAAGAATTTTACTTTTACATACATGGATTATATAACACAACATTTGTATGTTCTTATCATTCCTATTCAGTGCATTGCTCCACAAGAGGGCAAGCTTCTCTTTGGGCTCCATGGTCATCTTTTGGCCAAATATCGTGATGGAGACAACCATATCTTATGTAACCTTGGGAAAATGTTTCATTATTCTTTCATGTATGCTCAGTTGGTTCACCAAGCCATTTAATATTCACTAGTAGAGGTGTTGACATATACAACTAGCTATTTTTCAAGAAACATCTTGCCTTGTCATTTTCTAAAGTAGCAGTTAGAAAAATTGCGCTGTAACCACCTAAGAGACTGTTGGTAACTTCCAGCAATATATAGATCCTTCAGTAATCTTCTCATTTAGATTCCATATGATCAGCATATCCTATTCATCATATATGACATGGTTTGGGCCAACTTGATTCACAACATTGGAGGAGAGATCTTTGAATATCTAGTCTTCATCTTGCATCTTAAGGGCAACATTATTGCAACCCGAGATCAGAAAACACTCTACACTTATCATAAGTGGGGACGAGGATAGCGTGGGGTAGGCTATTTTTTCTACCATGTTCAGATTTTCATCCCACCTACATTTCCAGAGCTCAAGGTGGAGGAATATTTGCATGAGTTACCATTTTGGAGGGTGGCTCGTTTTGTATGGTTGATAGCTTGGGGATGGGAGATTCATATGGGGATGGTAGATCCCAAATTATATCAGACCTCATGCCTCAATAAGGCATTTATATAGCCCATTTTTTCCTCCATGGATTTTTTACATGATGATAGCTATTTGGGATACACACCAAAAGCTAGCTTACATACTTGGGAGGGACAACTTGGAGATATCTTGATGAGACAGCATCTTGATCCTTGGAGGATTTTATCATATGAGGATGATATAGGGGAAGAAGAGGAGGCTTCTTAGTTCTATCCTTGAATTTTTTTGAGGACAAGCAACATTTTGGAGGGGAGGACTATAATATTCCAAAATTAGCAAGTAGCTAATTGGAATATTAATTTTTGCTCATGTCACTTAGGAGATAAATAAAAGGGTAAGGAGGCCCATACAATGTGGAAAAATGAATAAAATCCATAATAGTATGAAAATGATATTCATAAGAGCTGGATTTCACACCCTCAAGTGTGAAAGAGGACATTTTCATGAGGACAAGGTCAAGTTTAACCAAGTCAACAGCGTTGGGATAGGAGGTGGAGAACACTTGGAGAGACAACACAATATTAATAGGAGGGAGATTCCTTGGTGGAGAAAACCCTAATGAGTGGGACCCATGATGAGAGGGCTTCCATTTGTTTGAAATGAGGTCAAGGCAGCCATTGTTATTCATGTTATGTATTATTTATTTCTTGGTTTGTTCAGACTTTGTGCATTCTACTGTTGTTTAGTAGAGTTGCAATGCTGCTTAGCACAAGGATTTCCTATTTATGAATTCCTTCTCCTTTCAAGAGAGGCCTCTTGAAAGATCTTGCTCTTCATTTCTCCACATTCAGGCTTTAGGCCAAGCATCCTCCTTCAGCTACAACACAGTTTCTATTTAGAGTTGAGTTGTCTTGCAGGGTGTTGCAGTGGAGGTTCCTCAACACCACATCCTGAGCTTATCTTTCAGAGGAGGAAGAATTCTTTCCTTTGGGTTATTATTTGGGAGGCCCTTGGAGCATATTTTAGACCTTGGCATGTGGCTAGCCTATTTTCTTGCACCAACAGTGCAGTATCCCTCAGTGACTGCATTATTTTTAGTGAGTATTTGCAGTGTGGGTTGCAATGTTTGTTTGGAGCGAGATATCTTCAGTGTTAGGATCATCCTTTCACTTGGAAGATACATTAGAGGGGGTTTATTCAGCTTGCACATCATCTATAGACATCTCCATCCATTTCTTGAGTTCCAGTTACTACTCAACCCTACTTCTCCGACATTTTTCCACTTTTGCATATTTCAGCCAATCCTTCCAGGATTGTCTTGAAATAGTGTTTGGGAGCTTAGATCTTCACTCCAAATGTTGTATGAGCCATCTATATGAAGATGTATGTTATTTCACATTCCCATGTAGCAGTGCACCATCTATGACTGTGCAGTACATGTTCATGAGCACTCTGCAATAGAGCAGCATTCCACTTTTTTCATATGTATTCAAGGGAGGCTTGTTTACGTTGATCATTTGAGTTGTATTGTATATGTTTGCTCCCGATTTACATAATAAAATGGCTCCATTATTTCCATACATTTTTGGTATGATGTTATTCACTGCTATTTTCAATTTGTGTTCATATATTGTTGAATCTCCACTTTTGGAATATCTTAAGATATTCCTGTTGTTGTAGATTTTCCCTATTTTGAGATATTACACAGCGTTATCTGTGTTTGAATGTGAAAAGGGAAATATCTTGTGGAAAAATGACTGGCATTTCTAGATTTTTCTCAAAATGAATTATTTCAAAATAGAAACTAAATGGCACAAACATTTTATTAGGAATTTCCAAACACAACTGAACTCCTATGGAAGGAAAAAGTAAGGAAAACCGAGGACACATCTAGATCTTTCCCAACATGAACAAGTTGAAAGAGTTGGCAAGGTTTTTCCTCTCCATCTCCTATAAATTGGAGTTGTGGGCTCTTGGTCTATGGTCTAAGGTTTGATTATATGTGGAGCAGAATTTTATTGTTGTAGTGTGAGGCTTGAACATCGACGAAGTTCATTGAGATATTTCTTCCTTGAGTATCATCACACTCAGAGATAGAGAAAGAGAGAAAGGAATTGGGAGATTGAGGAGGGCTTGGTGCAACTAACAGTTGTAATCCTCCTTTTCATAAATTAATAGAACTATATCTGTTTTTTCCATTCAATGCATTAGTGTCATCATTGTTGTTCAATCGTCTATGTAGCATGATACGAATGGGTTAGATATACATTGTTTTATGTTTATATTTGCTATTTTAATTGATAAGAAGCTATACTGTTGTAGAGATTACATGGGTGCTTTGATTGACTACAAGATCTAGACTTGGAGCTGGTGAAGAAGGATATCTACTTCGTTGCTTGGCTTTCTCCATAGGATTTGTTGTCCACAAAGAGGTAATATTTTCATCTTTCTTTTTCAATTATATATATTAGCATGAACATGCACGCAACATATTTGGAACTTTACAACTAATCTGACAATCTACCTCAGGCACCAGAAAGCCCTGATAGGGGTACCTAATAATCACCACCCAAGCATATTACCCTATAACATGCGCCTATAGAGAAATTGTTGAAGAAGGATGCAACAGTTCAATGGAATGAAGAATGTCAGAAGAGCCTCGATATATTGAAATAAAAATTGGTAGTTTCACATATAATAGTGTTCTATAATTGGAATAAATAATTTCATGTCCATGTGGATGCCTCTTATATATCTTTGGGAGTGGTAATGGCACAACCTGTTGTAGCAGAGATTGATCATCCTATAGATTTTTCAAGTAGAAATTTATCTAAAGAAGGAAATAATTACACCACGACATAAAGGGAAGGGATGGCCATGGTGTAGTCTTTGCAAACGTTTAGACACTATTTGCTGGGGCCACACTTTAAAATGTTTATAGATCATTCTACACTAAATTATTTAGTTAATAAGCCTGTTTTAGGAGGAAAAAATTGTAGATGGTTATTGTTATTCCATGAATATGACTTTGATATCATTTCTAAACCAAGGAGACTAAATGCAGTACTTAACCATCTGGCGAGAACCAACCAGCATAGAAGATAATCTCCCTGATGCGCAATTATTTGCAATCAGAGTGTAAGATGATTATTTTGAAGATATCATTCAGTTTTTGACAACATGAATGGCTCCTTCAGAGTATACTACGCAACAAAAGAAATAATTAGTGGTTAAGGAAGCTAAATTTTTATTAATAGCACAACACTTATATAGGATGGGACCAGATGAGATACTACATAGGTATGTTCCTGAACATAAAAGATAGATGATTCTAGCATAGGATCATGAGGGCATGGCTAGTGGACACTATGAAGGAAAATATATTGCATAGAAGACTTTGAGAGAAGGATTGTGGTGGGACACACTACATAAATATGTGAAGGAGTACTGCCAAGAATGTGATGTGTGTCAAAGAACAGGGAAGCTTTCTAGAAGAGATGAGATTCCATTAGTACCACAAGTTACATTGCAAGCCTTCGATAATTGGGCAATTGATTTTGTTGGACCCATCAACTCACCTGGAAAAATAACTAGTACAAGTTATATAATTACAGAGACTGATTACTTTACAAGATGGGCCAAAGCACAACCAGTAGGGTACTACAGTCCACAAACTACAACAAATTTTATTTTTGAGTACATATTGTCTAGATTTGGATATCTGAATATTTTGATGAGTGACCAGTTCACACTTCCTAAATAAGACTATTAAAAAATTGAATGATGAATTCCAGGTATATCATCAAAAGAGTACTTGTTATCACCCTCAGGCCAATGGAACAATAGAAGCATTGAATGCGATTTTTGAAAATTCACTTACTAAAGTATGCAATGTGAATAGAGATTACTGAGATCTTAGGATTCTAGCAGTGTTATGGGCTTATAGTACAACATGTAATAAGTTTACAAGTCAGACACCCTTCAGGTTAATTTATGTGCAAGAAGTTGAGATGTCCATGGAGTACAGAGTGCCTAGCCTGAGGATTGCAAATTTTACAAATATGGAAGAATCTAATATAATGGAGGAAAGAATGTTACAGTTGCTTTCTTTGGATGAAGATATATTTATAGAAGGATTCCATCAGCAGTTTCATAAAGCAAGAGAAAACTCCTGGCATGACAGACATATTAAGCAGAAGAAGTTCCAAGTAGGAGACCTTGTTCTCCTTTATGACTGTAAGTTTGTAAAGTTTCTAGGAAAATTCAAGATGCATTGGTTGGGCCCATACATTATCAAACATATTTATAATGGAGGCTTAGTTCAACTAGAAAAGTGAAATGTAGAATTATTTCAAGGAAAAATAAATGGAAGCAAGTTGAAGTTGTATAGGGACAACCCTACGCCTATAGCTTCACTCTGAAGAAAGAAGGAAAGTCTTAGTGCCACCTGCAGTTGAAAGTTGGCACTAGACTATAAGCTATGCTGCAAATAGAGAGCTTCGATGTAGGAAGTTGCTTCACTAAAATCTAGATTATGTCAAGTTTGTAAGAAGGGTTGCTCACTACAATATGGGATGCATCAAAGTTCGCCAAAAAATATGATCGTTAAAAGGAAAATTTGTCATTGAAACACGCGGAAAAATTCATTTATGAGAAAAAATGGATTGGATATAGCAACATATATGCAATTAATGAACACAATTTGAGATAATGATGGGGATCCGAATTTAGATTTATTATCAAAAACCACATCCTACCCAAATTTGGCACTTTTTTTTCTAAGGAATCGAGTATTTCCAACTACAGAGAAGTAGAAAATTGTGTTTTTGTATGAATCTGAAGGATTTTGTTCATATATTAACTGAGAAGGGCTTAGATGAAATCATGGAAACAACTGCCACAACATCTGACAAAATCCCAACATCATACGAGATGCCTGCAGCAACATCACCACCTGTAGCATCATCATCATGTACACAATGAAGATCCCGAAAAAATAAAATGAATAAGGAGACAAGAATGAAGAAGAAACATGGAAAGAAACTCGTTGAGCCTCAGCAAGAACCCGAACCTATAAGAGATAGGGAGGAAGAAGAAAAGTAAGATAAAATTGAAATGGATGGCACAACATTTTCATCGCCTCTCCCATCATATATCCCACCAGGGAAAGAAAATGAAAAAAAAGTGACAAAATCGAAGGGCGCAAAGTATGGCACCTTCACACCTCTACTGCCAGATTCAGTGCAATTTATTGGAGAAGACCTTGGGAATATTCCGCAGCTGAAGTTCCTAGACAACGAATTTAATGAAAGCAAGTAATATTCGAAGTTCACAACATACTAGTACTTGCAAAAGGTGTACTACATTGAGAGTAGTGTGACGAGGTTAGAATTGCAGCTGTGGGTGGCTAGGTTGGAGTGGTCAAGTTTGTTGAACATGATCAATGTGTCACAATTTGGTAGAAGTACAGGAAGCACAACTTCTGTGAGACAACTGTTCGTACCGGTGCACGATGGATTCCCATGGATGGGGAAGAGCACCCTTATCGACCCAATGTTGATATGGAGAATCACAAGACTAGCTTAACAAGGGCTAAGCCCCATAGAGGAGTTTGTTGGGAAAGATCAATATAGAGCCATAGCATAAAACATGAAGACCAAGTTTAGACTAACAAAAGGGAAGAAAGGTTATGATATCAACTCGATCCATGATTAGGGAGTTCACTTCGTATAACATATATTGGCAGGAAAAATCATGAGGAAGTGTCAAGCTAATGAAGTCCCTGCACCAATGGTTTCATTATATTTCCAATGTTCTAATGGGGTTTGGTAAAATAGGGATACATACCTATGCAAGGAGTGTTATAAGTCAATTTGGCCACCATTCCCAATGACTTGGTTAACTGGGCATCATCTCCAGGACCAATGAATAGGGTCTATCATGCCCTATCATTTCAATTGTTATATGCCCTAAGAAAAAGAACAACACAAATAATTCAAGACTTTCATCTGCAAAGCCTTCCAAGATTTGAAGTTTATAATATATAATATGAGAGCTCATCAACGCTGCCTCTAAAGGGACTAAGTGTGTTTCATATGCAGGTAGCCCCATGCAAGGTTGCTCTGCAAAGCACTTCTCGACATTCATGGGTGTGTTGGTCACATTGAGAGCGAAATTCTCATTGTTCCAGAATCTCCACTTGGATAGTGTCTTCTAGAAGAGTTCGCATGTTTAAAACTTCGAATCCATGCGTCCATTTGACATCTACAAGATTTTGAACATGTCTTGCCTATTATTGGAAATTCATTGATTGTAAAACTACCTTCAGCCCCTCTATAAATTGAGCACAAATCTTAGTGTTTGGGAAGGAAGAATTTGTGTAGAGAAATGCTAGTGGAATTTCAATTGAGGAGTTGATTTGAGTGACATGTTGCTATAGATATCTGCATTGTGATGAGGCTGGGATGCTGCTGGAGATGGTGACAACAAATCAATCACTGGGTTGTAACCTCCCCTTCTATCATTAATAAATATTACTGCTTATTTTTCCCTATATGCATCTGTATAAGCTTTGATTTTCCATATCATGATTTCTTAGTTGATGTATATGGTTTATGCTTGATTTATTTAGCTAAATAGCTTGAGTAGACATCTATATTATTTCTATCTCTTGTTGTTTAGTGTTCATTCTTGCAAGAAATATTTTGCACAGCCAGCTGGAATTTGAAGCTACAACAAAAGCGACAGAAGGAGACTTTGGAAGCACTTGGATCCCAAGTAAGCTTCTTCTTTAATTCTGTGTGTCTGTTTATAGTTAGGAAAGATAGTCGTAAATTCTTTGACCTGTTATTATATATTATCACCTATCTAGGGATGAATGATTTATTCGTAATTCATAATTTTTCATAACAAATTGGCAACTCCACTGGCGAAATTAATATTTATCCTAGGTGTTTTAGCCTGTGATTTTCTCTATTTATTTACCCAGTAGTTGTTACTCACAAATATTAGACTTTTTAAAATCCAAATTTGCATTAGAAGTGTGTTAAACATATTTTTTTTTCATTATACACTACTCCCAATGCACTCTTGGATAGGACACAATGCTTTTCATATCATTGTCTCCCTTTCAAGCCTGCGTTGCAAAGCACTGTCTCTCTTTAGAGACTGTGTTTCCTCCTGAAACCATTCAAATTCCCTTGAATTTTTCATCGTAATTTGTTTCATTTTGTTTTTTGCTGTGTTTTGAAAATCCCGAGCCTCATATTGACCAGTGAACTTATCTGCCTCTTCCTCCTTTGAAAGAAAATTTGTTCAATGTTTGTTTAAAGAATTTTTCTTTATCATTGATGAATTCATTTCAAAGTATTTTCATTGTCACATTAGATCCAATTTCTTCTGAAAAATGAAATTGTCATAAATTCTTTGTTTCCTGATAGGAGAAACTGTTGTTTCATTCCTCATTTTTCCTTCAAAAGAGAAATTGTTGTTTATATTCCTCATTTCTCAAAAATAAAAGGCATTTGTTTTTGTTGATTTACTGCACTTAGTTTCTTTTCTTCATTCATAACATTAAGGGAACTAAAAAGAAAAATCTGCATTTGCATGTGGTGGTTTGTGTGTTTTTTACAAAAGGAACAATTAGGAAATCTGCATTTATTTTGTGCTCATTCATTTGTTTGCTCACAAATTGATTGCTCTTTCCCTCTAGTAGCTAGGATTTTCATTGAAAAACTAAAAGTGAAAGATTTATTATCATTCTTAGTTTTCATTTTAGGAATTTCCAATACATCATCGTGGTGAACCTTTGAAAGGAAAATTGTTAAACAAGATCAACATAAAATTTATCTCAATTTACCTAACAAAGCATTGGAACCATAATGATAACATTTAGAAGGTCTATGCTAGAGACATGTTCCGGTGTCATAAAACATAACAACTACCATTAACTTGTTTGTGATACATTCCAAGTGTGATACCTCACTCCATGAATGTAAGTATATTGTAGCTCCTCCACGTACTCTCAGGTATATCGGGTGGTGTTACATTACGATAAGTATAAAGGGGTGCTCTCACTATGCAGTTTCACATCAGACAACGCTAATATGGACTTGGGCCTCCACGTACCTTCAGGTATATTTGGGAGGACAACATTTAGGTGCTATCCATCCATAGTGAACTGAGTCGGCCGCCTTGTAAATTGTGATACACCAAACAAAAAATTCTGGGAGGTTGCCTGACCGTACTTCTTGGTTCACCAGGAGGTATTCTGCAGTTCACAGTTTCTTGGTAAACCATTTTGCCTAGCATTACCATTTTATTTTGTTTATTTGTTTTTGGTTAAAATAATTCAGCAATTGTGGAAGAACAAAATCCTTTCCCCCGTTGTTCGCATAGAATAGCATTAAAACCACCTTTACCACGATAAGTTACTTCCGGTAGGCAAAGGTGTTCATGATCTGTCGAATCAAGTACAATTTGTACCTCTGGTGAAACATCATCTTTCCATAAACTAGAGTTAGCTCAAGTTGTTTCTACACATCCTGATCTATCTACTGTTATCGAAACGGAGTCTTCACAGCTACCCGTGGTCACGATTCGTCCAATCAGTGAGACCATACCTCCTAGACCCAATGTTGTTCAACCATAAATTGATCCAGATCCTATCTCTTCTTTTCTAGAACATCTGAATATTGAAGTCATACAACCAGAATTTGTTCCTACCTTGGTCATCCCACAAATTTTTGTAGCTATTGAGTCTCCCATATCACACATTCAAGCACCTGAAATATATTTTGGGCCTAACAGTGAAATACTTCCACCTGGTTTAATTGCAATTGAATAAATCCCATAGGAAGAGACATCATTAAATCCAACCCATTTTGGGTAGGACCTTTACCTGTACGAGTCTTTTCCTCAATCGCTATCATTTGATTTTGTTGGTCCTGTTCCTATTCAAACTCCCGTCGATTCAAAAAGGTATACATTTGGTCAAGTAACCATACCTGAACCAACATCTTTGGTTGGCCCATCTGTTCCAATTACATCATCTACTGCCCTCACTACCCCGTCAATGTATACAACTTCACCAGAGTCACATTTTCATGGTGGCCCTATGGTCCCATCATGTCACAAATCATTATCTGGAATTTTCTCTAGTGCATCTTCACAACCATGGTCTTTACCAATGTCATCATCCGGTATTTTAACTAGTAATCCTATTGTGAGTATTGAACGACTTGATTCTTTATACACATCTTTAGGGAAATATCAATCCAGTCCTTCTGGGTCTATTCCTTCAAGTACCATATCAACTGGACTCCCAGCATTTGGAGAGAAATATTTTCCATCTTATTATCCTCCTCATGCTGGGGGGAAACCTTTGGTCACCCAATATGATAGTACTTCGTCACTTTTTGGTCAAACTAATGTCGAAATGAATGTTTTTCAATGGCAGCCCACTCTGCCTATACAACCACAAACGGTTATACACTCGTATCAACCTGTTACACCTACATCATTTCCACTTGTAAATACATCTTTGCCCCTATTACAGAATCAAAATTTTGTACAACAACCTTATCAAGTGGGTCCTTCAACTCAATATCATCAAATATTGGGTCCACAGAAACCAAATCCTTTGGTTAATTTACAATAGCCTATATCCGAAATAATTATTCACAATATGGTTTACCATTTTATGGGATTTCAAAAACGCAACCTAGCTATACCTATCAACCGAATCCAACTTATCCTAATTTGGCTTATAGCATTGGTGGACAAACCCCTTAGCAGCCTCAGGCACAAATGCCTCAAACTTCATTTCAACAAGTATCATATCCAGGTTTTGGTCAACAAAATCTTCAAGCGTTTTCTTCTCAAAACAACCCCTTTCTGGGTTATCAGCAGAAGATTCCTTATGCTAGTGCTCAAAGGCTTATTTCTCAAGAAATTCCATATTACCCTTTCTATGCTCAACTTTACCTTAATAGACAGTTGCCTTTTGTTGCAACTTTAGAGTTACCAGATTTAAATCGGCTAACTAATGTTCCAATTAACTATGCTCCTTGGTGGTCAGTGATACCTCACAAATTACCCTTGGTGATGTCGAGGTTGTTGACGGAATACTTGACTATAATATTCTACTTGGAAGACCATGGGTATATGCAATGACTGCAATTGTTTCTACATATTTTAGAATGATTTCCTTTCCACATAAAGGTGCTATTACAGTAATTAATCAATTATCATTCTTTGCCTTTGCTTCACAGTTAACCGAAAGCATTCCGTTCATTCACATACCCCAACTAGAACTTCAGAACATTGGTGTAGGACTCTTAAAGGATTCCACTCTCATGGGAACGATTGCATTACCGCCACCCACGATTTCAATAGAAGTTGCAAGTATAGAGACCTATTACATGATCTCTTCCACTCTATCTGGCTTAAGGGAGAGTACGGGTGATTATGAAATTACTACATTGGATGAGTTTCTGTCGCCCAGCCCTATTGAGCTGGCATAACAATCAATTTATCTGGCTTGGGCAGTGAATCTAAAATCAACATCGCCGAGTGTTTGGGTTGATGATTCCTTATATTTTGGTACCTCCTCTCATCCTTTTTCCTACATGTTCTTGACAGATGAGAATATTTTGGAAGCCATGATGTCAGAAAGAGAACCATGGGAAGATTATCATCATCATTCCCATCTTCCTGATTATGAAGAAAAATATCTTAGTGAACTATATCACCCATCAATAAAAGCTTTCTTTTTGAATTATTTACCTATTAATGCAATCGAGTCCAAGAAAAATCTGTCAAATATTGAAGAAACTATTTCTATCGATATTTCGACCAAACCGGGCATTGTAGAAAATATTCATGTCAGTGTATCTTGTTCTCCATTAGAACTCAAATTATATCGCTCTCTATTTTGTGAATTTCGTGATGTATTTTCTTGGTCTTATGAGGAAATGATAGACATAGATACTAGTATTTTTGAGCACACTATTAATATGTATCATGATGTCAAACCGGTGCATCAACAACTTCATCATGTTCATCCGAAGAAAGCTGCTACCATCAAAGAAGAAGTTGAAAATTTTTTGCATGTTTATTTCATATACCCTATTCCTCTGACTGAGTGGGTTTCCAATATCATTCCTATCATGAAAAATCAAGGAACCATTACAGTGTGCATCGATTACTGGGACGTTAATCTTGCTTGTCCAAAAGACAACTATCCTACTCCCTTTATTGACCATATCATTGACGATTGTGTTGGATGAAAAATATTTTCGTTCATGGATGGATTTCCTAGCTACAATAAAATCAATATCTTCCTAGAGGATCAAAATAAGACAACATTCATCTATCCCTGGGGCACATTCACTTATAGGAAACTACCATTTGGTTTAAAGAACACTAGGGAAACTTTTCAAAGAGCAATGGACTATGATTTCAATGACATCAAGTACATTGTTCAACATTATCTAGATGATTTACCAGCACATTTACAAAATCGGACTGATCACCGGATGAATTTGAGAGTTATTTTCTTACACTTCTGACACTACAAAATATGCCTCAATCCACATAAATGTGTGTGTTTTTTTTTGTTCTGGTCGTTTGCTCGGATTCATAGTCTCAAAATAAGGAATTCAAATCAACCGATTGAAGGTACAGGCCATTATTGATTTGAATATGCCATCAAATTTACTTCAGATACAGAAAATTCAAGGAAAGGCTAACTTCCCAAGAATCTTCATTCCAAACTACGCCAAAATGGCTAAAGGATTTACTCAACTATTGAAAAAGGGGGTTCCCTTCCATTGGGACCAAGTAGCGCAAGATTCTTTTGATGTTGTTAAGAATAATCTTGTCCGAGCATCATTAATGTATCCCCCTAATTATCAAAATGACTATTTCCTATATATCGTCACGGATGAAACAACCATTGCTATGGTTTGGGTCCAAGTAGAAGATGGAATTTAACATCTGATCTATTATTTGAGTCATAATATCAATGATACAGAAGTTAAGTATTCATATGTAGAAAATCTTGCCTTGGTAGTTGTTCAAGTTGTCCAAAGATTTCACCATTATATCCTGCTCCGAAAAACCACTATCGTTTCGAATAGCAACCCCATGACTTATATATTATCACATCAATTGCTGGGGGGCAAGTATTCATAATGGATTGTAATTTTGCAGGAAATTGATTTGGAATTCATCAAATCCAAGTCAAAAAAATCTTTAGTTTTGGTTGAGCTTGTTTGTGACCTTCCCTCTGATAGTACTGCAACTAAATCGAAACCATCAATTCCAGACGAGTCTCTGTTTCTTATCGGATCATTTGATCCTTGGTATGGGGATTTCATCATTTATCTCCAAACTCAATCTTTTTGACTTGATACCTCTCGCTCTGAACAATTACATATTCGATACAAAGCCAAATATTATCTGATCATCGACGATACACCTTATCATCATGGTGTCGATACCATTTTAAGGAGGTGCCTCACTCATGAGGAGGCTGAAAAATTGTTAAATGATTGTCATGTTGGGGCTTGTGGTGGACATTTATCTGGATACACTACTACATAGAAGATACTCCGCACTGGTTACTCTTAGCCTACAATTTTTCGAGACTGCATCCTCGCGGTCAGAAGTTGTCATGCGTGTTAGATTTTTTATCATAAAATCCACAAACCGCCAATTTCAATGCATCCTGTTGTCTCTGTGGGACCATTTTTGAAATGGGGTATTGACTTCATGACCTGTAACCCTCATTCGTCTGGGGGGAATGGTTATATTATTGTCCCAATTGACTATTTTACCAAATGGGTTGAAGCGATGCCTACATTCAACAACACAGGACAATCAGCTGCTTTGTTTTTCTTTAATCATGTTATTACACGCTTTGGGGTCCCACAGGCTATAGTTACAGATCATGGGAATAATTTTCGCAATCACATGATGGCTGAATTTACTGCCAAGTTAGGATTGTCACATGATAATTCTACACCTTATTATCCACAATCAAATGGACAATTTGAAGCTATCAACAAGATTCTTAAATGTATGCTTCAACGAATGATAGGAGTTTGTAAAATAAATTGGCATTTTATCATGTACTCTGCCTTGTAGGCATATCAAAACTTAGTGAGAAACGCAACTGGATTTACTCTTTTTCAATTGGTGTATGGTCTGGAAGCTATCTTACCAATCCAATGTGAAATATCATCATTAAAGCTCACAATTGACTTGTTACCTAACACCTCAGAAGAAGAAGCGCGTCTCCTTAACCTCATCCATCTTGATGAAATACATCATGAAGCCCAATTGCCAATGAAATGCATAAGAGACTTATAAAGGCGCAATACAACAAAAATATCTAGCCTCGTGTTTTCTCAGAGGGTGACTTGGTCCTTATTTACGATCAAGAATTTGATGTAATAGTTACAAGAAAGTTTGAGCCATTATGGCATGGCCCCCATATTATCAAAAAAGTTCTTACTAAGGGTGCCTATGAGTTGGTTGATTACGATGGAATTCCATTGGCGCAACCTAGAAATGGGTTGTATTTGAAACAGTATTATGCTTAATCATGAGTGTAGTAATTTTTGTATTATATTGTATATATATGTTGTTGATTTGCATTCACTATCTTAATTTATTTTTAGATTTTTCTTGATGTTAGTAATCTGCTTTACATTTCATCGCAGATGTCTGAATATTTAGAACCCTTTATTGGATATGCTGATGGTGCTAGTCGTAGTATGCAGAATCTATCCTCTACAGCATGGGCCATTTTCACTCCGAACGACAAGTTAGTGAGTTTTCAAGGGATTTGTATTGGTAGATCGACGAACAATATCACTGATTATAGTGTGTTGAGTGAACTTCTCTCTTATTCCATTTCATTTGGTATTAACCGTATCATCATAAGTTTAGACTCACAACTTGTGGTATTACAACTTACTAGTGTTTATACTATTAGACATCCAACATTGCATAGATTGTTCCTAAGAGTTCGATTTTTAGAAAGACACTTGGATTTTATTCAATATCAGCACATTTCCAGAAATTTGAACACATTGACAAATTCTTTAGCTAATCAAGTTTTAGACAAAAATTTGCAACATATGTAAAGAAAACATTCACATCATTGAATAGGATTGCACAATAAACATAGGAAAATGTTAAAATCAGATAGATGGATAGTTATAGGTTTTTATAAAAATTTGTGCCCAAGACACATTGTTCATCTGACCTCAAAATGTATGCAAAATTTCACAAGTAAAATAGTGGTGCTCATGGTAACATGCTATAGATCTAGCTATCCTATGTAGTAACCACATCCAATGGTTAGGAACCCCAATAGAGTGTCGCTGCATTCGTCTTCGATCCAGAAATCTGGAATCTCAGAGGTTAAACCATCTATGTGCTGCCGAAGCTCAGCCAGAGTCTCAGCCATATCAATATCCTAAAGGATTTCTCTCCTGACAGCCCTCTCTACTGGCGCATCAACTTCACGCTTCAGTTCCTCTACTGTTTGAACACGCCCAACATCTGCATTACATAAAACATTTAGTTTAGTATTGGGAAAACATCAAAAATAAAAAAACATTGTATAAAACTTAGGATAATAAAAAACATGGTCAAAACATTCTTACCCATTGCACCCCACTGAGCGCCTTATGGTAATGATAAATTTGGATCTCCTCGAAAATCAACGCCTACGTATGCATACTCATCAATGGCGACAATTTGTCGTCGGAACCAGGTGAAGAATGCAGTCGAGAACACAATGGTAGATTGACCTGCATGCCTACCCATGAGTTCTACCCATCTTTGCATCCATGGATCTCTAGGATTAGACAAATCCAGTGTCACATGTTGTGGCTACATTAGTGGAATCCGTTCCAATGCAAAGGATATAAGGATAGAACCATAACTAAAATTTTTCTTGCTTCCTCCCTTTGCTTTGTTCAGTTGTTCCTTTATCTGAGAAAGTACAGCTTCAGACCAGTTGAATATTGTTGGCTCCAAGCATTCTAGCATGTACTGCATATACGATCTATTCGGTGCATGTAGTGTAACGGTGCCGACAAGTTTTGCGATCGTGAAAAGGATAGTTCTCAAAGGCAAATATCTAACATACTAGATGTTTATATTTCCATATTTGCTTGGCTCTACCCCTAGATAACAATGTTGCAAGACATAATATCTCACTATCTCTCCTCCAAAAATAGACCCTGAGAGCGAAATAGGCAAGCCTCTCCTCGACAAACCTGTAAGAAAGTATACATCCTTGACTATTATGGGAACCACTTGGTTCTTAATATGAAATTCCTTGATAGCTGGATCCCATGCTCGAACTAAGAAATCCAATAGTTCTATTTTTTGCGTCATCCCTGACAACCTGAAGTACTTTAGCAATCCACACACTCTTAGGGCTCTTACTGTACCCAGATCATTTAGGGAAATCATATATTGTTCTTCATGTTCTCTTTCCCTCCATGTAATCATCATTGTAATCTGATGGAAACTTGGAATACAACCATAAGAACCATTAGATTCCATTCATTGCAAAAAATTAGGCATATTTTGGGCATAATGCAAAAAAAAAAAAAAATTGCGCCCAACGCACTCCCTAACAAGAGACAGTGTGTTTTGTATGCAAGTAGCCTTCATTTTACTTGCTATGGAATGCATGTTTCGACATCCAAGGGCGCGTTGCCCTCTTTTTGGGTAGAATTTACCCTAGGGACCTCAAAACCCTGAAAATTTATAGAAATTGGAAATGAAATGATTACTGAAGGAAATAGGAGGTTCATATCACTAACTTGGATCAAACAACAATGAAATATGTCCATAGAAATGATCACAATCAACAGCTGAAGTTCGGGGGCAAAATCAGGTTCAGAGCTCCAAAATGAAAATGGTAACTTTGGAATGGTAAAAGTGAATAGTAAAACTATTTTTAATAGTCATTTAATTATTTGCAAATTGAATTTATTGCTATAAATATAGTTTTATTATGCTTTTATCATAAAACAGGTATTTTTAATCCATTTGATGTTGTTCTGAATAGGTCTTACAATTGATGAACAGATTAGTCGTGCAGATTTATTTAAAGAATGATTTGACCACAAAGCATTTTGAGCTTTTTTAAAGATGAAAAAGGATTTGAAGTGCACTTTTATCTCTTTTTCGAGCTTTGATAACAACGAAAAAGGAACCATTGGAGTCTTCTTTCAGCACTTTTAAGACTCAAATAATGTGAAAAGATTGTCGAGCACTTTTCTTTTCAAGCTCGTAAAAGTAAATTAATTGATATCTACTTAGTATAAGTTTAACCCTTTTCCAGACTAAGATAGATTATTTACGAAAAAGGAATACCTTGGTCGAACATGACTAAAGAGGTTCTCTCAGATATTATTTTACACTTTTTCGGATCTAAGTGACAAATTTATGAAAAATTACTTATGGAGTTTTCTTTCATCCTCTTTTTCAAACTCTCTAAATATGAAAAATGACCGGGATGTCACTGTCGTTAAGCTCGTTAAAACATAAAATAACAATGGGCTTGTCGATCATGGAAAGAATCGAGTTTCATTTATCGCTAGACTCATTAAATTATTAAATAGAAATACATTATTTGCCCGAAGGGTTGAATTATAGATAAAGAAAATGTTATCCTCCTCAAGCTTGTTAAAAAATAAAGAGGTATTGGTCGACAAATGACTGGGGAAAATTTGGGAAAAGTGAGTAGAATTATTTATGGTAGAAGGCTTCTCTTGAACATGACACTTCACTCCATGTCGGTTACTGTTTGGGTTGGGTAATATTCTTGAAGATTCATTCATACCTATGGTTCATCATACCTTCACTTCGGTTTTGGGTCAATGTTGCCAACTCATCTCAGTGTCACCGATATGTTCAAGAGAATTCATCCAGTGAACAAATCATCCTTCTGCAATACTCGTAAACCTTCATTATCATGACCGTCATCGCTGAAATTTGCTATATCAAGTCATACCTTTGTCTCTAAAATCAGTAACTCCTGTTTCACAATAAGGTGACTTCCTATCAATGACAAATAATTATCCAGGAAGTTCACTTACAAACATCTGATTCCAGTACCATGAGGCTTGTTACAGCATCGAAAAGATCCTCACCTCCAGACTTTTGACCAAAATATTTTGTTTGGCGTTCAACATCAAATAATCTATTCATGCCTTACGAAATGTACTGCAGTACCTTGAAGGCCATTGACATTAATGGTGGTTCTCTCGTGTTTGTTAACAACTCACATCATTGGCTAGTAATCAAACGATGTCTTTCCATCTTCAACTACAAATCATATATTTGTATGGCTAGACTTGTACCTGAATGATCGAGTGAACGAGATAAGAAGACCCCGGATCTAGTTTCAGCCATTTAGGCCGTGATTTCAGGATTGTTGTACACATCATCTGTATGGTGAACTTACATATATATTGTCATCCGAACATGGGCCTATATCTGTAGGCATGTCTGTATTGGGCAACATTCCAATATAGACGACTTTCTGAATTATGTACATGTTATTAGATTGTTTATATGTTGAACATGGAAATTCCTACCCTCAACAATTATGATTAAGAGGATATATCATGATGTAATGTATTGTAATATTGATGCAGGTCACCACTCCGCTTCATCTCTAGCCCATCATAGTGTAAAGCATCTCAATCAAAATATTTTTATTATTATTCTGAATTCATGCTTTAGGGGGCAATTGTTATAGGTCAATTTGCACACCATTCCCAATGACCTGGCTAACTGGGAATCATCTCCAAGACCCATGAATAGGGTCTATCATCCCCTATCATTTCAGTTGTTATATGCCCTAAGACAAAGAACAAGACAAATCATTAAAGATTTTCATCTGCAAAGGTTTCCAATATTTGAAGTTCATAATATATCATATGATAGCTCATCAATGCTGCCTCTAAAGGGACTAAGTGCATTGCATATGCAGGTAGCCCCATGCAAGTTTGATCTAAAAATCACTTCCCGACATTCATGGGTGTGTTGGTCACATTGGGAGCAAAATTCTCATTGTTCCGAAATCTCCACTTGGCCAGTGCCTTCTAGAAGAGTTCACATGTGTCAAAATTTGAATCCATGTGTCCATTTGACATATACAAGATTGGGAACATGTCTTTCCTATTATTGGAAAGTCATTGATTGTAAAACTACCTTCAACTCCTCTATAAATTGAGCACGGATCTTAGTGTTTGGGAAGGAAGAATTTGTGTAGAGAAATGATGGTGGAATTTAAATTTAGGAGTTGATTTGAGTGACATATTGCTGGAGATATCTGCATTGTGATGAGGCTGGGATGCTACTGGAGATCGTGACAACAAATCAATCACTGGGTTGTAACCTCCCCTTCTATCATTAATAAATATTACTACTTATTTTTCCCTATATGCATCTGTATAAGCTTTGATTTTCCATATCATGATTTCTTAATTGATGTATATGGTTTATGCTTTATTGATTTAGCTAAATAACTTGAATAGACATCTATATTATTGTTATATCTTGTTTTTTAGTGTTCATTCTTGCAGGAAATATTTTGCACAGTCGGTTGGAATTTGAAGCTACAACAAAAGCGATAGAAGGAGACTTTGGAAGCTCTTGGATCCCAATTAGGCTTCTTATTTCATTATGTGTGTCTGTTTATAGTTAGGAAAGATAGTCGTAAAGTCTTTGACCTATTGTTATATATTAGCACCTCTCTAGGGAAGAATTATTTATACGTAATTCATAATTCCGCATAACAAGGAATTTCTGGATGAATTCTATGAGGATCAGGATAAAGGTGCCCCATTTCATTATGAATGGTTACTTCTAATAATTACAATTCTTGCATGAAAATATTCAGAATATTTGTAGTTCCATCGGGTAGCCTCGAATGTTTGTGAAGCCGTGCAATATGCCTCACTATGGTATACCACTAAACCGGTATGTGCACAAGCTAACATGATGTTCTTTTTTATTTATCACATGGCCCACTAACACACATTGGTGAACCAACACCCTCACATTTCACCAAGCCTATACAAAAAATATAACTCTGTTGCAAAGTTTAAGACTGAATTCCATATAATTTACATACAGGATTGCAAGGACACAACAAATACATGGCATCCCCTGCCATATTTAGTGACCGCGGATGATCTTCTAGTAGAGATAAAATAGTGGCTCAAGGAATGCATCACTGCACTGGAGATAGAGACAAAGTATTCTTCGATAGATAAGGTAACTGTTAGCCACCTATACAATTTTTTATACCAAAAGGTGGCTAAATAATTTTTTGGAGCCTTCAAGGAACAAATTTTATTGCAAAAAAGTGTTATCTCTTCAAGACTCTTGAAGGCCTCATGCCTCTGTCCAAAATATTCCCTACTGTGCCCATTTTACACTCTGGAATTATACTGATTTCATGAGAAGAAACTACTAAAAAATTACCTTTTTTCCCTTTCCTCACTTGAAAAACCAACCTCCATTTTGCTTCCCTTTTCCTCCATAAAAATCCTCTATTTTTCATGATTCCCCTTCTTCCATTCATGAAAATCATTTTCCATGTTTAAAACTCATTTTTGAACTCTACCGAAACCCCCAAAACCCATTGACAACTTGAAAAAATTCATAAAAACTAAGTTTTGTTTACCAAAGGCTTAACCCCCTTTGGGCTTAGTCTTAAAACATTTCTCCTCCATGTGCCCCAGTGCTAGAACCAAGTGCTAGGGTCCTGAGCGCTTATCGCATCAGAGCAACTCACGGAGCACATTTGTTTATGTTTAAACCAAACTTCGATGCCGATTAGACTTGTGTATTCTATCCCCCAATAATATTGCATTTCATATAGACCATGGCCCCGCAGTCGGGCGCCAAACCATATCATAAATATATATCCTGCCCCCTGAAACATTAAAACTTTGTATTATATTGAAATTTTTGGTTTTCATATATCATCCTAGTCCCCACATACACAACAGTAGTTAGCAGTCCCACAGAACCGGTGGTCCCCAATGCCTAGTCAGCATACACTTCAGCACACATGCGGCAACAACTGATTGGAGTGGGTCTTGTTTGGTTGCTTGCATAGTTGTGGAATCCAGACCTGAAATTTTTATAAGGCAGATTTGATAGAAATTTCGGGTCACATTTGGGCTGACGTCAGCGGGCCCCAAAATGGACCTGATACGCTTTATAGGGCAGAATTGATAAAAATTTTGGGTCACACTTGGGTTGACATCAACAGGCCCCAAAATAGACTCGATACGCTTTATAGGGCAGAATTGATAAAAATTTCGGGTCACAAATACCCTAACGTCAACAGGCACCTTTTTTGACCCAAAATGGTTTATGCAGCTTGGTTTTATCAGGATTTTTGAAGTCCGGGGTATGATAAAGGGTGATTAAAAGTTTTTTCCATTATATTAAAGAGAAAGCCATAAGCAGTTTTGATCGCACCACTTTTGGTATGGAAAGGAAACCACTCAATAGCAAGTGATCCTGTAAAAATTCGCCACGTCGACGGGACAATAACGCCTCATTGTTCCCTCATTGCGCGTTAAATTTCGACTGTGGGCTCAGCGTGATATTGATGTATGTTGTCCGATTTGAGGCTGGCTCATTGAACAGTGATCGCATTAAAAGGAGCTTGGGGGATAAACTAAAGTATGGCTCGTGAATTTAATTAAAACCCATCGATGTGTATGTGGGCCCATAACCCACAGGTCCCAAGATCAGCTTCAAAGGCATTGATGCCTCACGAGCCCTGTGCAGCACTACACATCAACAAGACACAGTGAATAAATCACAAATCTAAGAGTATCAGTGTGGAAGACAGAACACACCAGAATGGAAGATTGAAGACAAATTTATGAGGATTATGGCTAAGATTGATTATCAAAAGCCTAATCCTCCAAATTAAAACACAGTTTAAGGAAAATCATAAGTGTTTTATCAGACAACAAGGCCTCCACTACCACATCTGAGGAAAATTGATTCCTCCCAGCTACCATAGTGCCACTGGTGCCTCAAGGCATACAAACAGAGGCCAAAGTTATTGATCAAGATCAAATATTTGCCTCAGCGCAGCCAGAGAGTGAATCTGCAAATAAAATTAATGACAAAATACCAGCAGAGTTAATTTAACATAACACAAAGCCTCAAAAGTCAATAAGAACTCCCACTAAGCTTAATCTTAAATGAAAAACATTAATACAGACAGCACCCCTATAAACTTCTTCACCGAGCCCCCCAAAGACCAAGAAGCCATTAAGACAGTATTAATTATCTTTGGAGATCTTTTATCGGATCTCACCTCCTCTTTCTTCTATAAATACTACAGGAGAAGATCAGAAAAGGTTGGTTTCTAAACTTTGAAATATAATTGAGCTTGAGACTTCTACTTGTAAATAGTGTTCACTGGCTCTTGAAGCTCTGCTTGTGATAGATGAGTTAGTCTGGGAAGTGTAGATGATTGCTAAGCTAAAGCATTAGACTTAGAGTTGTAACTGGTTTGGAGCATCAATACAAGCTGATTTATGGGATCCTGGTCTATGTCAACGGTGATGTTGTTTCTTATTGTAAATTGTTATTTTATTTCTATTTTCACTGTGTTCATATTCTCTTATAAAGAACAACATGCATGGAGTTAGGACCTACTGTATATCAGTACCCTTCTCTGACTGAAAATCTTTATCTACATGTTCCTTCCAATTTGTGTTATTTAGGAATGATTTAATTCAGTTCTAAGCATAGGAATTTTGGCGTTCCCTTGTCCTATTGCCTTAGCTAATTGTTATTCTTAAATGTTATTTTCAGTATATGTTAAGTAGATATGAACTAAGGAAGATATGGTGTGCCCTGGTCCTAGTTTTATCCCCAAATACTGTCTGAATGTTTCCATTGGAATGTGTTGAAAGCTGGCTAGTGTTGAAGCACTTACCAGATCTTAGGCCATTCTTCATTATCTTTGTGTTTGTCTTGAAATTTACCAAGTAGAGAAGAGTTAGGAGAGGATTTGTGGTGAGCCCGGCCCTCTAGTTTCTTCTCCAAAAGTTTCCTTCAAGTTTCCCTTTGTTTTAAAAATGTTTTTCTATTGAAAGTGCATCAAAAGCGGGCTATTTTAGAAGTACTTGCATGATCTTAGGCTGCTCTTTGTTCTTCATTTGTTTAAATCCCCTCTTTTTGTAACACTTCATCCCATAAAATCAAACTTTAAAGATATCCTTAGACATAGATGACTTGCCCCATGGAACACTCTTGCCCCTTGTTGTTTCAATTAAACCCTATGATGACTCCATAGCCCAATGGACCTAAACCTGCAATTATCTATTTTTTTTCCAAAGCTCATTCTATTTGCTTGCAACTTCACACCTTTGAAACTCTTTGCATTTAGAACTTTCCACCTCAAATAATTTTCATGCTCAACCATCCAAAAACAAACAAAACCCTCGACCTTCATAACTAGCCTAACATCATTACTATAAAATTCAAATACAAATCCATATTTTCACTTATTGGAGAGATCCCTCTCCGGATTCAGGAGGGCTAGATCCTAGAATCCCAAAGTGGTTGAAATGATGTTCTCCCTGTAGTTGGACTTTTTCCAATCTTGCTAATTACAGGGTGCCAATATTTCTGGCGACTCAACTGGGGAATTTCTGAATAATTTTCATTTTAGGGTAATCATAGGATATCAGAAATTTGTTTCAAAGAACATTTGATATATTAACCGGCTTAGCCACCAGCAACCAACATTTCTGGCGACTCCGTTGGGGACCGAACCTAATTGTAATCTTTGGTTCCCCTTAAAATTTCATACAAACATTGTTTAGTGAGTAAAAAGTAGCCTTTTCAAGCACTACCAATAAATGGTAATCATGATGAAGCTTGTTTGAATCAGTGAAAAACTAGGAAAAACCTAGGATTCTCATAAGAGTTTGTCTAACTTTGAAAGATCAGCTAGCTTAGCCATAAGAGTAGACTTTTTTTGTCTCATAACTGTAGCTAAGTTTTGAAACAGATTTAGGACACTCTGAGCAACCAATAAGACTGAAAAATAACTTAGAAAACCCAAAAATATTTTAGATTGGTATTCCAATAAACATGGTGGTGGACCATAAAACCTTTTACCTCTGAAAAGAGCTAAAAAATTCCACTTGGCGACTCCAAAATCCTGAACAGACCTTAAGACTCCACTGGAAAGAACCTTTGTCATCATAATATCTTTAAAACTCAGTTAGAGCACTGTAGGATTTAAATTTGTGAAACAGACTAGTTAACCTCTCAAAAACCTGTTTTTGAGACCAAAAATTTGAAAATGACAAAATTTTCTCCGAATTTGCCCAAATTCGGAGCGGAGGTCCTCCATCATGTGTCCTGCCCAGTCAATGAAGCCTCGGCCAAAATCCGAAGTGGATTAGGCCTTTTCCGCCGTCTTAGTGCCTTGCGCAACCTCCTCTTTCATGATCTTCATTCTCGCTTTGCAGACATGCATGCGAGCCCAATAATGGCCTTTCATGTGACGAAGCATGTCTTTGTCTCGATTGGCCTTCGCCAACAATTTCTCCAGATGGATGTTCACATGTGTGAGTACAGTATCTCTGTCAGTTGGTGTCATGTCACCGGGTCTCTTTCCATTCCACTGTCGGTCCTCACGGATTCGACGCAACTCATAGTATGTGAGCTCATCCTCAAGCTGTTTGTTGCGCTGATCCACATAGTTAATCACCCATTGAGCCTTCTGCAATTGATCTTTCAGCTTGTCATTCTCGGCCCTCTGCTCCTGGATGACTTCCCTCAGTTTCGAGCTGGGAGAGCTCGCATCAACATCAATGACCGTGAAATCTGTGTCCCGGCCTCCTGATGGGCCCTCATCATGCATGGGCCTCTTGCCCCTGTCCTGTACCTGTACCTGTGCTGAAGAAGAAGGCGAGACCCCTTCCACATCATGTGGAGATAATACTCGCCGTGTCGATGAAGTCGGCAAGACCCCTTCCACCTCACGTGGAGATAATACTCGCCGTGTCGCTGCAAATAAGGCCCTGTGGCCTCGCTGATATGTCTGAACCAAAGGAGTACTGATATGCTCAACCTCAGGAATGTCCGGCTGGTGTGAAGGCTCTCCCGCATCATGAACTGTCTCGGGAGGTGGCTATGGCACTCTGAAAAAGTCTCTAGACATGAAATCCTCCCAAGTGATGCCCTGCTCTGCCAACTAATGCAACACTATGATCTTGATCAAAGCGTAATGGTATATACTCCTGTACTTTTGCACTGGGCTTGTCTTCTTTTGCACAAACATCACCATCCTCTCTATGTTGCGATATATGAAGTACGGAAGGTTCATCATACGTACCCTCGTGAAGTGCATCAACAAACGAATATGATACGCAAAGAGACGAGTATATCTGCCCTCACAACTAAAATACTGAATGATGAGCTTCATCAACGGTGCATACTCATCCCTCAAGAATCTGAATGGAAAAACTCTGCTCAAGTAACTCATATATCCAGTTTTAATGTATGGCTCATAGTGGAATTTCTCTAAATGCTGACGTTTGTTCCATTCCTCGCCCATGTTTGGTATGCCAGTGGCTTGAGCAATAGTCAACGGTGACAAAATGAAATCAACCCCGGCAAGATTTACCCGGCCATCCCGTAAATGTAGAACAAACAGACGAGCCAATTCACGATGAAGCCGGGTTTGTGCAATCATCTCACAAAATCGGAAACATGACAAATACCGAAAAAAATCCATTGCTAATGGACATGCCTGCAACCGAGCCAAAGAAGTAGGCTCCTCTCTGCGATGATTACCACTTCTGCTAACTCTATGAGACCCCCGTGGCACATTACCTTCAGTCATGGAATCACTGCCTGACCCTTGCTCATACTCTGACTCTGTCTCTGACATGGCTCTGAACAAGCTATTGGCACTATGTATACTGTTTGAAGGCCGTTGGAGGCGATCTAAAATGAAACTGGGCGCTCAAATCGACTTTTCTGAACTCTGCTCGCAAGTGGGTCGTTTTTTTTCAAGTGGGTCGCTTTTCCTCA